>JAWNMF010000481.1:0-184731 GCA_035044305.1 Drosophila nigritarsus | reverse complement strand
TATGTATTGCTACAGTGCATGACTAATTTAATAGAGCAAAGCATAGACATGACAAAATGTTAAGAAAAACGCACAGTCAATAAAGTTACAGCCTGAAAAAAAACTTTCAAAGTTTTTAACATTTTTTCAAACAGGAAACAGAGAACAGGAGTTAGTCTTCGCAGCGATTATAAAGTCTACTGAGTAGACAAAAAAACAAAAAATCACTACTATATCAAAAAATCACTCAGTAGACTTTATAATCGCTGCGAAGACTAACTCCTGTTCTTCTGTTTCCTGTTTGAAAAAATGTTAAAAACTAAATCGCAGCGATTCAATTCTGCGCCTTTTTGTATTTTTCTCGAAATGAATCCGGATTCAAATGCGGAGTCGGAGTTAAACCGGGTGAATTCAATACTGCATTCACGGATTCAAATAGGGGTTTTTGAATCCGGTGTCAAATCGGAGTCGAAAATGGAGTCAAATTACAGCACTGGTCTATCGTTAAACAAAGATTAAACTTTCACAGAATCTTTTTAATGTATTCATACTTCAAATTATTCTGAAGACGAAATTTTAATTTACTAGATCATTCATGCACCGGGCTGAATCAAACAGAGGCCCTGCAAATTTTAATGAAGTGTAAGAATGAGAAAAAAATTAGAATTTTATTCAAAATACAGTAGAAATACTTCAAACTTGAATATTAATGCACTTAAAAATGAAATTACTTACTGAACAAAAAAGGTCCCAAAAAAGTAGATTAATCGAATTTGGCAAAAACTCAAAAATTTACCCATAATCCATCAAACGTTTGGCGATGTCGACTACGTCTATGCCAGCAGATTTTTTGAACGGCTTACAATCGATTATGAACTCGTGGGCGTTCAGTCCTTGTTCACCCTAAAAATCATAGTTTATAACAGATTGCTCAGCAAACAACAAAACAATATTCAAACAAATACAAAAAAAAACCTTGTAAACAACGCGATAACCGCCCTCCTCTAATTTCTTTGCCATATAATTGGCATTCAAAATAGCAAACAATGATGCGGCCCGAAGACCTTTGGCGCCCATTAGACGAATATACGCCCATGTAACAGTTAGAATTCTAAATTACTGCATGTCGGTGAGAAAATAAAAGAAAAAATGTAAAATTACGCGCTAGAGCCCCAAGGCGTGGCGCTTACCGCCCCGCTGGTATTGTTATAAAGTTGCGGAATGATTGGGTGTCCGGGCAAAAACGGCGCCAAATGTGATTTTCTAAAAACAAAACAAAAATTTTAATTAATAACGAGGTAAACCTATTTTAACAACGTAAATGGGAAAGTCGGAAAATAAATTTAACTAAAATTAAATTTAGTTATATTATAAGAAAAAGAATTTCGTCCATTTCTATATGCAGTCTTAGAAAGATTTTAACATACACGCCAATCGGTCCAGCACCGGGACCACCGCCACCATGCGGAACACAAAAAGTTTTGTGCAAATTTAGATGGGAAACATCACTTCCGTAGTCGCCCGGCCGACAAATTCCAACCTAAACAAAATTTTAATTTAATTCAAGGCATACAAAAAACTCAAAACTAAATTGAAATTAAAAAAAAACCTTAAAAAAATTACAAACCCTAAAAGAATATTATAACAAATACAAAAATTGTGCCTGAGCATTAAAATTGGCGCCATCTAAATAGACTTGGCCACCGACTTCATGAATCCGATTGCAAACGTCAACGACTGAAGACTCGAAGACGCCGTGCGTTGATGGGTAGGTCAACATGATGGCTGCAATTTCATCCTTGTACTTAACAGCCTGCAAATAATTTATTTAGTTATTAAATTTTAAAGGACTATTGGGCGTCGCCATTGTGGCGCCAAATTGGTGCCAGGACGCTTCGGCGCATGTAAAAAAATTTTAATATGTAAAGCATTTTGATTTCCTTACAATTTCTTTGAATGTGCAATACTCTAAAGAGTCAAATTTGGAAAACTGCTTATAAATTTCAAAGTGAACAAGCAATACGCAAAAGCTAAAATGACAATAAGGGCGTAAGAAGATTGGCGTCTACAACGAAAAAGGATAATCTAGCACCAGTAAACCTAAAGCCGCCTCTAGCTGATGCCAAAAGGTTCGGCGCCAAAACAAAGACAATGTTTTTTATATGTCAAACCACAAAAATTGAATAAAAAGTTTTGGCTTGAAACAGGACTATAAATTCAATGAGATTATTAGATTAATTGATTTCCTAGCATCATTGAACATCAAAAATTTTAGATTTTAAGCGAATAAAATAAACTTACTTTAGCCGTCAGATCTTTGTAACTGATATTCCCGTGTTTGTCCGACTCGACTGGACAAACTTGGAAGTGCGCTAGTTGCGCGCTAGCCGGATTTGTGCCGTGTGCCGAAGTTGGGATCAAGCAAATCTTTACATTTAATATTTTTGAAGAAATGATAAATGCATAAAACACAAGCAAACCTTTCTTTTGTGCTCTCCGATAGACTCCAAATAGCCTTTAATTGCTAAAAGCCCTGCGTATTCACCATTTGCGCCGCTAAAAAATAAAAAAAAATTAATAAAGGAATATAACCATTTATAGAGTCAATTTAGGTGCAATTATGCTTCTTTTTTTCAATTATGCAATTTTGCTTGTTAAGTGTTGCAGTTCTAAATTATGTGTTAACAGTCATTTGCCGCAGTCAATTAGTTAAAAAACTGCATCTGTATATTGATAGCCTCTAAAGAAAAACATTGCCGTCGAAAATATCTGAGTATAAGAAATGTTGAACATCACACAACATAAACAAGTATTAAAATAGCGCTGTCTCAGAAGAGGATAACATTGACATTACAGCTCAATCGTCAGTAACATTTTTTGCAAGTAATTACAAAAAATAATATGTTTAGAGTATTATAAACTAAAAATATTAACGATAGACATAATGTTTCCAATGCCAAGCCATTGTGCTCAAAACACTACGAAGGTTTGAAATTCCCCCACCCCTTCCCCCACAATGACCTATTTGGCTGGAGTGAAAAGTTGTCGTAGCCGGTCAACTCGCACAACCACTTCTCTAGGTCATTAAAAACTTGGAGGTAGCCGTGGGTCTGGTCGCTGGGCACAAATGGATGAACGTTGCTAAAACGGCTCCAAGTCAGAGGGGCCAACTCCGAGCTAGCGTTCAACTTCATTGTGCACGACCCGAGCGGAATCATTGAATGAACCAAGGATAAATCTTTGTTCTCGAGCCGTTTCATATATCGGACAAGTTGACTTTCGCTATGATAGCTGTTGAAGATGGCGTGTTGCAAGAATGTTGAGCGCCTCGAAAAGTCAGAGTTTCCGATCAATGGTGCAGGCACTTCTTTTAGGTCAGATTCTATGTCTGCCTATACGTAAATCAAGATTAATAAAATGGTTTTTAACAAACTAAAAAGTAGACAAAACATGTTCAATAAACTACAATTTTAAATTAGATGTTCTAGAATTGCATTACTACAAAATTTGCAGCTGCTTTTGTTATTGACTGTCAATTATACTCATCTAAAACTCTTGAGGGTAGATCTAAGCTTATGATTAAGCTAAAGGCGCAAGTGTCGATAAGCAAAACAAACCATCAACAGTGTGCTCAAAAAATAAAATTTTAAAGTGTTTAAAGCCTGAAAATCAACTTTAACTATGCTACCCCTAATGCCAGTAAGCAAGAAAATCTGTGTGCTAAATAGTAAATGTGAGCACACTGTTGGTGGTTCGTTTTTGAGTAAAAGTTAAACAAATAGAGACTCTACAAGGCATTTAAATGGTCAATCAGTTCACGCAAGTATATTCGTTGAATTTGCCAACGGATACTATTAACCGTGCCAAGCAGAAAAAAGTATCATTACAAAACAGTGAACGAAAAACGCCAAGAGAATGAGTAGAAATAGGGTTTTTAAACAAGAAAACTATGCAACGTAAGACTTTTCGACGGACAGGCTATATGTAAAAAGACTTTTAACAAAATTTTCAAAACATCGTTTTGCTTCATTTTTTTAACATTTTTTGCTTTTAACAGTGAAAATTCAACAAATTATATAAGAATGGTACAACGATCAACATAAGGGCGTCCACCAAAAATTCCGTATCGCTTAAAGTCGGCGAATAGTTTATTAATAATAGTCTGTCTGGCAAAAAACTTCTTATATACTAACAAAGACATAAAAATAAAATTACCACATTCTTGGTTACGCCAAATAAAAACAACAAATCCTTGACGTCGGCGACCAAGGTCGTCTCATCGAGTGAAATCCCTACGCAGCCGTCCTCAAAATACCGCACGTTGATTTTCAACTCCTCGCATTGCACACGAAAATCGGTCATATTTTTTGGGTGTACCTTTATTGTGTCAAAATAGATGTCGTGCGCGACATAAATGCCATTCAACTTTAATTCTAAACAAAAATTGTGAAAAACAGCAGTTAAAAAAAAGAAAAGTATTACGCTGCGCAATATAAGCCGTCGATTTGTGGATTGTACGCGCAATTTTAACAAGACGATTTGGACCGTGGTACACAGCGTACATAGCGGCAATATTGGCCGGAAGAGCCTGCGCCGTGCAAATGTTAGATGTTGCTTTTTCGCGTCGAATATGTTGTTCGCGGGTTTGAAGCGTGAGACGATATGCCTTATTGCCGGCATTATCCCTAAACAAAAAAAAATCAAAAGCGAATAAAATTAAATAATTCAAAGGCGATCAAAATAATAAAACCGTTTATAAGATTTCTTGGATATTTTTTCAACAATAGGGTCTTCACCTTGAAAAACACTCATGGACTCTATACGTATTTACAGACAATCGAAAAATATTTGTAAAAGTTAAATTGCAGAACATTTAATTAAAGACAAATATAATCGGAAAATTCACATTTTATTGAGTTTCAGTTGAAGTTAGGAAGAAAAGAATAAGGTTACTAGCATCATATTTAAACAGTTGTGACTGAAAAAGACATAGCACAATTACCACCAATAAGTATTGTAAAGTGACACAAAATTACAAAAATTACAGTTTATTGACCATAAAAAATACTAAAAAAAATTTTTTTTGATTTACATTTTTATTTTGTCTCGCTACCAAATGGCTAAAAAAGTGAGATCAGCCTAAAAATTGATAAATTTTTTACAGAAAAAACGGCCAAACACTAAATAATACCGTTATTTACGATATTACGATCTTATTTACAAAAAGTAAGTTTCTTTATATTGGCATAAAATTTTAATATTTGCAACCACGATCTTGAATTTTTTTTGCATGTATGCCCAGTTTTAATTTTTTTGTTTGTTTTTTTTTGACAACACTGGTCTCAACAGTCCACAGTACAAATAATACAACACTTCTATCAAGGTTTAATGTAGGAGAAGCCAAGAGCATGAAGATAGAATAACCCTAATTAAACTTTTTTTAACAGAAACTTAGCAGGCAAATCTTTAATCAAAACTTACTTGCTAACGCCAAT
This sequence comes from Drosophila nigritarsus, assembly GCA_035044305.1. Taxonomy (NCBI): domain Eukaryota; kingdom Metazoa; phylum Arthropoda; class Insecta; order Diptera; family Drosophilidae; genus Drosophila; species Drosophila nigritarsus. The sequence continues at coordinate 179,257 of JAWNMF010000481.1, read as the reverse complement.
CAACCTTCCCGGCATCATTCGCGCCAAATTTTGTTTGACAGACATAAACGCAGCGTGAGGACCGCCAAAAAAGAATGGAACACCAAAGCGCTGAGCGCTACCAACCGCAATGTGGGCGCCAATCTCGCCAGGCGTCCGCAAAAGCGTCAGAGAAAGTAAGTCGCATGCAGTGACAATTAAACTCTAAAACCATAAAATAGACTTTTGGTAAAAGTAAAAAAAATGTTTTAATAAACTGAACTCCATTTTCTTTGGCCGCCTGAATCAATGGATGAAAATCGTAAATCAGTCCTTCTGTGTTGGGATACTGTAAAATGATACCGGCCACATCCTTTGACAACGCGGCGTTTGGATCGAAAGGCAAGACGTTTATGTCCAAAGGCCTAAAGGCAACATTTAAAAGGAATAAAAGATGAATGATAAGCGGTTCATTAACAACTGCACTGCAAATGTCATGATCAATCTTTTGAAAGCCAATTCCAGTAGACCTTTTTGATTTTTTGTCCCAGAGCCGTAAATATTATATTTCCTAGAGAATACATTTTTTACGGAATAAAGTACATTTTGTTTTATCAAAAAGCGCCGAGCAAAGAGTAGTCCCGGTAAAAAAAAAACTAAAAAAAAGCAAAACAAATTGACAAAAATTTCTTATAAAAATTTCATTTAAAGCACTTCCGTTTTATTTTCACAACTGCCAGACAATTGACTTTAAAGCCTTGGGTTCATTGAACTTTTGAGGGTTATATTAACCACATAAAGAGATGCTGAAGCGCCTTTAACAAAAAGGCCATTCGGTACAGGTATGCAATTATAGCTTTGATCTCAATGAACTCACGCCCACAAAACTTAATCGCATATTAAACAATAAATTATTGAAACTGCAAAGGTGCTCCTTACAACTGGCATTAATGTGCAAACTTAAATATACTTTGCGCGTGTCTTCAATAACGCAATGTTTTGTGGATGAAGGTGCTGATCGTAGAGAAAAGTGTTCCGCTTTGTCACTCGGCAAGCCAGACACATGGCTTCGGCGCACGCCGTACTCTCGTCCAGCAATGAAGCGTTGGCAATGTCCAGCCCAGTCAAGTCAGTAATCATGGTCTGGAAATTCAAAAGACTTTCCAGACGGCCTTGAGCGATTTCCGCTTGGTAAGGAGTGTATGGTGTGGTCCTAAAACGATGTTCAATCTACAAACAATGAGAAATATAAAAAGATATTCATAAAAATAAATTGTGAAAAAAAAGTTTAACACTTATACAAATAAAAAAAAGTTCAGTTTTCATTCCTGAAGATTACTCTACGCTATTGGCATAGAAAGTATATACGAAATCACACACTTTCATGATTTTTGGTGGTTCAATATGGTTTAGCCTCTATCATTAAAGATTCCTTCCAGTTTGTTCTCAATTCAAGCTGCGCTCTACTTGAAAAATTCATGAGTATCATATTCAATTCAACTCTTTCCCCATTTCAATTCATACCACTACAATTCACTTTGAAGGCCTAATATGGATTCGATGCAATATAGAAAAACTGATTGCTTACATAATCATTACCAGAGCTTTCATTTGAGTACATAATGAGCTCAAGTTTTTTAACCTTCAATCCACAGATTATGAATTCTAGTAAAGCGTTCTAGCAATTCTAGTAAAAGATATGCAAAAACTAGCCCCTTAATTTTATAATTATTGCCAAATGAATCTCTAAGTTATTATAAAATCTTGAACTAAGAAACCGTTTAAGTTAATTTGGGACTCAAATGAAAGCAGTGGTCATAATAAATGTAATAACTCATTAGTAAAAATTGCAAAAATTTTCACTTTTTTGATATTGAGTTAGTGGCGCGCAAGTAAGTGAAAACGTGAGTGTGTGGGCAGCTAATTTCCAAAACATTAAAAGACTCCAAAAAAAGTAATAATTCTAATAAATGGTCTTATAATTGCAAACTTTATTTAAAAAAAGTTACCATCCAGCGTTTTGCAGCATATTGCGTGAAATAACATTTGGGACAATACAATCATAATATCCCATGCCAATAAACGTCCGATATTGTTTGTTTTTGTTGGCGATTGCGCGTAGTTCAGTCAACATTCGCCATTCGTCCAGCGCCGGCGGCAGGTTAATCTCATGTTTACAGCGAATGCTTTCCGGGACAATGTGCTCAATCAAATTCTCGAGATCCTAAAATAAATAAATTATGTAAGTTAAATGCATAGCTGATTGATTAATGACATTTTCACGATATGCATCGTAAATTTCCCACTTTCATTCAATTTTTAATGACTAACAAAAAGTTTGGGCCATCTATTCAAATATGACATAAAATATCAATAAATTACAGGATCCGTTGCGCTATAAATTTGTTGACTTCAGTCCTAATTTCGACTGAAAATAGAAGGTTTAGTTAACTCACTTTGATAGTGCAGATTGAAATGCCAAAATTTCAAACAACGTGGCTTACAAAACAAACAACCAATTTCTTAATAAACAGCAGAACCGATTGAAAAGTAAAAGTTAATTGTAAAGCCTCATATATTCGTAAAATACGGACTGAAAAAACATAATTGACAAAAACGCCGGACATTTTTCGCCACTTCATTGTAGATTAATCAAAGCCGCACTAAGGGAATAACTTAACTAAAACATATTAATCCATAATATTTTTGTTTGGGTATAAAGCTAATTAAGGCAAAATTATCAAATTTGTTTATGTTATTTAAGGTGTTAAAACCGAATTGACTTTCAAAAACCGTCAAGTATTTTTGAATGCTAAACTAGTTTGAGCACCTAAAAAAACCTAACAATCACAAAAACTTCGATCTGAAAATTTGTGCTTAACTAGACTTGTTCACAAGATCCATAAAAAATTGCAAAAATATTTGAGTCGAAAACACAACGTCAAAAGAAAATAAAAGAAAATTATGTTTAAACATCGACCATAATCATATTCATTAAGATTCCAATTAGGATTCTTCATTCAATTTTCAACAAATAGTTGAGACAGTAAATTTATTTTTTTACAAATGCAAAATTCTATTAATACCTTAAAGCCCAAATAATCAAGCATTTGTTGTTTCTCCAATTCCGATGGGCCTAAATGGCGGTCGGCAAAACAGTCGTAGGTCGAATGCTTGCGGACAGTGCTTATAATTGATTGCAGATGGCCAATCTTGAAGTGTCGTAGCATTTTGCTGTTTTATAAGAATGGTTTTTGTCCCTTAAAATGGATAAAAATTTTAATACATAGTTTGTAACACTAACAAAGTTAAAATAGGTTATAAAATGAATATATATTAAAAAGGATTTCAAAAAAATAAACGGCTTAGGCGCCAAAATAGCTAAAGAAAAGCTAATATAATTCTATAAAAATTATTTTTTAGCGTGCCTTTTGGGACTTTTAGGCGCCAAAACATTTTGGAGCCGCAATATTTTTTAGACGCGAAAAAATGAATAGAATCGAAAAATATGGGCGCTTAAACGATGTAGTACTGATGTTTCTTTTTTCTTGAAGGGCTTAATCTCGGCTTCAATAGAGAGAAAGTTTATTAATAAGTATTAATCCTTACGTGAACTATTCAACATGTTTAAAAAAAATCAAACGCCAAACAAACGAATTTAATAAAACAATTAATTCGTTTTTTTTTTCTCACAATTAAAACAAAAATTAATTTCTTATCAATTTGTTAATTTTCACAACGTTTGAACTTGATAAATTCTTCGCCGTCAGTCTATTTTTTTTCACTGAAAAGTTTTTTTTTTGATTTAAAAAACACCGAAATGGGAAAATAACTAAAAAATAATTTAAAGATCGATTTCAGCAATGCAATTACATCTTTATCACACGTAATAACGCCTTCTAGCAACTGTTCGGAAAATATAGTTTTAACTGATATGAGTAGTATACAGTGCAAGTTAAGAACTTCAAAAAGACTAATAGATTAATGTTTGACTGTTTAGTAACAAAAAAACTCAAGCAGCTTTTTTCTACTATTCCATTTAGTATGATTTAGTAAGACTTGTAACAATAAACTTCTTTTTACGTTTAAAATTTGGACGAAAAACGCAAAAAAAAAGTTTAATTTAACCTTTTTTTCAATATCATTTCAGATTTTTAGTCAAACTTTTGGCGCTAAAGCTTAGCCCATCTCACACACTACAAGTAAAACACATTTTTTTTCATTTTGCCTGTCGCTTCTATTCCAATCTAGCAAGAATTTGTGGCACAATGCATTGATTTAATGCAATTAGTTATTCGTAAGTAATTTTCATATAATCATTTATTGTCTATTGTATCAATATCTAGTTTATTGTTATTAAAAATGAACAAACATATGCGGTGTATTGCAGTAGCAACAAAGTAGCATATGTACACACAAGTTCATTGCATTTTTTACGCTGATTTTTTTGTATCGATTCCGTCTAAACATTGCAATTTTTTAAGTGTAAATTTAAAGTTTTAATTTAGGCTATGAATTGCGGCTCAAGGCGTATGATCCGGCGAGCCAAAGAAGTATAAAAATTGTGATAATCTCTAATGCATCAAGTCTTGAGCGTGGCTAAAAACCTTTGTAAATTTAAAAATTGCGAACAACGAGCCACTAATTCAATTCTCGTTTCAGAAATCACAACTTGTCATCATGTTTAAAGATCACGACTCGTCGCCGAGCCGTTCACCCTGTTAGAAAATGGCAAAAAAGCATTAATTTAAAATTTAAATTTGGATATTTACAGAATTACTCCTTTTTTCTTTACCTGAAAATTTCTAATTGCTGATTTTTTTATTACAAAATTTTTCTTTTGACAATATCTAAAAAGCTATGATAGCAAGGATATCGTCAAGAATGAAAGAGCACACAACCTATAGCTGCAAAAGAAAAATGCAAAAGAAAAATCCCACAAATTTTTTGCGTTGTTAAAACTTTCTGAATTTATTATACCACTTTTCATCACGAAAAATTTAATAAACAGATTTGAAAGCAAAAAATATATAAGCTCGTTACGAATTCGATCGCTTTTTATCGTTTTCGTAGGAAAGAATAATTTTTTTTGTCGCTTCCGGTCCGTCATCACTGTTGTCGTCCTCCTCGTCGCCCGGCTTTCGTTTTCGTGCTGTTGTTGAAGTTTCCGATGTGGTATGCAAGTCGCTGGCGACGGCAATATACCTTCGCAACAAGTCTTCAATAATAACAATAGACGCTGGTGACGACTAAAAAGGCCACATGTTGTTTCAAAAGCAAGTTTTTTCAAGCAAAAAATTCCAAATTTTCCGAAAAAAATGCCAAAATATGTAAATTTTCAACAGCAAACAGTCGTTGCAGGATGTGTAAGTTCAAAAAAAAATAAAAAAAGGAGAAATAAAATGAACAGACTACATAGTTTAGACGAAAATTGTAAAATAATCCAAAGCCAATGTGTACATTCGCATCCTTCGTTATTTTTTTTAACCAATAAAAAATGTTAAAGTGTGCATGTGTTCAGATTTACGTATTAATTGTTAAATAACCCCAAAACAAGCCAATATTTTTTAGGATCACTCAGAAAAAAACACGAAAAAAAGGTCACAGTACCGATTAAATGAATTGCAAGAATTCAATTAAGAAAGCAATGGAGGATTTAATTAAGGAAAATGTGGAACGTTTAAAAATTGAAAACGAATCTAATACAAAACATAAAAAGCCAAAGAAAAGAAAAAAAATACGTGAATAATATAAAGTTGAGGCAACTCAGAGTCAGGGTTCTGTGCCGAGATTTTTAACCGCTTCTCAGACAACTGCTCAAGGACCATGCTGTGGAAAATCTTCGAGTTGATAATCACTTTTTTACTGCTCGTTGTTCGACCAACTAGAAAAAAATAAAATGCAAAATCTTAAACAAAAATGTTTTAAGCAAGTCTGTTAAATTCTTTAGGCGATATTGCAAAAATTTTGCTTTCTGTCTGACAATAGACAAAAAATAGTATTAAAAAACGAAAAGGTTACGGACCACTGTTTGGGAGTGCCTTTTTTTACCCACCACTGGTTCAAAGACTGAAACAATAAAGCTGTTTTCTACATCAATCTAATTTATTGTTTGGTTAACCAAGGTTTAGAATCTAACGCTTAAATGTTTACTCACTGACGTGCTTAGACCTATGTTTCGGTCAAAATTTTTGGTGTTTTACAAAATTAAGATCGGCTTAAAGAAATACAACCTTATTAAAAACAGGTAACATATTTTCTTTTGAAAGAGGATCTTATAAAAAATTATCAAACAAATCAACAATAAATTTGTTTTGAAACAGCCCAATTTAAGCACATTATGAAAACATGGTTATATCATCGAGTAGAATTGAAATGCCCAGCCTTTATGCATCAAGGAATCCTTAAAAAAGAGTTAAGTTAGGGGTTGAAACATCAATGAAGGAATCAACCGTAAAATTAATAGCATTTACCTAAAAAACAAAAACTTTTTCCAATGTAAATAATATTGAACGAGATTTTTAAGGCACCGATAACTTTATGCAAGGGTTTGGTAATCAAAGCAAGGCTAACTGTATAAAAAATTACCCAATCGGATATGTTCTACAATCTTCGTCTCGCAACTTTCATTCGACGAATTTTTGTTTTGATTAATTTTAAAAACACCTGTTCCTCGTTCCACCCAAGTCTTTGTCTCCACATTGTAGTGAAAGAACTTGCAACTAATCTAAAAAAATGAGCTATGAAATGAAAAAATAAAAGAAGCTCACTTACATTAGCTATTATTTCTTCGTCCTCTTCGCCGGTCGTTACAGGCTCGGTGGAGTTCAATTCGGCGCCGCATTGTGATTTCTTCTCCAATTCTTCAATAGACGCTTTAAGTCGATCGGAAGTGGAAACGTCGTCAACTGTGCTTGCTGGCGTCGTTTTCCACTAAAAATTAAATAAATTTATTGTAAAATTTCACACAATACGTATAATTCAAAACCCAGAAAGGCAATGGATTTTATGTACAAAATATGAAACATTGTAAAGACTAGGCTCGCAAATGGCTCAAAAATTGATAACTTACAATTTGACGTTTAGGGATCGATATGTGATGTAAATAAACAAACCAAGTTTTGAGTTGTTCCCTTATCGGCCATCTTCTTGAAAATCGACGAAACATCTGTTGGCTTTTTGCTCTTTTCCGACTGTTCAGCTGCTGTATTCTTGTCTTCCGGCTAAACAACAATAATACAAACTAACACTAATAATAAAAAAATTAAAAACCTTTGCGACGCGCGCCGAAAGCTTTGAGCCAAAAATATAGCCGGAATTAAACACATTCTTGTTCTCCGCAGCCGAAGTAAAACTCTTGTTAAGCGTTTTCTTCAAGCCAAGATCAACTTTAACATCGTCCTTTTTGAAGAGACAATTGCTTTCTTCCCATACTTGATTAGCGGCAACCGAAAGTTTCGAAGGTTGTAGATTCATTACAAATTAGAAAATAAAAATTTCTAAAATTACAAATGGTCTTTATCATTATAAGTGCTAGAATTTAAAATATTATAACGTGATATGTGAAAAAAAAGTTGTCCAAGTAAAGATAAAAAAGAAGGTCTTAATTTGATGAATGTTATAAAAAAAAAGATATCTCTTCAAAGTTGGATAAATATCAGAGCAAATTGCCCAAAGACTAAAACAAAATAGGAAAAATTAAGCTTTCAAACAGCTCAAAAAAATTTGCGACTAAAAAAAAGTCGGGCATTTAGATTCATTATAAGCTTAACTCCATAGCCTCATATCACACCTACAATTAAAAAAAATAATAATGAAATGAAATAGCAAAATAAAACTGCAGCTGCAGTCTTGACTGATTGAAAAATTTTGCAGAATAAAGTTGTGATCAAAAATTTAGGCGCGAAATTTAACAAATTCAAAATTTATTTCTAAATTTGGCGTTCTGTAGTTTTTAAATTTTTCATTCGTTTCTTAACTAAACAGTATATAAAAACAGTTTCTTTAGCAAAAGTAAACTTAACTGAAAAAATGACTTGAATGTTTACGTTTGACACAAAAAGCCACACACACAAAAAATAATAAGCTTACGGTGCAAGAATTTTTATTTCTTAAAAAATATTAACTTGAACTCCCGCAATTTTTTGTTGCTATTTTTACTAAAATTTTTGTACTGCAAAATTTTTCATTGTGGGTCGCTTAAAAAAATTAGTAAGGAACACCCGTCAATTTGCAAATAAACTTGCTTAAGCCTATAACAACTTGGGCAAAATTCATAGAATTATAAGAAATACATGAATTTTATTTATGCCTTTGCTTAAATCCTACATCATTTTGTAAAAAATTTTAGCTTAAATCTTAATTAATTTAAAATAAACTTTTTTTTTCAATTAACATTAAGCAATAATCATAAATGTATATCTCTTCCAAGGACTACTGTTTGCATTCTGAAAAAAATTGGTCATACGAAAGGAAACAAAAAAATCTTGCATTCATATGGCTAAAACGAGGCCTTTTCCGGGCTTCTTTTTTGCTTTTTCATTTCAAAAGTAAGACATGGAAGTAAAAGGTTCTTCGAAAAATCATGAAAATCTTACTTTTAAAAGTAAGACTTTCATGATTTTTTGAAGATATTTTTATACATATCTTGAAAAATTCGTTCATTTTTACAGTAAAAATACATTTTTTCTGCGGCGGTAATAAGACTACTGTCCAGAGGACCTTTGGCTTTAAAAATTAGAACTTTTATTCATTACATTGATAAAATTAAATTCTACTGTGTTATTAAATAAATTTAAAAATGAAATCTGGCTTAAAGTCCGTTGGGTGAAATGTCCGTATCCCTTCTATGGCTCTGCTTTCCAACTGATCTTGTTATGAAAGAATTTAACTTTTGTTTATTCTGAACAAAACGGGAAAAAAAATTTTAAATGTGTTCCTTAGATTTACTTTTATGGGATAAAATAGTATTATCAAATTATATAATAAAAAGAACTTTATTATCATTTTTAGATGTCAAACAGAGCCAAATTTTTGTTGAAGAGGAATCAGTTGCGAAATCAAAGAAAATGCGCAGCGTTAAAGAGATGGGAAAACGTCCGTAAAAATAAACCCGAAGTCTTGGTTCGGGCAAGATTAAGCGATTCTGTTAGCAGTATGCCTTCTTTGGACGGTATTCTATTATTTTAAGATTTATTGCAGTTGTCAAAGTCTTTTTTACTTTTTTTTTAAAGTGTTTGACATATTTTTTCAGCCGTTACTGTTTTATAAAAGTTGGATCAATAGGTGAGCCTACACGGCTCACACCCCCATATTTTGTCTTTCAGTTTTACCTTTTTGTTGAATTGCAGTGTAATCACCGTGTTTGCTAACAATATTGAAACGCGCTAACATTTTTAAGTTTTCTAAATTTTGAAATGTCATATAATATCTCGTGGAATAAGATAAGAGTACAAAATGAAATGATAAATTTAATTTTTGATTTGAGTAAAATATTGGGCCATAATGCTTAAAAAATTTTTAAATACAAATGTTGTTTAGATAGCCGAATGATGGAACCAAGAATGCTGGAATGCAGTAGCAAACAACCGACTATAAAAGAGAAAATATTTTCACAAAAAAAAGAGACTACAGTTCCAAGCGGTAGTGAAAGTGGTGGTGGATTGCAAAATTCACATAGATTAAAGAAAGAAGTTAAGCTATCAACATCAAAACGTAAGCGTTTTTAAATTTACGTGATTGTCCTAATGCCGCTAACATATTGAACATTCAATAGCCGTTGCTTTTAGAGTAATTTTTATTGTAATTGTAGCCTAAACGGTGGCTTTTGAGCTGTAATGAACAGCTTACGACATTATTTTTGATTTCAAATTTAAATTTTTGAATTTTTCCTCTTGCTATTTTTGAGAATTTTTTTTTCGTTGTTGGCCGATTTAAAAAACTGGGGAGCCTTCGCGCACTTTTCAACAAGTAGAAGTTTTCATAAAATTGACTAGAGATAGTAAAATTTCATTAGTTTTAATTTTTTAAACTTGTATTTCAGTTTTTTGTAATCTTTTATAAGAGTTCTTTTTTTGTCTATAATCAGCTGTGGGTTAGCCGTTATGTCTAATTACGCAAATCGTTTTGGTTTGGTGGCACTGTTTAAATATTTTTTTAAATAGAACGTTTCTTGGAATTCCAGAGCCTGACTTGTTGCCATTTAAGGAAGTAAAGCAAATTATACAAACGAAAATCGTTCAAAGAACTTGAAATAATGAAAAATTGTTTAATAATTTTGAGAACTAACTCGATCTGTCAGTGTTGATGTTGTACTTATTATGTCTAAAATATAAAGCACGGCACCAAGGAAGATAGATTTCTCTCCACTTTGCCAGAAACAATACTCATATCAATTCTCAATAATCTCAATTTTTTGCAGGCTTGCCCCCACCTTCCAAGAAGTTAATAAGAGGGAAAAAGAAAAAGCTGAAACGTTTTAAAAGGTTACCGATTTCAAAGAAATTTGTTCGGCCGCCAGTGATTGTAAACGTCGATGAGCTCTTTGGCGAAGCACAGTAAGTTTATTTACAAGTATTGAAAAGGTATTAAAACTCTTGTTCAAACTTTAGATTTTTTTTAGTTAAATTACGCATTAATAGATGTCACAACCAATATTTTGTATACTTGTTTTACCAAAGCTTTCTAAGCTCTGAAATCAATGTGGAAAAATTATATTTTTTGATTTTTGCTGTTTTTTGATCTCTCTTGTATTATATTTAATGTCATTGTTATTTTTAGGATGAGCTTGAAGACGACCCCCAAAAAAGCAATGAAAAAGAAGCCGGAGAAAGTTGAGCCTCTCCTGCCTGCCATCAATCAAGAGACGGAGGGATTAAAAGGTGGCAGAAGAAAATCACATCTTATTGAAACTTCTTTAATGAATCGAGACGACATATTTTTGCCTGCTGACGCGTTTGAATTAAATCCGACAATGCAGACAATTTCTGCACAAGAGCCAAAATTTATTTTGAAAGGTTTAGTTCTCGGCTTTGTTCCTTGCTGAGTTTAATATTTTTTTAGGCGCAACCAGCGGTGAAAACCTTAAAGAGCCAAATGGTTGGAAAAATATAATTGTGACGCAGATGCGAGAAAGTACAACTGCAGAAATGTCTTCTTCGGATGCAGAAACGCAGAAGCCACAAAATTTTCATTTTGTTGTAAAATCGACAGCCGGAAACGAGTTTAACCTGGACAACATCCAGGCTCCATATATTCCACCGCCAAAACCAAAAAAACCAAAATTGGAAGAGCCACCGTAAAAATTTTTTAACTTTAATTTTTTAATGATTAGCATTTTATGGGCAAAATGCTTTTGTAAGTTAAAGAGCTTTTTTGGAAGCTATTGGAATTTAAGTGCCTTTTTTGTAACGAAACATTTTCATCTATAATTAACATATACCGTCTCTGGATCAGCAAAATCAAAAGTTAAATTTACTTTTTTTCTTTGATTACATTTGTCGAAAATTAACGTTTTAGAAGTGAGACAGTTTTTATTGGTTAAATAGTTTTGGATTATTTAATAGGTTTATTTACCAATTTTTTAAGGATTTTGATATTTTAATTGCAAAATTTATAGAAGTTATTTTTTAAATTCTAATTTAGCCGTTTGGCTACTTTAAATATTATTATAAAAGATATGCATGTATGACATTCAGTTATTGGCTTATCAATACTGAAATGGATGCATGAGGTCGATAGGTGTTGAGTGTGTCATTCTTCTGTAAGAGAGCTTATGAGCTGTTAGAAATAGGTTTTACCTTTTTAAATAAGTTTTTCGCAAAATGCAATATAATTTTAAAATTTGACATCTTTTTTTTATACCAATTTTTAGACTAATCATATTTTTATTGGCTTGTTTTGATTTAACTAAACCATTCCTAGTGTTAGATCAAACAATTCATTGCGTTTTTATTTAATTTTTTAGGAAAGCAGAGATAAGTAGCATCATGCGAGCCAAAGAACCATCAATGAATAAAAGAGAAGCAAAAAAAACGCGTGGGCGTCGAATGAATCAGATAAAGCTTATGAAAAGAACGCAGAAGCAGGAGACAAAAGATCAGGGTTTTGCACTTCCTTGTTTATTTTTATTATTGAGTTTTCTTTAATTTTAGCAAATGTATCTGTAGTGATTAATGACGACCTCGACCCCGTAGAGTATTTAAAAAGTTCCCAAAACCATGGAAGCTCATCGTATTCGCCTCCGAAATTGGTGCAGAGTAGATCGCCGCCGTCGAAAAGAGCATTACATCCGTCACCGAATCGCTCGGTGTCGCCGACGCCAAAAATTGCTGTGTCATCGGCGCCCAAAAATGCGTTGCCGCCAACACCCAATCTATTGACGGTGAACAAAGAGAACACTATCAGCTCGAGCAATAGTATTCTTTTTGTCATTTTCATTCTTTTTATATTCCAAGGCTCGTAAAAGGATTGGTTGCTCAAGTTAATGCTTACCTGAAAACCAAAAAAAAAATTATAGCGCTACTTTTTACTTTGTTGTTTCTAGTTTTGTGTAAACATTTCTATCTTTTTGTTTGAGTTGTCCTAAATATTTTTAGATAATGTTATGCTTTTTCTGCACATTCTGCTTGAAGTGTTTAATTTAGAAGCACTATTGATACCTAGATATCTATAGTTATCTGTTCAATATTTTTTTCCAAAGACAGTTTGACTATTCTGATAAAGACGATTTTGATGAGAACAATCAAACAAACATTTGTAAATAATTGCATGCTCAATTTTTTAGAAAAGAGGCCTTCAATCCTGCGCAAGACTTGTCCCGCCTACTTTGTTGATACGGAAGATGGTGCGCCAGCCTATTTTGCGGATCACATGTTGTTGTACGAATCGGCCGAACGAATTTGCGTTTTGGAAGATGAGAACGAGAAATTTAATCAGACAATTGCAAGGTTAAATGATGAGCTAAGGGATGCTAAATTTAAGATAGATTACCAAACATTTGTGATCAAAGGTCTGAACGAGGACAATGAACGTTTGAAAGTTGCGAACAGGGCTCCGCGCCCGCGCATTACTAAAAGTATTACGGGTCTTGGAAGGTCAATGTGGCTCCGAAGAATTCAAAAAGTGATCGAGTTGATTAAGGGAACTGAAGGTTAATTTTCTTTGTTTTTTTTTAAGCTTTATCACAAGATTAAGCCCTCAAAACTGAAAGTTTAGAAAATGTTTATATATTGTTGTTGCGAATAACAGTCAAAATACCAGTATCAAAAAATGTACATATTAGCTGATTTTTGTTAGGTAGAAGGATAACGCATGTTTGGATCAAACTTTTAAGGTCGACAGAAATTCTACAGTACCTGTTTTGATGAATTTTTTTAATACCGTATGCAATTTTTTAAAATCTTTTTATGATTTTTGATTCCTATCTGCTAGTACTTCGTAAAAAATTTTTTTTCGGGCTTAATAATTAACCCAGCTTTTGACTAATATGTTTTAATTTCTCATTCTCCATTTTAAGATGTGCCTGATTCCGAAATCGTCGAAATGTTTTGGAAAAAAGTGTGTCGTAAATTGGAGCAAGCCAGCGCCGTTCCCGACAAAAGAATAAGGATAATCAAAGAGGAGGAGAAATGCTTTAAAAAGAGTAAAGTGGCGAAGTCGGGCGAAAGCTATCACCTCGGACCGTGCCACAACGATTTGGTTTGTCAAACTGATTTTGATAATATAAAGGGTAATCAGGGTTTTCTCAATCATTGTGACTCCGTTGAACACAGGTCTTGATTTGGAAGACATAAAGGGAGACGATTTTCTTAAGATTGATGGAAACGTAAGCGTGTTGGATTACCTCTTTGGTGTTTAATCTTTTGATAGTGAATTAAATTTGATTTGTTATTTGAACTGAAATGAAATCACCTATTTTTCGAATTAACTTCCATTTTTGTCACAACAACAAGAATCGATCAAAAAAAAATTGCTAAAATACTCTTCGCCAAAATTATTTAGTCTTTCTATGTGCTCCTTGAGCACATTGCCGCATTCGTATTAAAAACACTTTTATCTCAAAATATAATCCCGGCACATGCAATGGGAATATCAATATAGTCAATGTTTAATTTTTTTACCGCAAAGTACAAAAAACGAAAATTTTTTTTCAATTAAAGAATTGCTCAAATTATTAATAGATGCTCAATCAAAAAGATCGTTTCTAAAATAAAAAAAAATTCTATTTCAGTCTGACCCTTCGAGTCTATAGGCCATAATTTACGTTGTGTTAAATTTGTTTTATTTCTTTGTCTTTTTCTGTTCACAATTGTTATTTTGAATTTGTTTTGTTAATAAACTGTCTTGTTAAAATTATGTAAAAATTTATGTGCTGAATTTTTTTTTCTAAAGGTTTTTTCAAAAAAAACTTCAATGGATATCATGTTTTTAACGTTGTGAAGTACTATTTTCATAATTGCAAATGTCTTTTTTTTTAATTTTAATTCAAATTGGTTAAACCCATATTTAAAAAAATGTTAAATCTATACGAATCTAAAAGTCTAATTATTTGAAAAACTCAATTTTATTATTATTTATCTTAATTTTTTGTTGAGTAGCAAAATTTGCGAGTTGACTTAGTTCGCCTTTTTTATTTTGCTGACCGATTTTTAGGCGTCTTATATATTTTGGGCGACATTGTAACTCACACTGTCATAATATTTTTTTTAACATTCTTTATTAGATCTCTAGCGCTCTATCTCATCTTATTCAATATCTTCTTTTCTTTTTTCACTTACACAAATCAAAAGCCAATTCACCTACCTGCCTACCTTCCTACATATTACATTTTTGGACTATCCAACTATTTTTACTGCATTTTATGCTACTCAATAATTTTAATTGTTCCAGTAAAAATAATTTTTTTAGTAATTCACACTGCAAACGATGTTTTTGTGGGCCGTTTTTCTTCTCGTGCAATTAAAGACATTCATTTTTAACTACAATTTTTCTTAGGTCTCATGTTTTTTGCTTCAAATAGTTCCTTTCCTTACTAATTTAGGAAAGAAAATGTAAAAAAGAACTAAAATATGTACATTCCAAGCTGATTGAGCAACCATCAAATTGCGAATAATTTTTATTTAAATAAACAATTTTTGAAAACGCTAAATGTTAGCGTTCTGAAATACTAATTTAAATTTGAAGTATTTTGCGCCAAAATTTACGAAATTTTTAATCGCAATTTTTTTCATTTGGAAATTGTTAAAAAATTGGTTTTGTATTTTTCTTTTAAAGGTAATGTGTAAAATGTCGTGTTTGGATGTCATTGCGGGTCTATTTGCCCTTTTAACTATTAAAATACATATCATAAAATAGTTATGTTTGAGGTTCTTTAAGCAACCTCAAACTATGTAGTTGTTTTTTTATGTAGTTTAATTACTGTTGTGAATTTTTTATTCATATACAGTAACTTTTTTGTTGTTGAGACATGTACCGTAATTTTTAAGCTGAATTTTTTGTAGAACTTTTAATTTTTTTACTATCACATTAAAAGCCTTTTTTTGTAGGTTGACAAATTTGTCGAAAGAGAAGCGGTAGAAGCTCATTTAAAATCATTAGAGATGGGCGAACGTGTATGTTTTTTCCTTAATTTTTTTGCCTGCCTGTTTTTATTATTAACTTTTTTTTAATTTATTTGATTTAGCAACCCAATGGACACCCAACCAGTTCACAGGCATTTGCCTGTGGTTTTCATGGCAACTCATTGGATTTGTTGGACGCTGTTAATATTCTTCCAAAACTTCCGGCAACCTTTAAAACTGATCTGGAGAGTAAAAAATGGCTGGAGAGAAAGGCGGCGTTGGAGTTGTTACTGCAGTTGATCACTGACAATCCTCGCCTCTGCCCAAACACTAATTATGGGGATATTGTTGTTTCACTCAATAATGTATGTTTCTTTGTTTGCTTTATTACATTGCCTTGTTTCGGTTTTTTTGTTTTCCTAATTTTAAAATTTTTATTTTTTTACTTTAATTAGCTTTCCACATAAGACGAAACATAGATTGTTGTATCGAAATAAATTTTTATGTCTTTTTTCAGATTTTGGCAAGGGATTCTAATATCAATGTGGCCTCTGTTGCAGCCAAATGCTTGTCGGGATTGGCAAAGGGACTGCAAAAAGGCTTTTACACATATTCCCGCTCTACGATTCCCATTGTTTTTCAAAAGTTCAAGGAGAAGAAGCCAATTTTGCGTGATGCTTTAATTGATTGTGTTGATTCTCTGTTCCTCACTACGGTTTGTATATTCTATGTTGCATTTGCGGCTTAGTTTTTGCTCTTTAATATGTTAAAAATATGCTTGCTGTAATTTTGCTCTTAATAAGACATTGGACTTGAGCATAAGAGACCGACTGTTGAGTTTTTTTGTGGTATGCCACTCCTGTTATATTTTATTTAACAAAGTGGTAGTTTTTGTTCTTGTAAGTCCAAAACAGGTAAAAAAAGTGTCTGTTTTTCAACAAAAAAAAAGAAAATTCAAAAAATTTGAAAAAATGCACATTTTTTCTTGTTATCAAAAAACAAGAAAAATCTTCTTATTTTATTTCACAGAAAACTGCTGCAGGACCTAACATATTTTAAAAAATTCTAATTTAATCATGATTACAAATCCAGATATGCTTACTTTAGGGATGAGATTTGTGTCCTATTCATAATTTATCGGTGATTTTTTAAAACCGTATCCGTTTGAAATTTTCATTGTTTGCGTAATTTTCAAGTTATTATACTTTAAATTTTAAGGTTTTAAGCTTTATAACCATGTTATAAATTAAAATTTTTTGTAATATTGCAATTCAACAAGCCATTAAAAAGTCAAATAGCGGCAAAGCTCATATGTTCAGCTTTGATAAATTTTTCAGTTTAGTGTAAAAAAGAAATTATGATAAAAAATTTTTTTTAAATTGCTTAATTTTGTATTGGAGTTAAAAAACGAAGTACGTGAGCAACAGAACTTCTGATAAAACCCATGTGGAAACTGTCACACTACCACGTGACTACGCTGACAACGTTGAGAAGGAGAATGACAACGAAGAAAAATTTACCTGTAAATTTGTAAAATAAATAATTGGGTCCTGCAGCAGTTTTCTGTGAAATAAAACAAGAAGATTTTTCGTGTTTATTGAAAACATCAAAAAATGTGCATTTTTTCAAAATTTTCTTTTTTGTTGAAAAACAGAGACTTTTTTCTCTGGTGCCAAATAAGCACCGATAATTTACATTATATTTCAGATTTTTTTTCATTTAAAAATATCGTTTGCAGAGTTTGGACGCGGTGATAACCGATGCCTTGGATGCGGTAGCGAAACAAAATCCGGACACCAAAATTCAGCTGAATTTCTTTTTCTACCGCATTTTCAAGCATTTAAGGTCAGCGGATGTGTCGAAAAAGTTTTTAAAGGAATACTTGCCAATTATTATAAAAGTAAAAACTTTTTACACTTATTTACGTTTTCGTTGTTTTTTTTTATATAACATAATTTTTTAGCATGCTGCTGACCCGGATCCAGAAGTACGTCATGCTGCGTCGGCGGCGCTGGGCTCAATAATGTATTGTGTGGGGCACGACACTGCAACTATGCTGTATGGTGAGCTGTCTACCGATAGAATAAGAATGGCTAAGGTATATTTTATTGCTTTGCAATAAGGTTTTTGGAAGCCGTTTAAGTAGCTTTTTAAGACGTTTTTAGTGTTTATGTCAAAATCCAAATTTATTTTGATGCACCTCGCGTTTAAGTTAATGTAAACTTTATTTAATTAATAATTTATGCGGTTTATATTTTTTTAGATAAAACATGTGCTTATATAATTATTTCCATTAGCACTTTTTTAAAGCATAAAATAAAACAGAAAACATTTGGAATAAAGTATGTTTATTGTTTTTATGCTGATCTTTGACAGTAATTGTGATATTGATTGGAACTTTTCTTGACTAGCTGATCAATAAAATATAATTATTTACTGAATTTTTGTACGTGCATTAAATAAAAATTATTTCAAACATTTCTGCAGAGATTAGTTTAATATTTTGCCACGTTTTGTGCTCCTTCAGCCTTTTTTGTAATTTTAACATGATTGCGGATACTCACTTTGCTTTAGCGGTCTTCAAAAGCTGATCAGTATAATTTCTGTCAAATGAATTTTCTTTTAGGTTGAGGAATTTTGCTTGAAAGCCAAAGAAGAGGCCGGATTCGAGATGAGCCTGAATAAAAAGGTTTGTTCTTTTATATTTTGCTTTTGTTATATTTTTTAAAATTTGAAATCGTTTATTATTGGCAATACTGTTTAAATAATTTTTTAGCAGCCAACTATTGACGTTGCTTCCAGTTCGACGGGGAAGGAAGACTCTACTGAGGTTGACGTTGTGACGACGAAAAAGAAAAAAGTTGACGCGTGGGAGCTCTTTGAGCCAATCAACATTTTTCCAGAATTCCGCCAACCTTTAAAACCGCTTTGGATAGTAAGAAGTGGACGGATCGCAAAGAAGCGTTGGAATCGCTGTTTCAATTACTCACTGAAAATCCGCGACTTTGCCCAAAAGCCAATTACAGCGAGTTGGTGCAGTCTTTGGGCAATGTAATTTTTTCCAACTTTTTACGAGTTAAAGGTTTGGTTTTTTTAGATATTAGCAAAAGATTCGAATGTTAACGTTGCTTCCGTCGCAGCCAAGTGTTTAACGTGTTTGGCGAAAGGTTTACGAAACGATTTTTACGTGTATTCACACGCGGTCATCCCAAACATTTTTGGGAAATTTAAGGAGAAAAAAGCAGTCTTACGAGATTCCTTGATCGAATGCATAGACGCGGTCTTTTTGACAACGGTAATTATTTTGAAATGTACTCCTTAAATTATTTAAAATTTTTAAATTTAGAATCTGGACGCGTTGACAGAAGATGCATTGGCAGCTGTGAACAAGCCGAATCCGGATATTAAGGTTCAAACAAACATGTTCTTCTATCGAACCTTCAAAGATCTCAATCCTTTAAACATGTCAAAAAAGTTTTTAAATCAATTCTTACCCTTCATAATTAAAGTACGTTGTTCGAATTTATTTGTAATTTTATTGGTTATTTAATGATTTTACTTTTAGACTGCTAGTGATCCGGACGCTGATGTGCGTAACGCAGCTTTCGCTGCATTGGGTGCGTTGATGAAATGTGTTGGGCAAAAGGCCGCAACTATGCTTTACGGCGAAATGGCGTCGGACACTCAAAAAATGATAAAAGTGAATTCAATTATTTTGAAAAATTTTAATCAATGTATCTTCTTTTAGATTGAGGAATATTTTGAAAAAGCAAAAGGAGATGCCGGAGCTGAAATTTTTTTGGCTCAGCAACAACCAAGCAAGAAAGACGAAGTAATTTTTCATTTTTGCATTTTATTAATTTTGATTAGCTATTTATTTTTTTAAGATTACGAATGACTGTTCCAAAGTTATGCAAAGTCAAGCGAGAATGCAAACTGCAGAAGTCACGCGTCAACAAGGGGCGCCGCCACTTAAGGCTGTTCGTTCATCTCCTGCCCCACAAACACCCATAACAGTGTTTTGTCCTGCTGCCAGTACTGGATGGGCTGCAGGTCCTCCATTGTCATCAAACACCTCAATGCGCTCGGGTACGTCTTCAGCAAACACGTCTCTTCGCTCTGGCCCACCAACACCTTCGGGGTCCAATAATGTTGATGGCTCAGTAAAAAAGAATGTTCCTCATGTCGTTCAGAAGCCGCAAGCCTTAAACGTTCTTCGGATTCCTCCTTCCAAGTCCACCCATCCCCGTTATGTGAATACTGGTGTTAGGCCCACTTCTTCAATTGTTAATGTTACACAACGTTCATTGCCCCGCCCCGCCTATGCGCCGGGACTAAGGCCGGTTTCCCAAAATTCGGTTTATCAACAGAACAATGTCAGGAATGTAACAACAAATAGATGTTCTATTGAACCGAACAATGTGTATAATATAACGCCGCAGCCGGCTCCGAATAGCTATGACAATGTTTCATTGGAATCCGTTTCAGTTGTAGCCGTCAATGATACAGCGACGCAAGCGCCGCGCTATTCTTTTGCCGCGCCGACCTCCGGCTCTCGTATACCTCGAATCTCAATTTTACGGCGCTAAGCCTCATTCCTTGATTTCTATTGACTAAAGAGGTATCGTAATGTATTATTATTGTTTTTAATAAATAGATAAGAATGATAAATTCTTTTTTGGCAAAAATTTACATTTTTTCTTTTCATGAAACGTAACGTTTTTTTGTTGTTGAAAAAATGACACTAATTTTGTTGTTGTTAAGAAAATTGTTTTTAAAGTTCAATTTTTGCATTTGTTTAAATAAATTTTTAATTAAATAATTATTATGAAAAAAACACTATAAGTTTACGTACATTTTTTCTAATTGCTGTTGCTGAATAGCAAACTCAATTTTTGTCGCTTCTTCTTTAGCCTTAATATTACTTTTGAGTTCTGGTATGGGATCCATTGGCGCAACACTTGGCGCTGCGCGGTCCAACTCTTCCGAGACGACTTCTTTGGGAGCACAAAGTTTTTCCTCCACGCAAAGTCTTTCGATGGAATTTTTTGAGAGTCTGGCTAGTTTGGCATCGGTGATGCCGTCCAAACATTTTTGCGTGTCTTCTGGAGTCCTCAACATTGAACAGGACGATGTTAGTTCCTAAAAATAGGGAGTATTTATTGAAAGAGTAATAAAGATCATTGAAATTCATCTCATGAATTTCGCAGCCAAAAACATAGAATTGATATTGGTAGTGAGTAAATGTTCAATTTAAATATATTGAAACCAACATAGGTATTATGAAAAATTGCTGAATCGAGAAAGTCGGTACTGTACTTTGGGATTCAAATTTTGAAACAACAGTAGAAAATGCTTTTGGAATATCATTCAACTCCATTATTGTCAACTTATTCTAAAAGCCTAACACGGTTTTAAAACTGACTTAGGCAGACAAAAGTTCTTTATAGTCTTGTTTACGTGCTTTTAGTAAATATTGCAAAAAAAAACTCACGAAAGGTTAAAGTGTTATAATGCAACATTGAAGGCCATATAAGCAAAGTGACAACGACGGAACAACAACACTAACAAGGAAAGTAACTTCAGACTTCCTCACCAATTTTCATAAAATTTTGCATGCTTATAGAGCTCGGCACGGAGATTCCAGAACTGTTTTTTTATTTGCTTAATGTTCCTTTTATAAGCATTCAAAGTTTTTCAAATAAAATTAAAAAATTAGTTGAACAAGATGTCTGGCCGAGTGGTCTAGTGGTACAGTGCCTTGTGCGGTAATTTTTTTATGCATGTTCAATTCCTCTTTGCAGCAATTTTTTTTCATTATTTTCTTCATTTTTATACATTTCCATGCAAAAAAATATTGTACTACGTTTTTTAATATTAATTTTTCTCCGCACGACTAATTGAATTTGCCTCCTCGAGACCAAATTCTTTGACAAGGATACTCAAGACTTTAGGGATAGAACACATAACTATAAAAGATAAAACAATTAAATAACAAAATAAGAATCAATTATACAATAAGAAAAAAAATTAATTAAAAGAAGTCAGAGTTGCCAATAATTTTTAATAACGATTAATTACAATACGTAATTACAATATTTTTTTACATGGAGATGTATAAAAATTAAGAAAATGGTGGTAAAAAGAAAGTTACTGCACAAGGCACTGTACCACTGGACTACTCGGCCAGACATCTTGTTCAATTAATTTTTTAATTTTATTTCATGTAAAAAACTTTGAACGCGTGTATAAATAGAGGAGAATAACATTAAGCAAATAAAAAAACAGTTCTGGAATCTCCGTGCCGAGCTCTATAAGCATGCAAAATTTCATCAAAATCGGTGAGGAAGTCTGAAGTTACTTTTCTTGTAAAAACACCTAATCAAAGCAAATCAAAATTTCTAATCAAAATTATTTTCAAAACCGTATGCGAGTAGAAATGATAAGAATGACCGTGAGATGAGCTGAGGTAACTCCACATTAGCTTATTAACTCAACATCATCTATTGTTTCAAGATGTGTTCATAGTTCATAGCTTTTCAACAAAGAAAACTTACGTCTTTCAATTGTTGCGGGTTGGCGCTCTTATCTTTTAACTTTTTGAGGACCAAATGACAGACAAGACATAATTTGTCTTCAAGTATAATAGACAAATTCAATTTCGTATTATTGCCACTGATTGTTGTATTATCCATTGCCAGCGTTAAATTTTCGAATGTTGCACTATTAAGTAACGTCTCCATGGTTTCAGTGCTGGTCTCGACGACTTTTTTGCTGGTTTCTTTAGTTGTTGTGCTGTTCATTTTTACTTCTTCGAAATCAGACTCTCCAGATTTTGTGCTGGTTTCAACGTCTTCTAAGCCGCTCTCTTCGCTGTCAGTGCTAGTCTCTGCGTTTGCTGTGCTGCTCGTCTCTACATCTTCTGTGCTGGTCTCTACGGCCTTTGTAGTAGCCTTTGCTTTTGCTGATACTAAAAAATCTCTTGAAACAACGAGTAACATCAAAAGAATAAGTAACTTGGCCATTTATCTAAATTATTATAAAGTTATAATTGATTTTGATAAAAAGAGCAAAATAAACAAAAGGCACAAAATTGATTTCATTCGAGTCTTAAAAAGGCTTAACCATTTAAATATATTGGAAATTAACTCCATGGCTTATGCTTAAATAACAATTAAGTCTCACGGATTTTCAAATGATACAAAATTTTCCATTTAATTACGGTTTCAAAAACAGCAAAAAATAAGGCGTCAAAAATGAATTTTTTTAGAAATTTTAAAATTAATTAATTTGGTAAAGTTTTCAATTCAACTAAATAAGCTTATACAATGCGGAATAATTCATTTTTTATTCCAAAAAACCCATAAAAAATGTCCAATACATTGAGCCTTTAAAAAATTTAAACAATTTTGTTTAACTTTTTTTTGGGCGTCAAGATTTTCAATTACTTTTAAACTAAATTCAAAAAAAAAAAAAGGTTTAAAAACTTTTAGCCTACAGAAAAGTATTAAATTTAAAATAATATTAGCAGTGACGTCGAATATGATATGTCCATAAGTATTATTCAATTGTTAAAAAATCAACATACGTTTCACCACTAAATCACTCAATTTTTTGGTAGACGCAAGTTGGTGAGCAGTTCTTTCAACTTCTAACAACTCCCAATTCAAACGACCATAAATGAAACGTTGTTAATCGAGCAAGAATTATTTATATCACTTCAAAAACACTTCTTTCTTCAACTCTCCAAAAATCGCCATTCATCAACAAGCCATTCAAAAAATACATAAAAAAAAAGAAAGTCGACATCTCCAATCATACCAAAAACACTCAAGCATTCAAAATTTTAGGAGCTCAAGGGCAATTCTTCAAAAGGAGACCAACCTGATCATTTTCAATTTAATGGTAGTTTTGAAAAGATCAGATTTTAAAGAAATAATTGTCCAATAAAAATTAGTCTGCAAGTTTGTAAAAAAAGTGCTTTTAATCAATTTTGAAATTTGGTAGGGCAATAATTAATTTCAAAATTAATGTTTAAATAATAAGAACAAATTGTTTATAAAAAATTCAAAATCAATTATTAAAACTGATTCAAGAATAAACTACGAACGAGTGTTTAGTATTTCCATTTTCCTTTCACATGTATTGTAACTTTAATTAAAAAATAGAAAAAATTGCAGTTTCTCTGCCGATTCCTAACAAAGAAATGAAAAACCCTTGAAAGGAAATTATTTTTACGCGCATTTAGGTACTATGGCAATTTTTAACTTTTCCCTTTCTCCTTTCTGTGTTCAAATTATTGAAATTGTTATTATTGCATTTTTTTTTCTTCCATCCTCACTCGTCACCACAAGCATCAAAAAAAAAGAACTTTAGGTTCAATGGAAAAAAAATCCTTTACAATAATTGTTCCGGTTATTTTTTCTGTTCAAGGTTTTTTTCTTCAGGTATCACACACAAACATGTTTTATAAAGTGAAAATAAATAAGTCACATTACTTTTAAATATATAAAAAATAAATATTTTTTGCTCAAAAATATTTTTTCTACGTTAAAAAAATGTTTTGCTTGAAAATTTTGCTAAAAATGATGATTTTCGCTGTTTGCGCGTCTTTTCTTTGCTTTACCATAAAAAATTACTAACTGTGAAAAGAGTTGTTTAAGGTTTACCTTTAAAGCTATAATTAAATAAAAATAATTTTTTACAAAACAACGAGCCCGTGGAAAGGAGGGATGGAATTAATCATTTGGAGCTTTGTATTTAGAACTCAATTAAATGTTGGGCTTATTTTAATTTTCACAAAACATGTAAAAATTAAACAAAAACAAGGCATTACAATCAAACCAAATGTATTTAAAAAGATCCTACATCAAAATTTAACCATCTGACAAGTAGTATCAATCATTGCACTAAGGAATTGGTTTATAATTTTAAATTACAAACATTGCATTATGAAACAATACCTTGAATACGTTTATTGAGGCAAAAAGTTAAAACGGTTAAAAATTCTGATGTAAAAAAACGTCAATCACAAAAATAGCGTCAAAAAGCATTTTGTTCATTATCCAACAATACAAGAGTGTCTTCAAATTCAGTGCCCATTTTCTACGACAATACGTTCTTTCTTTCCTTATTTAAAGAGATCTAAAAAAATGAAATACAACGACAAAATAAAATATAATACAAAAATTAGCTGCATTTAGCTTTAATCAAATTTCCATAATTGATTATTCACGCATAATTTTTATATGCAAAAGTTAAATCCTATCAGGAAAAAATCAACTTCCGAGGACAAAATGAAAATAAAGGTAAAACGTTGCAATTCACTTTATAATGTAATATTACTAAATAATAGACTCTCAATGAAGTAGTTTTCTTGCTAACACAAAAGCATTTAGAGGTCTCTCACACTTCTTTTCCTGGGGGCGCTCATCAAATTTAAATTTAAAAAAAATACAAAAAAAAACGAAAAGTTTTTGAAAAAAACAAATTTAAATTTTTCAAATTGTTTTTCTAGTCAGGACCCACGCTTTCTAGCAAGGACTTTAATTTAAAATTATGTTTGTTTTTCAAAGATTCATTGACATGGAATCTACGGTATCGTACGGTGAAAAATTACGATTTTTAAAAAAGAGTACGCATTTGAACAATACTTACTGTTGGTAGCTGGTGTGTTGCATTTACTGTATTAATTAACTTTTCTACTGTAAAGTTAAATTTTGAGAAATATAATTTTCAATACCATGCTCAATACAGTATGAATTATTTGCTTATATATTTAACTTTTCTACTGTGGTATGTTTTACAGTGTACAGAGTAAAGTAAATTTTAGCCTTTTTATTTACAGTCACTAAAATTTTGCACTGTATATTTTTTTACTTTACGTGATCCATCTTTTTATACTGTATTAAATATTGCAATCAACTTTTGTAAGTCTTACTGTTATAAGGGTCCTGCAATTACTTTTTTTTACCGGTCCTCGGTCATCGCGTGCTTGACGGTTCTATTCTTTGGCAATTTTAAGTATTCTTGTGTCCAAAAAAATGTTAAGCAACAAAACCGTCTTATTAATTTAGCCCTTCTAGAATAGCCTTTTGGTATAATATTTTTTTTTTCAATTTTTACAATAATTAAGCCTTTGAAAAAGTTGTTAAGTATTTTTGCTGCATTTCCTTTTATGATTTTTGTTTTCTTTGATTTTGCAGCACTTAATATTATGGTTTTTAAGCTCAAAGGTTTTTGCATAATTGTGTGTCTTTGCTGAGGGGTGGACGTTATTGCCATTATGGACGTTGATAGCTTTATGGCATTGCCCACGACGCCAAATATATTCTCTAAATGTTCGTTGACGGATGAAAACGGCGAAGATCAATCTTATAAATGTGAAATCTGTGGAAAAACGTACAACAGCAAAATATGTAAGATAATTTGCGCGTAAAATTTATTGTCATTATGATGTGAGTTTGTGTTCCTTGTAAAAATGTTCTACAACAATTGAGAATTTTGTTTTACGAAATTTTTTAAATATTTATTTTTTTTAGCCCCCTGTGACCGTGCTTTTTACTTTTATTTGAGCTATATACTATACATCGAGTCTAATTGCATTTTACTTTCATTCCAGATATATATGAGTCTGGATTTAAAAATGTCCTTTATAATGAAATATTGATTTGTCCATTGTTTATTTCAGATTTAAAAGATCATTTAACAATTCATTCCGACGTCCGCGCATATGAGTGCAATGTTTGCAACAAACGATTTCGTTTCGGCTCTAATCTTTCGGAGCACCGCACTGTGCACATGGCCGACAATTTGTTTTTTAAATGCACAGAGTGTAATCATGCTGTACGTCTTCGAGGAAATTTAAAGAAACACATGAGGACGCATTACAAAGATGGATTTTCTTTAGACGCTGTTTGGAGTAAACTTCGAGAAAGCGGGTTCGTTTATTTATTTTTTTTTGGAGGTTTGATAAGTTAAGTTATTTTAAGGACGTTAGATGTTGATCGCAATCTTCGTCAAGCCATGGAGAAGAAAGGCCGTCGTAATCGAGGCTCTCTTAATTCAACTTTTTTGAAGGGAATAAAAATGGAGTACAAGCCTCCACCAACTTTGAGCAACTCATTCACTTTTGGTGACTCTACTGATCCCATGCCTAAAATTTGTCCACCTGCTTTATCGATGAACACCAAAGCTACGTGTGATGGCGCCGGTGACTCTTTAACAGCTGCTTTACCAAAAAAAAAGGCTTGTCTGGATAATGGTCCTCCGCCTCTGATTAGTGTGACAGAAGCGCAGCGCTTAGCGCTAATGAAAAAGAATGGTGAATATGCGACTGAGCTCAAGGTACTTTCTTAACATTTTTTTATTTGCTTTCTTAAAGATTTTCTTTTTTTTGTTGTTACACATTGTTACAATTATTTTTAACTTGAGATTTCCAATTTTGGAAAATTCGTTGAGGAAACTGCTCAAAACGCTCCTAGCATGGAAAGCTTCTTTGCGCGATTAGACAACATTCCCTATGAACAATTTGTTTGTTCATTTTGTTCCACAAAACATCAAAGTCTTGGTGAATGTGAAGAGCACATCTTTGTTACTCACGACAAACCACACGATTCATTTGGACACGAGTTGTTTTGCAATGTAATGTTTAAAAATTTTATTAGAATACACAAACGGGGTAATGAGATGTTATTAACTTATGTCAACTTATTAGTTCTTGAATTAACTTATTAACCATTTGTTTTTATCGGAAGGGGCAATAATAGTAAGGCTTTGAAAATTTCGTTAATGACCATTTTGTAGAACGTAATTTATGAACTGCTAAAATCTTTTTTTGCATCGTTTACGTTTAAAAACTCGTTTTCAAACTTAAAATGTCCTATAGCATAGAAAACCCTTGTTAGTATAATTTTTCAAACTGTTAACTAAATCGTTTTTAGATGTGCTTGAAACCTTTTGAAAACTTTGAATCGTTGAAATTACACCAGAACTACCATAATTTAATTCAAGACATGTTAAACAATAATACTTTGGACGTTCGCGTTCGTTTGGCGGAGTTCAAGAAGGCGCAAACCAAAAAGTTTGTATGCGTTTCATGATGTTTGATTTTCTAATTTTTTTCTTCTCTAATAATTTTTCCTTGTTGTTGAGTTGTTAGATAAGTTTATTCACTTGGTTCTTTTTTTTGAATTATATAACTTTTTGTGACTATTTTTGTCAAATTATCTTTATTTATTAACGTTAATTAATTATTATAGCTAATATTTGGTTTTTGAATGAAAATAAAATTTAATTTTTACTTTCTTTTGCCGATTGTAATTTATGCCTCGGTTACGTCAAACTTTTTTTGTCTTTTGGGTTTAAAATTTTTGTTTTTGACTAAAACCACATTGAACGTAAACAATTTTTTAGGTTAAAAATAAATCAAAGATGAAAATTTTGGACTCAAAAAAGTTTAATGTTACCATAGCATTAAGTGGCATCCAAAGCTTGTGCTTAAAAACCAAACTCCTCTTTATACTCAATATTTTTTTGTAAGCCTGAGTGATTAAAAGTTTTATATCAAGGCTATATTTTTTAAAAGTATAGTCCACATCTACCGCATTTCAGTAAGTTGCAAAATTTTGTTGAGAACGAGACTAAAGGAACCAAAAAATAATCTTTGGGTTGAAACGTTAGTCTGCTTCTATTTTTGTCCGGCGTCCTTCTGTTTGAAAACCTTATCGATTGCGTTTTTTGTCTGGCGTCTTTCTGTTTAAGGTTTTTTTAATTGAGTCTTTTTGTTTGCGTTATTTTGGCTTACGGTTTTTGTCCGGCGTCTTTTTGTCTGGCATTTTTGTCCGACGTATTTTTCTCAGTGTATTTTGTCTGCGCATACTAAAAATTACAAAGACGGCCAAAATAATTTGTTATTTATTTTTGAACTTTTATGTAAGCCTTACTCTCTAAACAAAAAACCAAACAAATGCGTTATCACAAATCATTAGTTTTTGTGTAGAAGAGTGTAAAAAAAAATCGAAAAAATACACACAACCATAGTCCAAGAACATAATATTTTCTGTAAACAAAACATTTTTGTGGTAACTTTTTTTAGCTTTACTTCAATCCTGTGCTTAGCCAACTGATGAGCGGTAAGCGCATGTGGGGGACAAACAACATTGAGAAGAAAGAAAAAATAGTCGAAAAAAAAATAGTCCACACAACGCGAAAAGCAACAATAATGAGGATAAAGTGGACATAAAAAATTGTGACACACTTTCTCGATTCGTATTTGTTTGTCAATTGTGGAAATTGGAGAGGAGAAAATGGTATGCTTTTAAGAATTTTGTTGTGGTAATTTGTTTTTACGTGTTTTTTTTGTCTTTTTTTTAATTGTTCTTTTTTTGAAAATATTATTTATACATGTAATACCGACATGGGTTTATGTGCTTGTCAGCTTTTTTTCTGGAATTGAATGTGGATATTGATTTGTATATGACTTCATTATTTTCTTTAATTTGCAGTAGGACTTTTTTTGTTTAAATCTGTTGTAAAATAACTTCGATTCAACTTCGGCTTTGCTTCTGTTTTCCCGGTCGAACCAAATTTTGTTATAATGAGAGGCAAAGGAGTAAAAATAATGGCTTAAAAGTCAACAAATTTTAGTCGTAGGACATTTTGTCGCCGGACTTTTTTCGAATTTGCTTTTATAAATAATTATATGTTTTTATACCGTCAGCTATAAATAAAAAAATTTTATAAGAAATTTAAAAACTTAACAATGAAAATAGTTACAATCAAGTTTATCGACAAGTCCTTCTGACAACTGATCCTTTTGGCAAATATATCAATTTTTTTGTTTACCTAATATATTTTCTATTTTTTAAATCATAAGTTTGTAATTTTTTTATTGTTTAATTTGGGGAGTGTCAATGAGCGAACTAACAAACGAATTAATATGCACCTCATTTGTACATATAAAGTTCTAAATAATATATTAAAATTGCTTTGGTAATTGACATTTAGACACTTTGCTTGGATGAGTGAAGACTTTTGTAGTCGGATTTCTCGTTAACTTTTTTTAAGCGGATTTTTTTTGGCCTGCGGAGTATTGAATTTTTTCAGTTTATTTTTTTAATAAGAAATACCGGGAGCGAAACTATTTTCGACTTTCAAATTTTGGCACTTGGGAGTTTTATCTTTTTTTTCGAATTTTCGTAAATATGTTTGTAATAATAACTTTGATAAGTTATTGCTATTCTGGTTTGGGACTTTTAGTTTAATTTTCTCTTATTTTATTTATTCCTGGTTTTGTAATCGTTTTTTTTTTGTAATGATGTTGGTTTTTCGGTGATTTAGGTTTTGGATAAACTGGTTTTTAGAGATTTGTTTTAGAACCTCGTTTGACTGTTCTTTTCAAGATCATTTTACTCTTAAACGTTTCATTCTCACATGTCATTTGCTAATTTTCATAATATATCATTGTATTCTATTTGTAACTGTTTAAAGAAGTCTAGCAATGTAGGTTTTTAGTAGTAAATCTCTATCTACTAGTAAGACACCATAATATATTTAACCGTTACCGTGAACTATTCAATCTCAACCACAAGGTTTTTAACAGTCTTTCTTTGTTAATATTAAAATTTTTGACGGAAAAAATTCAACAAAAAATTTGGTCGTTGAAATTATTTATGAAATTCAAATTGAATATAAGTATTATTTTTGACTTTTACAAAAAAAACTACGGTAGGAGAACCAATGGGGGACAAAAGGGTGGTGCATGACGGAGAAAGATGGCAGAGTATGTTACAAATTTGAAAAAAAAATAAGAAAAAAAGATTTACTTTTAAAAGTTTTATTTAGCACTTTCGTACTTAACGCAAAAATTGTTTTTTTTTATCTTAAAGTATACTTGAAATCTCCTACACCCAACCAGTCAACCAACAATTGGTTTTTACTAATGTTGTTCTTGCAAACGTTAAAAAACTTTACTTTCAATGTTTTTCGGACTAAAAATTTTATACATCAATTTTTTTCTTTGATTTTTTTGGGTATTCTTGAACTTTTTTTTTTCAGTTAACTGCCACTCTGAGTTACTGTGTTTTGTTTTTGAATTAATTTTAAATTAATTTTTTATTTCCCACTGGACTTTTTAATTGACTAACAGTCAACTCTCGATTCAATGTACTTATTATCTTCGGTATGAAATATGGCTTAGTCTTGTGGAAGAGATGTGGTTCGATCATATAGCTAGCTCTTGTTTCAATAACTATTGATAAAGCATACTTCTACAGAAAATAAAGAAAGTTTGCACAATATTCCTTTTTTCTTAAATGTGAGAATTTTTGTTTTAGTTGGTCTCATAACATTTAAACTTTTCTATTTTAATATTTCAAAAATAGATTATGTTGTTATTTTTATTAATTGCGACTTCTTTGCAAATACAATCAACGCAAAGAGCCTTTATTTTGTTTATAAAACATACTTTTTTTGCTGTTGTTGTTCTTTTCCACACAAAACTCTACATTCTTTCATTAAATAAATTGTGAATTTTTTAACAGTTAGAGAAAGCCAATGTCTTATCCGTGAAAAAAATCAATGCTATGTGTTAATTTCGGTAAACAAATGAGACAATTTGGTTAGTTTTTTTTTGCAATCGAATTGTATCTTTAAAGCGATTAATAAATTTGTAAGTATAAAAAAAATGGCTTTTATAAATATTATTTTTTTGGTATCTAGAAATTGAATGTCACGATGGGCGAGCCTGCCGTCGAGCGACCAATTTCAATCCGAGTTGGCCGCTCAGGCAACAACTTCACAAGCGCAATTTTTAAACCAGACAGCCAGGTAAACATTTTTTTTGAATCGCCCTTTTATCTTTTATATATGGTGGAGACGTGTCTGATGGCCCGCATTTTTGTCATAAATATTCGAATCAGCGATCAATTTTATTGATTATGAACCAAGTAGAAACCATCGACACAACAATAGCAAACTCGCGCCTAAATTTAACTCGAGCTTGCCAAATAATTTTTGAGTGATTAATGTAGGATAAAAGGCAAGTTAGTATTATTGTAAAGTTGACATTTTATTTTACAAAATTATTTACGTCATATAACTTGTAGCTTCAAAAAATGTCAGAGAGGAACGAGGAACTTTTGAACCAGAATTAAATTTAATTTAAATAATCTTTGTTGCAATCGACCATTGTATGTAGGTATTTTTGTTGATGATTTACAACAACGTTTAAAAATAAACTTAGTAATCCTTTATTTGAACATTTTTGATCATTTTATTATTATTTATAATATCAGAGTTAAAAACAGACGAAGCAAATGCGTCAACTGTTGGTTTTGTTCAGGCAAGCCAGATATTACTATTGATCTTCACCGTTCTTTTTCTTCAGCACTTTAAATTGCGCTCTTATCTGTTAGTAGTCGATGATAATTTATTGATGATTTGTTGCAGTTGACCAGTTAGCGTCCATTGTGGCCTATACAAAGATTTTTTTTTGGCAAATTAATCTTTTATCTGAGTTAAAAGGTTGTCAATGTTGAGGTTGTTGACATCAATTGTGCATGAGAAAGATGATGCTGGTGTTGTTGTTAGTGCTTTTTTTGCTGGATTATGTGCAGGCGATGCAGTGAAAAATTGTCTTTTGCTCATTTTAAAGAAGAGAGAAAAATTGACACACAAGTTTGTTAAAGATCAAAAAAAAAGAAGAAGGAGAAAGAATCAAACTAAACCAAAAAAAATTGTTTTTTGGGCGTGTGATATTGTAAACTAGTCCAATTTATGTTTGGAAAGTTAAAATCACCAACTAAAACAATATTGTTGTCTGATGTGCATAAAAGGTGCATAATCTTTCTACGTTTTTAGATTTTTTTGATTTTTTTTTTGATTATTCGGCGGGAGATAAACTAAAATAAGTCTGGATTTTTCAATATTGGAAAAGCAAATAAATCTATACAAGACAATTCAAATTTATCTCTTTATAATGTTTCAATTAGCAAAAAAGAAAATAGCGGTTTCTCCGCTTCTGGCAATTCTAGCACGTCTTATAACGTTTCCCTGCACAACAACTTCATTTTTTTTTTGCCCCAGCCAGCCCCTTATAAAAGCTTGCTTACCGGCTTGACGATGTTCTGACATTTGGCCTGTCGGAGCCGTGTCGGAGAGGAAGTCCTCATCTTGTTCAACTTTGGTCATGCTGGGACGTACGAATACGCCTTTGAGATTCGTCGACATTTTGGAGTCGTTTTGCTGCGGACAAAACTGAACGCTAAACGAGTCGACGCTGCCAATACGACCTTGTCTAGCCGTGAGCAATGGTCGTTTGGCTTGCCCATTCGAATATGCTGCAACCACCTTTAGCTTTGACATTTAATTTGTCAAGCAATTCAGACACTTTTTGCTCGTCGTGATGATTGACGGAGCCCAAACAGTTTCTAGAAGCCCCAATGTGATAACAATAGACCGTCTTCTTTCTTTTTACTTCGGCATGGTCGACAGTGTCGGACTTGGCGAGAAGGGCAGCATGTTGACGTTTTGCGGCCTATTCATACATCAGTTGCATTTTATTGCTGAAGTATTATTTGTCTGTTGATTCTACGACGAGTAAAAGTAGCTTTAGTACATCGTTATTTTTTGCCATTGCTTTTGTCGAGTTTGCCCCTAATTTGAGCAACAACGTTGATTGTTGAGCTGGAGTCTAATGGTAACGCTGACGTTAACAAATTTGTCATTGACGATGATGCAGCATTTGTTGGGATTCGTCCTTGCTTATACGATGCACACACTCTTTTTTTATCATAAATTTTTTTGATTAAAAAACCAAATTCAACATAATTACACTTTAACGAAAGCCAACAAAATTCTTTTTAAAAGATACTCAATGTTTCCGCCTTCTGGCACCATGCACGCCTGCAGAAAATTTTTGGACGATGGTTGGAAGCGTTTTTGTAAAAAAATGTCCTAGGCCTTTTGGAGCGCTTCAAAGACTCAATTGTTGTGTGGTTAGTTATATCCCCCAGATAGAAAAATCTATCGGATTCAAATCGGGGTAACGAACAATTATAGGGGCAAAATTTTTTGGTTCCATACGAAAAGCACATTCAAATTTGAAGCACACTGGACTAAAGTTGAAATGGCGAAGTAAATGAATTATTTTTTGCGTAAATAAGAATTTTTTCTCCGCCTCCTTGCATGTTTCAAATTACAATAGATCGTATGCCTTTGCCAAAAGCTTTTTTGAGTTCTCGTCAACCTTCTTTTCTACTTCAGTCCGCCTATCCTCCAATTTAATTTAGTTTTTGAATCGCGTTTACGTTTTTCTTTAAAGATTTTACCTCGTTTTGCAAATCTATGATATATGATTATTCCATTTTAGAAACTATAAATGAAAAAAAGTATACCATAAATTTTGAATAGTAGATAAAAAGTCAATAAGCATTTTGGGTAAAAACCAAAGTTCGACTAAGATCAATATTAGAAAAAAAGCAAAAATAGTAAAACTCAAAAATGTATATTTCCAAAATATCAAAAAATATAGGGTAAAATATCTCAACATCATCCTAAAAATCACGCAAAAAAGTTTATTTAAAAAAATTTTTTGTTATATTTTTGTTTTGTGAGAATTTTTGGCATTCTGGACAGAATGTCAAAAATTTGAAATTGTTAAAGTTCAAATTATTTTCGGAAAATTGCCCATTTTTGCGAAAATCAACCCCTGGTCCTTGCCCTTGTTTCATACAAAATTTAAAGCACAAAAAAGAGAAAGTAATACCACTAATACTTTTAGCGCTACGTTTGTGTCAAAACACTTATGATACTTAAAATTTTTTTTAAGTAGTTTTGGTTTTGATAATGTGGACATGAAATGATTTGAAAGAGAATTGAAAGACAAAAAAGTGTTCCTAAAAGTACAAAACGGATTTTTTAGAGCAAAAATTTAATAAAACAACTTTCTATTTAACTTTCTATCTTTCTACTTAAAAAATACATAAACTACGCAAAATCAATTTTTTAGATTAATTTGTGTTTGTTTATATAAAATAATTTATTGGGCTCGTCCTCGAAAGAGTGCAACCAATATTGTAAAATGACTCCAAGTTTTATTTTTAAATTTTCAAAAGTAAAATATTTAAAACTCCACCTTTATTAAATCGTTAGTCCAAATGAAAACTCCACTTTTGAATCTGGAAGCGAAATCGGTGTTTGCGGAATTTAATTCTAATTTGGAATATAGGAATATTTTAGTTTAATCGAATAGTTTAATCAACGTAATTTATTAAATACAATTTTATTCAGTGAAGGGCAGTTAAAAAAAAGGGTTGTAAATTGTTTGTTATTTTGCTTCGAATTCCTTTTTGAATGAGTCTAAACGAAACAAAATAAATCGAATAGATTATACATTTTCAATTATTAAGCTATGATTCCTTATCGTAGCAACGTTATTTAAAAAATTAAAAAAAAAACGTGTTCTTAAACTACGACTTTATTTTTTGAATGTGAGTTCCAAATGAAAAACATGAAATTTTGATACCATAAAGCCATAAAAAGACCAAGAAACCGACTTTACTTTTAAAACAGTATTCAAAAAAAAAGTCTAAAAATACGGCTTTGATTAAAAAAAACATAATTCGGCTGTTTTTCGATTCAGAGCCAAAAGTGGATTCAGATTCAATTCATTAATTTGAATCCGAATTGAAAATTTAAAAATATATTGGCAATTATTGGCAAAAATCCTAGAGAGTTGTAAAGTGTGTGTAATTATATTTCAATCCAGTCAAAAGCAATATTTTTCTCATTTTAGTATTGACAATAATTTTTAGGCCGAGTGTCGCTCTACCATTTGGTGTTCCACAGTCTTCACCCGATATTATAATGAATCTTGGTGAATTTGAAAGGAATGAAATTACTGGTCAGTCAGAATTGTTGAACTTTTTTTTTGCTGAACAGCATTCTCGGCCAGTAGATAATGGGAGTCCTTTATGAGGCTGGTTGTCGAAGTGATTTGTTTCAATTTTTGATTTTTATAATTTAAGAAGACCAAGGATTTTGGATTAAATTTAAGCCTTAAAATCATAGGTTAAATCTTTTGTTTAAGTTAAGGTTTAAAATTATGTTTAAGTTTTAAGTTAAGGCATGTCCTTAGACTTTGGTTTGTGTTTTGATTTTTAACCAGTCTTATTATGAGCTTATGGGATTATGCTGTTTTTGGGTCATTTGGAAAGTGAAAGTGTGTTTAGTCCACATTTATTTTTTTTAGCACCGGCCTTTGGTACTACCTCAGTATAATTTTATTTTGCAGAAAATAATCGAATTTTGTGCATGTATCAAAACTTAACCAACCACAAGATGCCGATTTCATTGATTTGTGAATTGGGATGTTGCTCACGCGGTTGCTGTAGCTTTAGAAGAAAATTCAGGACGGTTTGTAATTTTTTTTTCATTTTATATTATTTCGACATTATTATTAGTTTTTCTCTGAACTTGGGCGCGGAAAGTTTTAAACACATCATTTTGATTTGACCAAACTATAACACAAAGATTACTACCGTTTCAACACCATAATTATAATTCTAATGTATGGGGGGGGGGGGGGAACAACTAATGATGGTGAGTAACGTTACACCAATGAAAGAACTAATATTATAACTAGCATCATGTGGCTTTTAAATTTTAATTCTCCAACAATGCTGCATCCAAACCCAATTCAACTTTGTCATTAAATCGCTGAAACTGAATAAAACATTAACTTTTAGTTCAACAATCGATTACAGCTGGGCGATATTGTTGCTCGTCGTCTTCATTGGTTGTATTATTTTTTCGTCAATTATCATGTGTATTCTGTATTATCTGAACAAACGTCGAGACGACGACTTGAAAAAGGGCCTAAAAAAGCAAGGTCTTTTTGGTAGCAGCAGTGGCTCGGATCAAAGTTCGATGCGGAGTGGGCGCTTCGATTTTGCCAAAAGCAATACGTCTTACACTTCATCGCAGGTAAATTTCTCAAATTCCAAGGACTGTAAAAAGGAAAAACCGATTGATTTGTTTATTTATTTTTTTTAGTCCAGTCCTCAGATATATTACTGCAATACGACAATGGAGCATAAAGTCCTACCGCAGTCCTATCCTAAAACAACAACCTCTAAGTCAATGCTTTGACATTCATTCATATAAAACTGCCAATTATATTCCATTTTTTTTTTACATTAAGCTCATGTAAGAAATTCAATGGAACAAAGTCATAGTTATTTTTTAATTTATTTGTTTTATTTTTATATGTACTATATAATATATGTATTTTTGAGTTGTTATAATTTTAATAAACAAATAATACCACTATAATTTTGAACTTTTGTGCAAAACATATTAATTAAACCTTTTTAGATGAGCCAAATGTGGATTTTCGTGTTTGTCCTTCCCTACTTAATGACTCTCAATATTAAAATGGCGAACGATTTCAAATGTCGTTAGCTGCAGTTATAACATTACAGAACTTATGTAGTACACTATAAAATATACAGTCCTCATTAACTTCTCAATAAGTGTAATCAACTTTTTATTCGAATGTTAGTTAAACTTTAAACTATATTATAAACTACCATACGGGGAATATGATTTTTAAATTTCCATGATTGAATCTCTTGGTAATATTATAATTCCAAAAAGGGTGTTAACACAACCCAAATTTTGCTGTTAGCTGCTAGAATTAAAACATTTATATGGTGACAACGGAATTCAAAAACGGTAAACATAGTAGCACGCATCTGTGGCACGAATCTATTTTCTTTCCTGATTTAAAATCTTGATCCTGCTGAAAAAAATTGGTCTAAAAAAAGTTACGGCAATAGTTTCTATTTTGAAAAAAAACTTAGATATTAGTCGAAGATAATTCACAAAAACTTTTCTATTCAAAAATAAAAATTCAAAACTTCATATGTATATTCGAAAATGATTAAAAAACATAAATTGCAAAAATGATTTTATTATCAATAATACATTCATATAGGGTGTATTTACTAGCTTGGGAATTATTTACATATGACAACGTTAATGATAAACCAAAAAATTGTTCAACAAAACGAGACGGATAAATAATATAAATTTAAATTTGATATTGTTCAGTTTAGCTTTAAGTATCATCTGACTTGACAGAGGCCAGACTGTAATGCGAACGCGAAGGGCTAATCAGTCCTTTCTCCTCCAAATGTTTTCGTGTCAAAAATCCTCTAAAAACATCAAAGTATAATTTAAACGAAGGAAAAAAACGCAGTTCAAAATTTAGCGTAAAAATTAGAAATTATCAAAATAGAAAGGCTCAGACTCAAACAAAAAGTTTAATGGAGCTCGTAAATAAAAAAAAAAAATTTTTGAAAAAATCGATATATCGCTATAAATTTAAAGTTTTGGCGTTCGTACAAAAATTGGCGTTTTGTCTAAAATTTGAATTTTTTTTAAAAAGTATTGAACTCATTCTGCTATCAATTATATTGACATAACACACGGCAATAGTTTCTATTCCTTGTGCGTAACAAACTATAAAATCACAGTGGATTTAATTGATGTGATGCAATTAAATCCGATGTGGTCTTTAACTTCATCTTGCCTAAAAATTTGCTGCTTTTATAAGATTAAATCAAAAGGTTTTGAATTGTAGGCTTCAAATTCTACTAGCTTACTTTACCAAACTAGCCCACAAAATCTATTAATTTTATTAAAACATAAAGTTCGAGCAATTGCCAATATAAAATTTGGCAAAAACAAAAACAAAAAAAAATGCTATCTCACCTGATATGAGCTTGGATTTTGGTGGCGGCCACAGCGCTTTTCGCCTTCTCCTTGCCGAAGTGTTTGCGGGTGAGAAATCCCCGAATTTCAGCTTGAATTTTAGTTGCTGCCCGATCTTCGGGTGAGCAGTAAATATGAGTGTAACCACCGACAGAGTGCCTCCTAAAAAATTTACTAAATCGATTATCCATTGTCAGCTAAATTACAATGACTGAATTAAATAGAACGTCAAACTGTGTGAGAACAAAATCAAACACAATGTCAACCAAATGTTAATAAAACAAATTTTTTAAAGAGGCCAATATACTTCATGTCCTTTTTGTTGTCCGGATAGATGAGACGGTCGGTTGAACTGCGTCTGGCTAGTTCAAAAGTCTCAATGCCATATCTTTCCGGATGGTTTCTCACCTAAAGCAAACACAAAACGGATTAAAAATTTAACAAAAAAATAACTTTTAAGATTTTTCCAAAAAAAAAGTGAAAAAATTCTAATTAATAATGAAATTATAATAAAATAACTAACGTGATGACCCCGAAAAGCAGCTTGAATTTTTGTGGCCGCAACGTCCTGCGGACTTGAAGGTCGAAAATTACTTGAGCCGACGCCCGACTTCTGTGCTTTGTACTGCAAAACGCTCATTATATTAGAAATGAATCAGTTAAAAAAATAAATCTTCCAATATAAATATTTAATAAAAATCGCTGAGATTTAGATTTTCAAGTGGTAAAAATAATGGTAATATTCCATTATAAACCCACAAATTTTCATCATCTTTTAACTGGCATAAAGACACATTTAACAATTAAGCAATATGCTTATTTCTCTAATTAATTCAATTATGAAATTGTTATTGCAATGGCAAATAAATGCGACAAACGCAAACGGTTTGGAACAAAATATCAACATAGTCATTCCAAAAAAAAGCAGACATACTTTGCGTTGAAGATCACCGACAAACATCTCGTAAATAATCCTGTCCTCAATCACATCCGCATCCGGATTTTCTAAAAAAAGAAACAAATTTTTATAAGACAAACGGTGTTTGATATAAGAACCCAAAACAGAAATAGTAAATGGAACTATTAATAATAAAGGCAGCAAAAGAAAACGATAATTTGTTTACTTAATCGAATAGACACAAAAAAGTAATGAACTATTAATTTTGTGTTTGCGAGCATTTAACATGTATAATGTTGACGCCCAAACATTTCTGAACGCTTATTTGTCAAAAGTTTTGTCTTTCAAACAAACCGATAAATAATTACCACCGCCTCAGCTGCCATTCTCACAAAAATTAAACCAGCAAAAAAAAATTTGACGTAGAAAAAATTGACACATGGCATAGGTAAACAAAAAGTAAACAAACTGAGGGGAAATGCTCCTTTACGATATAACCTTACCAATATTTCGCTCGTTTGTTTTTTTAGCCTCACCCAAATGGCAAGAGCTAGGGAAGGAGGCAAAAAATAAAAACAGCACATATAAGGACAGACAAAAAAAGAATTGTTAGAAATTGATATTTATTAGTCAAAACCAAAATTGGTACTTATCGCTCATTTTAGCCCACTTTTTAGTCATTTTCGGTCGCTCTGGTTCGACAACGCTAATTGCGTCCCTCTCCTTATTTTTATTCTTGTATTGGAATTATTTGAAGCCTTTTTTTAACTTGAATGGCAAAAAGGTTTAGGGATCGCTATTTAGCAGAAACACATAATTATTGTTATTTTACGATTCAACAGGGAACAAATCTTCAATCAAATAGCAACACATCAGAATACAACGATAAGACAAATAATAAATTCCTTCTCACTGATTACTATTTTTGGGACATTAAAAATAAATCAAAAAAAAATATGCAAGATTGAAGGCGTTAATAAAGTTTAATGTCGCTTTAAATAGGCTTAAAAAATTCAACGGCAGAATAGCTGAATTACAGGACGGTAAACATTTAGGATAGCCTGTATCAGTTAGTACAAAGCACTGTTGCCAAAAACTTGCAAAAAATTTTTTCGTCTCATTAGCTGACCTTATTTTGCGAAAAAAGAATCTGTATATAAAAAAAGTAGCAATGATATGAGAAAATTACACATAAAAAAATCTTCAGCAAAAAGCTATCGGACAAACAAATAAAAAAGGACAAAGAAAGGAGAATACAAAAAAGTGCCGAGGAAAACATAATAGACAAAAAGTTATCCAAGAAAAAAAAGCCTACCATCCTAAACCTAACTTATTTTCAGCCAAAATAAAATTCAAAAAAATAAATTTAAAACTCACGCTTTCGGTGTTTGTGCAGAATGTCAAAGAAGAGTTTGCCAAAGTCATGGAGGTCGGGCGGCTGTAGACGAAGTGCCTCACGCGCAAACGCCTCCAACAACGGACGAAGTCCAGCAGGCACTTTGTACTTGTCCGCAATCCCTTCTGACATTGTTGACACAATTCAAAATAATGCAAAAATAATGGAAATAAACGCAAATCAATTCAATCTAAAAATGGTTTAATGGCGCTCGGTTGGCTAATTGATTTGAAGGAATTATAGCCGCTGTCTTGATTTTAAGTCAGAATATTTAATGTTGGCTCCCTGCAAAAAAACTTAAATTTTAAGACTTTCATTTGACATTTGGCCAAAAAGAAAAAAAATTCTTTTGCAAATGTCAAACATGATTTCGGGAAAAAAAGTTTCTTGTCCATCCGTACGTGAAAAAAAATGATAAAAGTATCAACGGTTTTTGGAATTGCGCCAAAACGACAGTCGCGTTTAAATTTTTGTTATTTTCGGCTATATAAAAGCTATTGAACCAATAAGCTTTCTGAACACAAAAAGTAATTAAAGAAAGCGTTGAATTACCTAAAATTTGAAATTTTTGTCCTTTAAAATTTTTCTACATCACCTCTTCTTTTTTCACTTCCTCTTCCACCTTTACTTCCTCCCGTCCTTTGCTTTCTACTTTCCGCATCCACTTTCGCTCCTCGACCCTTCCTCTTACCATTTCCCTTAAAATCGAAATTAAAATAAATACCAATAAGCAATAACAATTCAACACGTCAAAAAACCGAAATTCCAAGTAAAAACATTTAATATATAACTTTTTTTTTCAAAACACAAAATCCGCTGGCCTTGAGAATTAATTGGTTTATAAAAGTTGTTAAACGACACGAAAAAAGTGTTTCGAAATGTGTTCTAAAAATAAATTGCAACAACTGTGACTCCTTCACTCTCAACTTTAACCAACCCGGAAAAAAAGAGCTGAAACAATAAAATAGTAAAAAAAAAAGGTTCAACAAAAAATGAGATAAATAATTTTGATATAACAGCCATAAAAAAGAGAAACCAAAAAGAGAATAACCAAAAGAATCAAAAAGAATAACTAAAAGAAAATAGAACATCATTTCGGTTTGATCGAATAACTTTTATAAGCAAAATCATTCAAATGTTTTTCTTTTCGGGACGACGCCTATTTATTACCCCATTCCAATGGCTTTTCAACTTGTAAGATGGTGTCGCGAGTTTTTACGATTTTAATCGTCTCATTTTTATTTAAATTAAATTTATAAAATTTCAAAATTATTTTACTTTTATCAAAATTCAATTCATTTTGAGTAAGATTACCCCAAATTGGGGGAACTTTGTATTTAATTTTTGGCTTATTGTATTGGGCGTCTTTTTCAGTCTTATGTAATTTTTTCCACGGTTTTAGTTGGAACTCTTTTTTATCTCTCGTCTTTTTAGAGGTTGCATTCAAAGTCTTTTTTTTTTTGCTAAAAATGGTTTGAAGTTGGGAAAAAACTGATGTAAGCAAAAATATTTATAAATTAATTTTGACACACATTTTTGCTGTACTTATGGGCTTGGCTTATACGATGAGACATTCACTTTTATATGTTTATTACTTTGATATGGGATATACAATATTTTTACAATTAGAAGACCTTTGGGTTTTGATAAATTTAAAATTGGGAAATTTATTAAAGGAAAGGTTTTTTGGGCAAAGTATCTAAGGCAAACTGTTTTGCCGGCAGACCTTTCCAACCTTTTTTTTTTTTTTTAAATTCCCAAAATATTAAAAAATGACTTTGAGCAAAAAAACAATTTGAGAAGAATTAAGCAAAACTTTAATCAGCTATATCACACAATCGATGACAGATAATTGTTAAATAAATACTGATTTCATGTGAAAGTTTTTTTTCTGCTTTTAAAAATGTAAAAAAAAATTACGCAAAAAAATCAAAAAATGAAGCAAAAACTTTTTTTTGCTTTGCCAAAAGAATTGACGTCTTATTAATAGCTTTTCGACTTAAGTATTACGTGGTTTCGGGCTTGAAAAAATGTATCAATTTGGCTTGAAAAGCCCCGCACAGCCTAACCCCTCCCTCTCCCTTCCCCAAAAATGCCTTAATTAATCCCTATTATATCTCAGCAAAAAATAAAAAAAATTGATCGAAAATAATTTATAACTCAAAAATTGAAAAATTGTTGGAAAATACATCAAAAAGAATTTTTGGGGTTAAAATTAACAGCCATATTTATAAGTTGAGAATGAGAAAAAAGCACATACATATGCTTTTCGTTTTAATCCAAATTTAGCCTTAATTCAAGGAGGAACAAAAATTTTTATTGTTATTAAACTTTGGCTTGAAAATGGCATTTTTAACGACTTTTTTGATTGCATTTTGTCATAAAAATGTCAAAAATTCTTAATTTTTAAGAAGCCCCAATACTGCTAGTACTACTTAGGAGTAGTCAATGAAAATTTTGACGCGTATATTTTTAATAATCTTTTAGTTATTAGCTAATCTCAACGATTCGCGCACCCCGCATTTTTACTTGCGCTTTTTTTTTTGGTAGTTAACAGGTTGGTAAAGCATTGCGCAATAGAAGAAACAGATAAATGAGTAGGCTAAATTGATGAAGCATGAATATTTAGATTGCGAGTTATAGAAGGGCAACATAGTAAGGCACATGTTTATAGAGCTATTGACAGCGGGTGAGTTGCCCGAGTGCAAACTGATAGAGCGCAAGTTTTCAAAAAAGATAGTTGGCGCAGTGCAACTTTAAAGTGAAGCGAGTTAGTGAGTGTAGTAAACCAGAGTTTAGTGGAAAGGCGTATATTGCAGGAGCAAGTTGATCGGGCAGACAGAGCAGAGTGCAAGTTAATAGTGAAAATTTAATTGAGCACAAGTTAGTGGAACTTTTCCACAGTCTTGCGTTAGCGGGCTATTCAAACAAGCACAGCAATACTTAAAAGTTATTTTAGCAAAGTATTTTCAAAACATTGCAAGCAGAATTTTAAATTTCAAGAAAAAACAAACCAGCGAGTCTATCCAAAGAAAAACGTCAAGCAAAAAATAAGCAAAATTAAAAAAAAACCGTCAAGTAATCGCCAAGTCTATTTAACCCAAAAATAATAATTTGTTGAAAGTCGTCGGAGTAAATACTTTTTTTCTATTATTTTATTTAATCCAAAAGTATGAGCAAATAAAACAAAAAGTTGAGATAAAACTTAAGTGCATGCCAACAATATCAACATAGTCTAATAATCCCAATACCAAAAAGAAAATCTTATCAGCTTAAAATCGGAAAAGCCAATGCATAAAAATTATTTGAAGTTTTCGTAAAATAATATTTTGAGGTTTTTGGCCACTTAAAGATCTAAAAACGCGTAAATATTTATGATATCAGCACTTTCAAAGTGCGTAATTTAATGGATTTTCATTCAAAACGCCTTATTTAGTGCATAAAATGTATTCAAAAAAAAAAAAAAATTTAAAACAAATAAAAAA
Source organism: Drosophila nigritarsus (assembly GCA_035044305.1). Lineage (NCBI taxonomy): Eukaryota > Metazoa > Arthropoda > Insecta > Diptera > Drosophilidae > Drosophila > Drosophila nigritarsus. The sequence goes on along the minus strand of JAWNMF010000481.1, from coordinate 135,184 downwards.
CAAAAAAATAACAAAAATTTTTAGAAATAGCAAAAGATTTCTTTACAATAAAAATGTTGTATTATAAATGAAAGCAGTGTGAGTCTAAGGTGTGAGTCGACAAAACTATATGTACAGCAAAAATGTTAGAGAAAAATTTAAGCGTTTTGCTTTACGTAATATATCAATGGTCAAATACATTTAGTAGTACATATGTTTTGGCACAGTGAAGCATCAGCGACATGAAGTTTTGAGGGCATTTGACCTTATGAACACTTAGACATAGTAAAATTTCGGCTTAGACTTCAAAAAGGAATACAGGGTGCAATTTTTTGTTTTGCACATTTTTGGCATGGTTAATTAAGTTATTTTTAATTTTTGTAAATTTCGTTGAATTCCTTGTTTAATTTTCGTCCAAAACGTGTCGTAGTTATTTATTTATTTTTAGTTGCACTCGTAAAAATCAGCGTGTCACTGTAGTCGAATTGCACAAGCAAGGAATGAAGACAAATGTTCGCACAACTGGCTACAAGCAACAAACCGTCTATGATGCCGTTAAACGTTACAAGGAAACCGCGGAGACTACCAATTGTCCTCGAAGCGGTCGCAACTACTCCTGAAAACATTCAAAAGATCCGTTGCCGAATTTTAACGAGTGTTCGTTACGGAAAATGGCACAAAAGTTATTGGAATCTGCGAGTTAAGCGTCCGTAGTATCGTCAAAAAGAAACTAAAATTGCAAAGTAACAAAATCGCCGCGCGTGTTCATTTTTTGAATAAAGCAATGAAAGCGAAACGGCTCGAGAAAGCTCGTCGGATGCTTCGTCTGATTACCGGTTTTCGTCTATCGAGAGAAATTTTATGGTCGAATTCCTCCACAATTGTCAAAATCTTCGGCAGCTGCTCAAGAAAGGCCAGCAGAAGACAGCGGCTGCAAAAACTATCGGGCGCGGTCATTTTTCGGCTTCAGTTGTGGTCTGAGCCGGGATTTGCGCCACCGGGAAAACGCCTTTGGTCTTCATCGACCAAAATGTAAGAAATTGTTCTCCAACAGGAATATGCGCTAGCGCATTTTTCCAATTCAACAATTGCTGTCTGTGAAGAGCTGTTTCCGGGTTTTTGGGACAAGGACGTTTGGCCGCCGAGTTCACTGAATCTTAACCTAATGGATTGCTTGGTGTGGTCTATTCTGCAGCAAAAAATCTGAGAAAAACAATACGCTACAGTGGGCCAGATGAAAGTGGCTTTGACGCGCGCTGGGGACAAAATTACGGTAAATCCGTGTGCAAGCATCGTAGAAAACATTCGCAGGCGACATCAAAAATGAATTGAAGCCTATGGAAGCAATTATTGTAGTTTTTTTGCCCATTGTTATTTTTAGGGTTCTAATGACTGTTATTATTTGTGTATTTGGTTTAATAACTTTTTATGGAATAGTTTTGGGCTGCCAAAGTATCTAAAAAAATTGCGGGAACTTTTATTGCACCCTGTATTTGGCACCACAAACTCCGGACAATTTTTTTTGTCAAAAAGCGCTCTACAAGCATTTAGAAAGACACTAGGAGAGAGAACATAAGAAAAATTTGACCAGAAAAGCGTTTGGTTACACAGATATTTCAGCACGGAGAAGCATGGTCACAGTTACATGAGGACACATGGATGTTTGACCTATCTATAGAGGTCTATGGAGACACTAAAACAGCCTTCTAGATTCCAGAATTAATTTAAAATAAGCCTATAAGTTATTGTAAAAAAGCCTGAATTAAAAATTTAGACTCATTTTTCAATAAAAACTTTCCCAACAAAAATTTTCAGTACAAAATATTTTTTACAGTAAGGAGTTGAGGTATTACAAATTTTATGAAAATACATCTTTACAAAAAGAGTCGCGCTTAAAGAAAGCTGTACCAAAGAGCGTTGTGACAACCGTCTGGGATGTAAGAAATGAAATTGCAAAAATATAATCTTTTCAGAAAAAAAACGAAAAAATATTTTTTAATTAAAAAAAAAAAATAAATAAATAAATAAAATTCGTGCTTTACAGTTATTTTTGCTATTTGTTTTTTTTTTGCAGATAGTTTTTTTTTCTCAAATCCATTTCTCCCCCACAAAAAGCATAAAAGCCGAAAAACTTACCAAAACAAATAAGCAAACAAGAAATAATCAAAACAAAAGTTATATAAGCAAAAATATTAAATACATTTAAAAAAAGGAGATACACAATGAAAAACACCAGACCGGAAGCGTTGAGATCAGTGATTCATCGTCTTTCTCTTCGATTAAAAACACATTAAAAAGCTGAAAAAAAAACTTTTTGTCCAAAAAGCTTTTACAAAATATAATTGAATAACAAATTTGTGGATAAAAACTTTTAAACTTTTGCCAAAAAGCAGTTTTTTGAGAGTATAACGCTATTCGAAAACAAAAGGATTAAATCTGATTTCAATTTTTAGACATTACGGATTAAGGAAGAAAATTTTTGTAAAAGCGATTATGAGGGAATCAACGAGAAATATGAATTTTGCATAACTATTAAAAAAAACAGCTCAAAACGCTAACAAAATTTGTCAAAGGAAATTGCATTTTTAATTGCTAATTTGGAATTGTGGTAATAATTAGACTTAATTTTACAATATTATATTATAAAAAAAAACAAGCAAATCGTTTTAATTTTTTTTGCCCAATCGAAATTTATTAAAAACGTTTTTTTTTCATTTTTCTGTTGCAAGTAGTTGGATTTAAATAAATTTTGATATTCACTTCTTTTTCAAAAAAAAAAGCTACATTATTCAATTTTTAAAAATCTCATTTAACTCATTCAAAAGAAGTCAACTTAAACCAGTAAATTCATAAGTCTGCAATTATACTTTGAGTCAATTTGACTCGGTCAATAACTCAGATCAGAATTCGTTTGTTTTTAAGTCGACATATGAATGAAATTCAGGAAAATGTTTCCGTTGTGAATGACAGTGTTAAACGTGTGGAAAGTAAGGCTACGTTGTTGGGCTTGCGCGCTAATCACTTTTTTCACAAAATTTTATTTAAGACTAAATTGGACCAAGGCTGCATGACTCAAAAGACAACAACAAGAATGAAAAAAATAAAATAATCACAAAAAAATAAGCAAATTAAAAAATTTTAAAACCAAAAAAAAGCATTTTTCCAAATTATCAGCGATTTTGAAACGTTTATTTTGAAAAAATTTTAACATTCGTAGATTTCGCTACAGCCCCATAAAAATCAAATCCAAAGAAAATAACTTTTGCAACGATCAATCGAACTTGTCTCAATAAATAAAACAGAAAAAATACAACAATTTTTTTGGAAAAATGCAAAGTATAAATAAATTTTTTGCACGACCAAATCTTTATCAAATAAAAAAAAAATATATATTTGTTGGTTAGACATTGAAAACAAAATCAATGTTGTTAAATGTGTACTTCATGCTACTTTGAGGGCCGACGGCTCATGCGCCGTATATTTATTGTTCACAAAAATTGTCGTTTAATGCGTTTTATACATTCGCATTTTGTCTTGACTTTTTTTCCATCTTTCCGCACCAGCATAGAAATGTAGTAGGAAGTATGTTCGATAATAAAACGAAATATGTGGAACAGGCAAAAAATATAAAGCGCTAATCTTTCTCTAGTTTCCACTCTCTTTATTCATTATTTTCATCCCAATTAACAGTTTTCTTAAAACATTTACTTAGTTAGCTATGCAAATTCATCTAATTGCAATATTTTGCAATGAAAAATTTTAATTAAAAATTGTTGTGTAGTGGTTACACTTGGAAGAGAGGAGTATAATGTGAGAATACAAAACTTTATAGTTGTTGAATGACAATGTTCAACTTATCTGCATTTAGCGTTTGACGTGGCAAGTCAACATTTTGTGTGCCATTTATAATTAATTAGGCTCGGATAAGTGCACAAAAACTCCAAATCTGGAGAAAAGGAAGCAGAAATTTTGACTGAAAAGGTCAACTCCAACGATACAACTTATTAACAACTTAGGTTCACATGCAACTGCCCAAAACCAAATCATTAACAGTGCACTAAACTATGCAGAAATAGCGCATTTGTTGCGGAACTTTATAACACAACTAACCTCACAATGGTCAAATATCAGGCAGATCGTGCTAGGACAAAAAAAAAAAAGTCTAAAAAAATTGAGCGAAATATAATAAACCGATCTTCAAGACAGTCAAATTTGTGTTACATAAATTGAAAATCCTCGTTTATAAGCACTTACATTAAATAAAAAATTAAGCCTAATGTATTTGAAAAAAAAAAACGAAAATCAGATAAGTACGCTACTCTCCGCTTTACACTTAAGTGTTGTCACTTTCTTGTACATATTATACATCGTTTCAAAAAGACAAAAATATATGAAAAAAAGTATAAAAAAACGCTAACTACAGAAAAAAATTTTTGAGAATCGTTACACTTTTACACTATTAAAAATAAAAACATTTTTTCGGATTAAACATATACACATTCACATATTCCAACAAAGTACATACATAAACGCTGATTAGCGCTTATTAATTTAACTCCTTTTTGCAAATTTTAAAAATGTTTTTTTTAAGCACTTTTACATGCTTATCGATTGTTAGAATGGTTTAGTTTTTTTTATTGCAAAGTCTGAAGGTAAAAATTATAATCGTTAGTCAAGCCATGGAGGGCCCATTTAAACCTAAATAATTTTTAATTTTTTTTAATTAAGTTACTGAGTATGACGTTTAATAGTTTTAATTACGTCAATTTTGTTTGAGTAAAGAGGAAAATTATCGCTGTGAGACAAATAATTTATGAGTCACAAAACTTGCAACTTGCAACATCTATATTGTTATATGAATGTGCAAAGCAATTTAAAAAAAATTTCCAATCAATTGTCCGCCACTGCAAAAAAAAACATTTTTCAACAAATGCGTCAATTTCTGTGCATTGTTGCAGCATTCAATGTAATTCGCAAAAAAACGCGTTTTAAGCATTAACATACACGTTATTGTCCAGATTTTTTCAATAATTTAATTATTATTTTTGTACATAATTACAGAAAACGTAATATGCGGCTAAAAATGGATGTGAATAACAAGTATCGAATGTAATTAAATTCTAATTGAAAAGTTTCGGCAAAGAAAAGAAAATGCTAAATATGGAGTTTTCGGCACATAATGCATAAATCGTTTCCTGTTATATTATCAAAGTGACATTAACACCCTCACGCTCAGGATTAAGAGTATTTGACTATTCTAAAGAGATGTTTGAACGTGAATGTTTGCTAATTATTCAAATAATACAAAAGCTTCTTTTTTTTTTGCTAATTAAACTCGACTCTGCGTATGTTATACTGACAGTGGTTTTGACAGGCATTCTCATTTTATTGCAATAATAAGCTTATAGAAAATATTTTACATGAAAACCCAAAAAAAAAACAAAAAAACAATATAACAAGTTTAATGAGCGATGAATTAATTGGTTAACTAATATGTAAATAAACTTTACTTGCTTCAAATCTCAAGATTAATTTGAATGAAAAGTAAGAAAATAATGGACAAAAAAATACTATTGCTTGACAATCCAAAAGGGGGCCGTCTAATGCAGTGTCTCAATGTCTCCATTTCTTGGAATTAATTTTCGTAACGAGTAGCTGTGTGCGCTAAATCCAACAACTTAATTACTACGCTATTTTTTTGGTTTGATGCCATTAATGAAATAAAAGTAGCTGCAAATTAGTAATTGAAGCCTTGGCTCAACAAAACCAAAATACAATAAATCCGCACGGTGTTTAAATTGTGAAGTCGATTTTTTAAACAACATGTTTTTTCCCGCCATTGAAATATTAAAAATTTCATTTTTTATAGAAATTTTTTTTACTTAATTTGAAAAGCGTCGTTCATACCTTTTTTGTTTACCGATTATAATGTTTTTTTTAATTGTAGATTTTTAATAGATTTTTTTTTATATTAAAATATTTAAAACTCCTATGTAATATTTTTTTGTTATATATTGTCCATAAAAGTAAAATCCCATTTTGATAAAATTTTTTTGCTTTAAGAATCAATTATTTATTTTTTTTATTTTTTATTTCGTTTAAATGTCAATTACGTCAGAAATGCGTTTGCGGAAGACAAAAATTAAAGAACACAAAAATTCTTTATTTCGAGCTTGTTGAATTGTCAAATATTCGTAATTTTGTTTTTGATATTCAACAAAGATTTAGTACATTTTTATTTATTTGTTACTTTTTTATTTAAAAGTTTTGTAACTTTTAAAATATTTATATATTTTTTTATTAAAAAAATTGTAAAAATTTTAAATGGACCTTGTTTAGAGGTCTGACCAGACAGGAGTCCAACTAGAGGTCAAATCCAAAAACGATTTTTAAATTCAGCGCAATAAAAAACCGAAGATTTTTTATAGTTAAATAACAAAAATAAATTTTGACTTCAATTTTTAATGGAAACATAAGCGCCGTGAAAACTTTTTGAAAGAACGTTAAGTCTTAATATATTTTCCTCATTTACTCCATGTTAATATAAGAATTAACAAAAAATACATAAACATTTGTTAAAGTAAAAGGCATTTAATAATAACCGATTTAGCATTTTAAAAACAAGAATTTTTTTTGTAATTGTTGTTGCGAGCGGGTCGGATTAAATAATAAATTTATATACCATAAAATAAAAAATTACATAATAGTTTGCTACACAAATAAATTAATAAGCAAAATTAAAGTCAAGGAGAAAATTTACAAAATATTCACCCAAAAAAAATTGCCCACTGGTGCCAGACAGAAAGAGAAAAAAAATCTGAGGGGAGAAAAGAGACAAAACAATCAGACTACCAGAAAATTTTTGTAATTCGCTCTTTATTTTTTGTTTCCTCAATAATTTTTACAATCGCAATCGCGACAATAAGAATATACGTAATTCCCTTTGGCCTTGCTTTAATTTAAACCTCAATAATACCTCATTAAAACCTATGAAACATATAGTTTGAAGTTTCGGCTATAATTGACGCCCTATATAAAACTGATTTTTTCAAACCGTTATTAAATCAAAGCAAACCGAATAAAAACATATAAATATACAATTTGGAACGAGAATCAAAAGATTACAATTTGGAGCAAAAAACTGTGAAATTAAATAATTTTTCAGCATTTACGGCTGCTTTTTATAGGCTTTACTTCCTTTCTCCTGCCAATATTATCATATGTTTACCGCTTTTTTTTGCATTTCATATTTATAAATAGCGTTTGCGTTCTTTTGTTTAGATATGTTATTCATTATTTGCACACTTTAGACAAATAACTTTTTTTTTTAGAGTCTAAGCTAACATACAGATTTCAGTTTAATTACATTCAAAACACAGGATAAAGCCAGAATGATCAAATCAGATGCATTTGATTAATAAAATTTATTTAACTTACCATCACAAACAAAGCATGTAAATTTGTTGACTCATAATATTTATTGCAATCATTGACTTCATATTTACAACAATGCTTCAATATTTAAAGGGTTAGTCCAAAGATCTCACTCATCAACTTATTATGTACTTAAAAATATAAAGCCTAATTTTCGAGTTTGAGTTATAAAAGTGCAAATCATAGCCATAAAAAAGGTTAAAAACAACAAAAGACAACAATTGTCAGCGACTCTAATCAAACTGCTAATTTTAGCATACTCCTAACTTGTAAAAAGCATAATTTAGACCAGCGCTGTCATTTCAGTCCGACGGCTGGCTCTCTTGCTAAGGCTTTGACAGCAGTTTTAAAATAATTTGTCAATAATTTCGGAATCAAAAAAGTAGTTTTATTAATTTTATTAAGCTTTAACTGTTTTTTTCAAGATTATTTGGATTAGCACAAAATGACTTGGACTCAAACGACGGCTCCCTGTTTTTGCACCGTTTTAAATTATTTTAACCGATAATGCAAAAAGCACAACCTTTCTAGGAAAGCACGTCCAAGTTATATAAGATATTTACAAAGTCGCGTTAAACTGAATATTTGTTCCTATCAACTCGCCCAAATTAAAACCATTGTTTTAAAATTACGAAAATATATTTTTGGCAAAATCTGAAAATCATCCCTTTTTAAAAAACTTTCATTTTCCCAAAGTCAAGCTTAACATTTCTAAATTCATCTCTCTTCAATTAAAAGCATCTCTCTGACTCTTTTGCGTTTAAAAATTTTGTGATTAAAAAAACACTTCGTGCATCCCTGCTATTTCAATAATTTATTGAAATTAAGTCATTATTTAAGACTCAAATAGTATTAACAGCTATTTTCAATTTTTTAGCTCGCAAACTAAAATTTTTTTTTGCTTTTTTATTTAGTTTAAAACTAAAGTTTAAAAATTCGACCAGTAGGTTAAAACACTTTTTATATAAAATGCGCCCATTAATTTTAATAAGAAAAATAAATTTTCTACAAATTTCAAATACAGTTGTGGCGACCAATGGAAGCTGGATTGTGTTTTAATTTATACTGAGCCCAAAAAAAAAGTAATAAATAAACTTTATAAATTCCAATTTCAGAAATAAAAGTCAAAGTCACTTTTTAAAAATAAATAAAAGAATTTATGTTTTTGGACAAAAATAAAATAAAAGAAAGAGAACTACAACCTAACACAATCCTACCCGAAGTATACAACTGACCCCAAAAAAAACCTAAACCCAGAAAGAAAAAAATTCAAAAATATAAAATAATGAAAAAATAATAAATATAATTCGAACTCGCGCCAGTCGCAACAACAGTATTTGCAATTGATAAAGCCTAAACAACATTTGAAATAGTCCAATTAGAGAATATAGTATGTTTTTCCAGTAAACTTCACTCAAAACATTTAAAAATGCAAAAAATACTTTTTTTTTTTTTTTTTTAAATTTTCGAATCTTTCAGTCGAAAAAATTAAGACATAAATTGTTGGAAATTAATTCTCAAAAAAAAAAAAACGAGAAAAATTTCCCCATTTTGATATAAAAACAAATTCAATAAGCAAAAAAAATGAATTTATTTATATTGAGTGAAGTTTCTTTGCAAAACAAAAAAGATGAAACGCCTTTAAACTGGCGAGTTGCAAGAGTTCGCAAAAAATAGCTGAAAATATCGCTTTGCTCCTTTTATCATCAAATTCCCCAATTCCCAAAAAAAACAACGATTACAAAAGTTGCCAGCCAAAAAAAGAGTTTAAGCAAAAGCAATTGAAATAAAGGAAATTAAACGTCTCTTACTAGTTAATCGAATGGATGATGAGCGTGTTAGTTTGAATAAAATTAAACTTTAATCAAATTTAATTAAGTCCCAAAACGATGTTTAGAAATCAAACTGTAGTTAAAACAAATTGTTAAAAGTGTTATAGTTTTTAATTAATTTTTTGATAGTCCAAAAAAAATAACAGTAACAGCCACCGGCGGGGTAACAAAAATTTTTTTGTGTGTAGTAATTTAATGACCTGATTTTGTTTGTTGTTTGAATAAGTTCTGGTCTTGCACTTAAAAAAACCTTTTGACAGTGATTTGATTAGAAGTCGTCGCTTTTTAGACTTTTGAGTTGTCGTGTTTTAGGAGAAATTCTAAATGTTGGAGAGGAATTCTCAATTTTATTAATCAGTTATAAAATTGAGTCGCATTTATAGCAGAATTAAGTGTGACAAAATTTTAAATGTTAATTTTGATAGTATGCCAAAAAAAAACGGTTTAAAAGGGTCTTTTATTTTCCTTATTGTAGCCTTTGGTCAAATTTTCGAATGCAAGAGCTTTAGACGTAATTAGTGTAAAAAAAATTTTTTTACTATAAAAACACAGCTCTTCAGAAACGCTGAATAAAAATATAAAATTTTCGTCTGCAAATCTGTTGTTCAATTCTTCGTTTAATAAATACGTATTTATATGGCAAATTATGTATATAAATTACAATTGTGAAAACTGGAAGGCACTCATGAATTATTACGTCGTTAAGAAGATTCGATGAAACATGTCTTCAAAACCTAACTTTTGCAGATAATGCCTTAAATCATTTTCGTTTTTGTCGCCGCTAACCGAAAGCGCCAATTCACAAAATTTAGGGAGACGAAAAAACAAATTTTCGGAAACTGATTGTTCGTTTCCAACATCGGATGTCTCTTTGTGTTTCAACTGCAGTTTTTGCCAGTTCCACGTACGGATTTCGGCGTAAAATGCGTCGCAATTGCGCTCTTCACCCTCAACAACAATTAGGCCCGGTTTGCCTGGCACTGAAAAGCCACGCAGCGCCAATTGTCGGGCGTTTGAAAGAATTTTACGACGCTTTGTTGAATTATAAATGTGGTGAGAGTAAATCCACAAACGAGCAAATGTTGTCCGGGTAACATCTTCGTGTTCTGTGGATTTATAGTCTGAAATTTACAAGAAGAAATATAAAAGGTCGAACAAATAAAGCTAAAGACAAAGTTGAACTAAACATTGTTCAGATAGAGCATTTATGCTAGGTAAAAGAAAAACTCACCTTTATTGTTTGCAGCAAAATTGGAGTAATTTTCATTAATCCAATTTATAACATCAAATATATGAGGCGCTCCCAATCCCAACTCCTTTACAAAACATTTCAATTGACAATTTAGCGCATTCTCATTTAACTGATTGCAACGGAAAAAAACTTCCAAGTGGTGTTGTGAAGGATAATGTAATGGAGGATAAAAGTCGACGTCTCCAACCAAGTTTGCACCCAATTTCTAAATTCCAAAATTATAAAAGATTCCAAAACACATTTGTGAATTAACCATTTTAAGTGTAAACGAGCGTGAAGACTCGACTGAGCTTAGGCTAGAAAAGATTAACTCATCGTCAGCATACATTGACTTTAATAGAGAAATCTCATTGACTTGTGCTTCGCTATCGTCCATTTTCAGCCTAATAAAAAAGGCTTTTGATTAAAAAAACACATAATATACTGAAAATCTTTACAATCAAGCAAGAAAAGTTTAATCCACTGTTTAGATTTAGAGCGCTTACTGACATTTAAAGCCAAGTAAAGATTTGAACATAAAATAAGACAGACTGCCAAAACATTTGATTTAATAATAGACTATAGGCCAAAACATTTAAAAAAAAAAGGCATATTTCGTCCTTGTTCTATAAACCAATGTTTAATTTTGTTTTAGCTATGCTATAGCGCTCTAACTGTTCAAATGTTACGGCGCGCTCCGAAGTAAATGCAAGTATTGTAAAAAACTTTGAGTGTGCGTATATCTTTATAGTCAAAGGTCTTAATGAAAACCTGCTACTATTTTAAATTTAAAACTCTCCTCTTAAAACCAGTTCTTAACTGTATTTAAAAAAATAGAGTATCTTCTCCATGACAATCCAAGAACACAATTTCAGGTAATTTCATTCACTGAAAAACAATAATAAATTATAACGACAGAAAGAATTATTCCATAAGCGCCTCAAACATAAACGATCCATGAAAAAAACAGCTGATCGATCATAGTGCTTAAACGTTTAAGACGGATTAGCTAAAGTCCGTTCGGAAATATTTTTCCATCGTAAGAACAATAAGTGTTGTCTTGACTGGAAAGCTATTTAGGCAAAAATTAAAAAATTAAAAATACATTTAAAAATTGTTGTGGCGTTTTATTAAAATTCAAAAAAAAATTTATTTTTTTTTAAATATTACTTAAAAATATTTTTTAATAGAAGGCAATAGCCTATAGCTTTGCAAAACAATTTTTCTGTGACTTTTTTTTGCTTTTGACAAAAAATGCAAAACTTTGAGTATGAAAAAGTCGAAAAAGTGTTATATCCAGTTTTAAAATTTTGATCTGTAATCATTATTAGCAATATAATAACAACAAGTATTGAACTTTGGTGTGCCCTCAGCAAGGATAGATTGAGCTTCATTTGGGAAAAATTAGTATTAAGTGCAACTTTTACTTTTGAAACATGCGTGAATTGTTTAAACTATAATATTTGTATTTTAATTGCATTTTGAATTTCTTATTTTAAAATAATTTAACTATTTTGCGGCTGGACAATTTAGCATTATTTGTGACTGTACGCTTATGTGATGAGCATTTCGGATGAAGGCTCTATTTCCATTCGTTTACTCAGTCGGCATCACCCAATTATGGAGCACAAACATTTTTCGAAACGAATTTGCCTAACCCTTTTTAACTCATCAGGTGGTCTGCGATTTCTTATTGCTGTGCTTGTCTTTCTTTTTTGTATTACATTTTTCATCTATTGTGTGTTATTCGAAAACGATTTGGACAAAAACTTGGGAACAATAACAACGAGGAATGCGCACACTGTCAGGTATTTTCTTAAATGCTTTTTTCCTGTACTGTAGCCCTAGGGCTGTACGTTTTGTAGAATTTTTGAAAGAATGAAATGTTTGTTAGACGAGCTATTTGCCAGACTGTTTTATTCTGATGCTGCAATTTTTATATTTATTGTTACTATTGAACATGAAAACAACAGAAATAATTGGCGGCAAATGATTCTTAAGCAAATAATTTTCTTACCTTCAATGGTACACTTAAAATTTGTGGTTAGATTTGTGCGCATAAAGTCATTCGATCCGGCATGTCCTTCTGTAAACAATGCCCAAGTACTGGAAAAGGAGAGGCTTGTTTTCCAGTCCGTTAGGCAAGATCACATTAAACTGATTGAACGCTTCACCGCCATTAATGACCACATGGAATCGATTTTAAGAAAAATTACAACAAAAGGTATATACTAGGGAATATTTAATTATAAGCAAAAATTCAAATGAAAAAATAAGTCACATTGTTCAGCCAATTACTTAATAAATTTTAAAAAATAAACAATCGTTGCAGGACTTTTATCTTAAATTTAAATTGAAAAATTAAATATTACCTGATTGCTGAGACTGGCTTAATAATTTTTTTTATAGAATCCGAGCTCAAAGAATTGGAATTACGGGTTGAGGAGTTGCGATTGCTGCAGCAAGAGTTGAATGACCGGCGTAATGTGCACCTTAAATTGCCTAATCCTCCTTTACGCCCTACGGATGAGCTGTTTTTGAAGGACGAAAACAATTCTTCCAATGTGGTCTTTCGGGACTTTGACAACAGCTTCGACTACCGGTAAAGTATTTTGCATTAGCCAATTTCTTTATGCTAATTTTTCAGGCGCTGCTCAATTTCTTCATTGTTCCGTGTTTATTTGTATTTGCCTTTGACGCCTTTACGCTCGGCGTCGGCGCAACTTTTATTCAATGAATTTGCGATTAGTAAGAGTGTGACTAAAAACGCGTCGGAGGCTTGCATTTTTGTTGTAGTCCTAGAATACAGCTTAGAGAGTGTAAAGACGCTAAAGTACTGGCAGGTCTTTGGGCGCAACCACTTAGTTTTACTCATCAATCCCAATGAAGCAGTTAACACTGGAAAAGTTGGCGCTGCAATGATAGTCTCATCGATTTTTAAACCTGGGTATTCTTTAATTTATTGATTACTGAAAGATTGATGTTGACTGGGGCATTATGTACAGAAAATTGGTAAAACACAATGTGTGCGCACACGTAAAGTAAATTAAAGACAATTTTAACGAAAATTAATGAGAAAATTTTTTCTAAAATTTTTTTTAATTTTTGAATGTTACAAATATTATTGTAATACAGTTTTTTGTGAAAAATTGTCTATGTCTACATAAGATATTGCCTCTTATTTTATAAATAGGGAACGTTCAATTTATTAAAATATCTGCAACAAAAAAAGCAGTGAAATAAGTTGCTTTTTTTCACTAATTTTTTGCTTGTCGTATACCTGTTTGGCTAAATATCACACAATATTAATTGTTCATATGCCAAAAACACTTCCACACACTATAAGTATAATTTATCTATGCGATTTGTTTTTTGGGAATATTTTTGTTTTATGCTCTATAAAATTTAGATTGGCCCTTTACATAATACAACAAAAAAATTTTCAGTTCTTTTCGCAGAGAAATGGATTTGGTCATTCATCCAACGATTTTGCCGTATAAAATTACGGAATATCAACGATTGCCCCAATTGTTGCCGTTTGCCCGAGAGGTAATGCCATGGCTGATTGTGTAAATTTTTTATTTGCAAACAAATTTTTTAGCATTTAATTTCGTTTTTGACGGGCAATTTTGGTTTTCGCTCAATTGAACGCAAAAATTTGAACGCGTTGATTGAATCGCTAGAAAGTTCTCACGACTCATTTCTTATTGATATGAATTGTCAGTTGGCTTCATTAAACTCCACGACAACCGAACGATTTCCGTTGTGTCACAATGAACGGCATAGAGGTAATTCCTTAATTTGATTTTATATTTTAAGGACTAATTTAAATTCTTTTTTTGCGACTTTTGTTTAAACGCACTAATTTCGTAATGTGCCAGAGCACTGCTCTGAACATAAAGACGCAAATTTGATAAATAAAAAATTATATTACATCCGTGCGTCTTTTTGTCCGCACGCCTCAGAGCACTGTTGGCCTATTCAATCATTTATACTCTACGTTTGTGTGTTTGTTAAATAAACTATTCCGACTTTTGAGTTTCAATCAGTTTAGATGCTTACAATACTAAGGAGACCATAAGGGAAGGAAAAACTTATTTGAATCCAATAACTTTTAGCCTTATTCAATGAGTTAAATAGCTCAGAAAAGCTTAAAAAATTTATTTTCAAGAGTTTTTGTTTTGATAATAGAAGCCTTTGAGATTTATAAAATCTAACAAAAAAAACGATTTAGTTGAGTTTAATGGTTCTAAAGCGTCGGCTTAATTTTTGGATTTTTTTTTTGAGGATTTATCCAAAACTGGTCTATAGTTTTTTTGTGAATATATATTTTTGTGAATCGTCATAAAATTTACGATAAACATGCAATTTATATTAAATATTTATTATTGCTCAACGTACCGACTAATTTTTCATTGCATTTTTAAAAGCACATTTCAGTAACGCTGACTCGGCGCTCATTTTTCTCGTTGATTTTCCCGGACTGTAATTCCTTTCCACAGCGTTTTTACGAGTCACTTTTGGCCGGAGCGATTCCCGTCGTTGCCTCGACAAGTAGCACCGCTGCGCCATTGCCATTTCAGGAGTTTATCGACTGGCGTCTGGCTATTGTTCGAATTGCGGCAGCTCGCCTACCTGAATTACACTTTGTCTTGCGCTCCATTTCGACGTCGGATTTGCTTGAGATGCGGCGGAAAGGCAGATTCTTCCTTGAAAATTATCTCAGCAATGCAAAAGGTTGTGCTCTTAGCTTTTCATTTTCTGATTTGTTAGGAAGTCGTTCTTCTCTTAGTCCTTTCTGCAGCGATATTGTCGTCTGTTCGCTTCTCTTTGCAAGTGATGAGCGACGGTACGCCGACCGTCGATGCGAATCCCTCAACAAAAAATCATTCAACATTTTCATCTTACCTGGTGAAAGCAACTCGGCCGCCTTATGACGACGAATATTTGGGTCCGATTGAGGCGCTAACCCCCTCTCCTTCATTCACACACAATGCAACAGTTTTCAGAATGGCAAGTTAATGGTCATTAGCAATAGCTAATTTTACCTGTGTTATTTTAGCACTCCTACAAAGTTTGGAATGAGATGCTTTCTCATACCGAATTTACTTCCGAATTCCTGGAAACCAAACATGCGCTTCCTTCTGAAGCTGAATTTGACAACGTCAGCAATTTTAAGATGCGGCCGATTGCGCCCGGCTCGGGTCAAGAGTTTGCGTTGGCTTTGGGCGGAAATCATCCACGCGAACAATTCACAAGTAATTTTTTAAATATCATTCATTATGAGGTAATGTCGGCCGGTTATGCAATAATTTTTGTGGGTTACGCCTGTAATATTTACTTTGTAAGTTTGACAAACTATCACAATGATTATTAGACAAAAATACTAAAAAAGATGTTTGTGAAAGATACGAACAAACGACGATTCGCGGCAATGTCAACTCGCAAAATTTCAGTTCCTAAATGTCGATTTGCGACGCTTTGCGGCAATTATGTTGACGAATGGAAGGTTACATGTTATGAGTTGCCATTTCCCTTGGATTGATAATTGTGACTTAAAAGTGTCGCATTTCGATATTGGAATGTCGACATTGCCGCGAGTTGGTAATTTACCAAAAATGCAGACATGGGTATACGATGCCTGTGTGTTTACTATTTTGTATATTGGTGATAGCAAGTACATTATTAACAAGTAGGCGTTTTATTTAAAAGACGTTTTTTGGGTGTATTTGCCGTATTTTACTCATCATCAACCAAAGAAATATTTACTCTTTTTGTATAAAAATATTTCAATCATTTTTCGATAATTTACTTTTTGACATTCTAAAAATGGACTTTTATAAAAACAGACAAAAATTATTGAAAATTTAACGAGTTATAAAACTTAAACACATTTGCATAAATGTTTCTAAGCGCGTGGAGTGCTATTTAATTAGCTTTCAAAAATATTTTGCACCTTATATTCTCCAAATTACAAAAAATTGTATTGACGCTTATTCAACACGCAAGGCATTCCAACTCTCTGCCTTTGCAATGCAAAGCTATTTTTTTTAGCACATCTTTGATTTTCAAATATGATTAAACATAACTTTTAATTTAAAGAACTAAAATTTGTTCAAATTTATTTTTGTAAAGTTTTATAAACTCAGTTTTTGAAACTGAATTCAACATTAGTTTAAAAAACGTCAGCTGACATAAGATAAATCGATGAATAATCTATTTAAAGTAAAATTTTACAAAAATATCAAGCTATATGTTGGTAGTTATTATCCGTTATGTTACTCTTATGTTTAGTTTTTGACTTAATTTTTTAAAATTCAAACATACTTAAATATCCATTTAAAGGATTAAAGTTTAAATTTAAAAATTGAGAAAGTAACTAATTTTAAACAAAAAATTGCGTTTGAGTTGAAAAGGCGGTGTCCCCAAAAAAATGAGATAAAATATTACTTTTTCAGTCGTTGTGTTGACTTATAACCGGGATGCTGTTCTGAACGCGTCGCTTGAACGCCTGCACAAATTGCCATACCTGAATCGGGTGATTGTTGTCTGGAATAATGTGGATAGATCGCCAAACACACAGATTTGGCCCCATCTCCACGTGCCCATTGTTTTTGTCAACGCAACGCGGAACTCGTTAAACAACCGCTTTTTGCCGTATAAAGAAATCGAGACGGAGGCTGTTCTTTCAATGGACGACGACATCGATCTCAAACAATACGAAATCATTTTTGCATTTAGGTAGTTTTATATTTTTTTCATTTACGTCTTTTGACGTAACTGTAATGAACATATAGCCATTAAAACATAACCACGTCGAGCAAATAAATACAATAGAACCTTTTGTCTCACAAAAATGTTCACAAAATATTAAGCCTTAAGTTGTGTGAACAAATTACCATAGAATGCAATTGAAGCGATTAAAAGTTATGGTAAGATGGACTTTTGGTGGCTTTTTAGTCTCTCAACATTTATAATACAAAAGCAATAAATAAAATTAGAATGCTGTGGTCAAAAAATTTGCGATACCGACAGATGCGTCCAAATTATTTTTGTTTCTTTTCAAATGTTTTCAGATAATAACTTTCATTTTTGTCGATTCAATTTTATAGTTGCGTAAATTTAAAATGAAAAAATTAATTTTTTGAACCTTTTATGCACACGGTGTGCAGACAAAATGACGCCGGACAAAAAGTAACAAAGTTCAAAAATAACGATTATTATTAACGGAATAATTTTTTTTTTTAATTTTTACAAATAATATTGTTAATTTTGCTTTGTTTACTGTGTTAGTGCCAGAAAAATATATAAAAATTTATTTGTGTTTGGCAAATAAATATTTTTGAATTTTATGACTTTTTTCTAACGTCTTTTTTGTCAGTACGTATTTTTGAACGGCGTTGTCTTAAAGATTATACATATTAGGGATGTCGCAGAAATAAATTTAAAATTTTGGAAATCTGAAGTGGTTTAAAAAGTCGGAAAGGAAAAATCGCAAAATTTGCGACATTCATACTTACATATACGCAAAATGAACGTAAACCGTTTTTCCATTAATTGAACTCCTGGAGCTTCTATTTTTCAGTCATCCCCAAAGAGAGGGGGCTTCTATTAGGAAATTTCTAAGTCACATAAAAAATAGTTTTGATTTAATAATTTTGCTTCTTTTTTTGTGTAGTCCGCACACACTAAACTCTTTTGTTTTGTAATTTCAGGGTTTGGCGTGAACAACGTCAACGAATCGTCGGGTTTCCGGCTCGTTATCACGCAAGGTACGAGGACAGCATGTATTATAACAGTAATCACACTTGTCAGCACAGCATGATTCTGACTGGAGCGGCGTTTTTTCACAAAGTAATTCTGTTGTTAAATTTCCGTTTCAGTTGCCAATTTTCCCGTTTTTGCGTTATTTTTAATTACAATTATTAAAATTCAGTCATACCTCCACGCCTACACAAATGTCATGCCGGAGATTATAAGGAAAAAGGTCGATGAATGGATGAACTGCGAGGATTTAGCAATGAACTTCCTCGTTTCACACCTCACCCGTCAACCGCCAATTAAAACTACGAGCAAGTGGACTATAAGGTAAATTTATATTTCATATTCCTAAACTATCATCGAGGTAGTTAACCCCAATTCCCGGAGTCTATGAGAAGGAATGTTATTTCAGGCAAACCCGACCAGATTTGGAAAGGGAGCTTTCTTGATATGAAACACTGCCATTACCAATCGCTGGGCGCCTGCCCTTTGATAACTTCTTGTTTTGAAAATTAATCTTTTTGAAGTAGTAGCCAACTGTTAAAGGGAGGATGTGATTCCTGGTAATCAAATAAGAAAAAAAGCTTTCTTGATTTGAAATGCCATTATTTCCGATTATGGACTTTCGTATCATTGGGACTTTCGTATGGCTTACTGTCCTAAATACAGAGCTTATTACCAATCGCTGGCTGCCTGCCCTTTGATAACTTCTTGTTTTGGAAATTGATCTTTTTGAAGTAGTAAAGAAATGAAAGTTATTTTAAACAAATTCAACTACACTTTTCGTCCGTCCAATTACTTGTGATTAATGGTTCACTTACCAACTTCTCTCATTTTTAGGTGTCCAACCTGCTCGGAGACACTTTCCAACGACGCATCTCATTTCAATGAACGCCATAATTGCATTCGATTTTTTACTCAAGTCTACGGCTACAACCCATTGCTTTTCACACAATTTCGAGTAGATTCGGTGTTGTTTAAGACCCGGGTACCGGCTCATCATCAAAAGTGCTTTAGGAACGTGTAACTCTTTTTTTTTCTAGTATTTCATCTCAGTCCAGTTGACAGGTTGTTTTAGTTTGTAAATATTTAAGTTTTTTTTTTTGCTTTAAACCTTGGCTTTACCAATCGTTTTGTATATATAAATTAGTTTTTATTTTGGTATACATATCAGAAAGACATTAGTTTCTTAGCAAACAGACCAATGTGTTATTTTACGGTGATTTATACAACATTTGAATTTTTTGTTTGTGAATTACCGTGTACAACGATTTTGTCTCACACGGTCAAACTTAATGCTTCCTTATTGTTCAATGCTTAACGTAAAAAAAATTAGTCATTTAGAATTTATCTGTGCCAAACTTTTTTGCATGTTATAAAATTCTTAAAACGAAAAAAATACATTTAAAATTAGTTCTTTTAATTTACAGTAGCGGGCAAAGAAAACTCACTTAGTCATTTCTATCACTTAATTAATTGTCAGCATAAAATGCGTTTAGAATAAAATTTATTTAATAGAAACATAAACATTTAAAAAACAACAAATTCTCAACAACAAAAAATTAACAAAATGTGTAAGTCCAAATCATTTTCGTCCTCTGCCGCCGGCGGCTTTTGGACGCGGTCGGTTGCTTCTACCGCTTGGCTTCTTACTGTTACGTTTGCTCGCCGCCTTCATGCTTCTCTTGTCCTAAAATGGAGTAACCGCTTTGTAAAAATGCTTTGAATTTTAAAAGTGCGTTAATAGTTCGTTTTTAGCAAATGCGAAGTCTCCATATATTCTGATATTTCAAAAGCCACCTTCCCTTACTTAACTTAACAATTTTTGGTCGAGTTTGGTAGGCTGGAGGTGAAAAATTAATTTTTTTCTAATTTTTTCCTCTTGATTTTCTCAAAAATTGCACATTTAAAAAATGAAAAATTTCCGAAAACAAATCAATGTACTCCAGGAGTCTCTTATTTACTACAGTCTTAGCTTTTAACAAATTTTTTCTAACAGCGGTTAAAAGATTAGGAAAATGCTTTAATCTTACAACACACTGAAATAAAGTCTTTATTTCGAAATTACCTTCCACAAGTGATAATGAAACTTCTACTTTCCTCATAACCTTATTAATCTGACTTGCAAATTGTATTTTCAAAAAATTAAAGATTGAAATTCACCTTTTTCAAACGTTTGTCGACAACACGATAAGGACCGGCTGGTCGCGCACCACTACCACGCTTACCCTTAGTCATCACCTGGTATTTGACGTCCTTCTTCTGCGTCTTGTTGGCGAGTTTGTAAATCCTAAATGAAGGCGTGAAAAAATTGCATTCAACGAACAATTATTTACTTTTTCATTTCACGAATCTTTTCGCTGTGCTCCATATTCTCGTTTTGCATAACATTTTCGGCGCGCTTTTTCGCCTTGTCCATGCGTCGGATTTTGTGTTTCTGTTTGCTTGCGTTCGCCTCAAGCACCTTCTTTATTGGACGAACGTTGAGTTCTTTGTTGCGCTCTTCATAATATTGTACGCGTTTCTGCAAAAAAAACAGAAATAATAAAAGCCTTTTCAAGTAAGAATATTTTTATAAATTTTAGAAAAGTAAATGCAATAAATAACGCTTTAAAATAAATACCTGGGCAACAGGCGGTTCTTTCCTAAAGTGCTTCTTTTCGTCTTCAACAAACCAATCGGGCAGGTTTGTGTCGTTGTTCGCATACCTATACACAAATTATTTTTTTGAATATCAATTAAAACAAAAAATTACCGATTCCAACCCCATTCCTCCAAATTTTTACTTTTTTTCGTCGAATAAATCATCTGTTCGCCCAACGCCAACTCCATCGACGTCAAAACTTTTGGTCGTTTGACAGCCGGCGCTGAGTCATCATTGTCGCTATTACGGTCCTCATCATCTAAATGGGCTATATAAAAAAAACTAGACAAAAAAAGTGCAAAATTTAAAATTATTTTAAAATTTGCCAAAAAATTTTTTCCAAAAATATACGCATATTTTTAACATTAAACAATCGTTGCAGGACGTGTAAGTTACAAAAAAAAATCCAAAAAAGGAAAAACGAAATGAAGTCTGTAAACAATATTAAAGGAAAATTTACACATTAAAAATACTAAAAGCGCTCAAAGACCAGAAATAAACAAAAGAAATGGAAATAAGAAACCTTTAGCATTAATGCCAGAGCCGGCAAACAACGACTGATCTTTCGTAATGAATAGTTCATTGTCGTCCAACTTGACTTTCTTTTTTTTGGCATCGTCATCGTCAAACGACACTTAAAAAGATTAAACATGAGCTATCCTTTTTAGACTTATCGTAAAACCTAATACTCGGCCTAATTAAAATAAAAAGAAGTCAAACCTGTCTTTCTGAGCAATTTAGCTTTGTCGACACGACGAAGCATGTGCTTGGCAACCGCGTCTAGTTTGTTCTCTTAATCCACTTCGTCGCTCAACAAATCGTTCATCTGAAGAAAAAAAAATTGCAAAACTATTCAAATAATTTTTAAGACTAATTAAATTTGAATTATTAAACTATTATTTGAGTGTTAGCCAAAAGACAAAAAATACATATCTTGTTTTTGGAAAACACGAATTCAATTTATGGCTAACAATTTAACTGGCAAAAAAAGAGTTATGTAACCTATGGAACTAAGCCAAAAAAGTGGAAAAAACATCATTAAACAAAACGCCCAACAAAAATGTAAATTCCTTCCTTGGAGAACCAACGATCGGTCCGAGAGTCCGCCGTTTGGCCAGTCGTCATAAACGTTTCCTCATCACGGATCAAATTTTGTTGAAGCAGACCTTCATCGTCCTTGATGCAAAAACACACAATCAAACTTGTGAAGCACAAGATAACGCCAAAAATACCTTTCCAGTTTTGCACCGTCGTCCGTCTTCATATCTTCGAAATCAGTGCCGTCCCTTGTCTCCCAAACTCCTTCATCGCCAAGATCATCACCGCTTTCATACTCCTCTACATCGTCTTTCTCAACCTTGTTGGCGACTGCTTGTGCAGCGGCTTGAGCTTTTTCCCGTTTTTCCTGACGACGATTCTCCAGATTCTCCTCGATTTGTTGGCGGCGCTCCAAGAGAGTACGAATTGAGTTCAACGAGAACAATTCAATGTCGTCGTTGACCAAGGGCGCGTCAACATCGTGGACCATGTTGTACTTTTTGCCATCCTCTAATTTGTAAAAGAGAAGAAGTCAGCTTCATTTACTTTTTTTTTCTTTTTTTTAAGTTTACGTAATTTTGTCTGTGTATAGTTAGTTCGACTTTTTAAATTGTACTTAGAGTTTTTTTTTTTTATTGGTATTTGGAGCTAAGTATTTCATAAATCTCTGAAAACCGAGGTCTGATACCATAGAAAATGTTTAAAGTTCCACACTTATCATTTCAATAATTCAAAGCATCGATACTTTTTAATTTTTATCCATCCTCTTTCCACTGATTGAAAAAATCTGTTAGTTGTGGTGTATGTTCAACTTTTCTTTTCTTTGGCTTTCTTGGAGTTTTTAAGGAAATGATATTTTTGGCTGCAAAACACCTGAGCGTACAAGTTTTTCTTTATTTTTATTTTCAATTTCATCAAAGTTTTTCTTTTTCTTCATTAATTTAGGATGCTTTTTGCTTAAATGAAATGATAATAAATTCGTAGAGCCCTTTTCTCTCTGATTTCCTACATAGTCATAATTCTTGCATTTCGCTAAATTTTCCAATTTTTGTAAAATAACTTTACCAACTATGCTTGGACGACATTCACATTCAACTATAAATAAAAATATAAAAAAACTAATATCCTTGACGGTTTTAAAAACATGCCCAATTGAAATAAGTTTGCCCACTTTAAGTTCAATGATAGAACATTTAGTTAAATTATTTCCATAATTTATATATTCTAAATAACACCTTAATCGTCGTTCTCTTCAAACTGTTTACAGGTTTATTTTGAATGTAAATAATAAATTATTTGCATAGGGGTAAGCATTTAAGCGCAAAGTGTTCCATCGTGTTTAAGTTATAATTTTTTTATTTATTCGTAATTTTAAAAAAGTTTAGGTGCAGAGTTGTTTTTTGGGCCAACATTTATAAATTTATGTTTATTTTGAAGCCTTTATTAAAGCCTTTGTTTATAAACATTGCCTTAAACAGTACTACATGTTTTTATTAGAATTTATTTTATATGAACATCCAATAATACATATAAAATTGTAAAAAAACTTTAAAAAAAAGGAAAAATACAAAACAGGATAAAAAAACTCAACAATACAAATTTCACTTTGAGGCACTTTTAAATTTTGCTGTAATTTAACAATCAATTTAGCAAAATATATATATTACTAAATAAACATTTTGCAAGCCAAAAAGTAAGAAAAAAGTCAGAAATTTGGAGTTTACTTAGTCAATATTTCTTTATGCACAAAATAATTGAGATCCATTTATATCATCATCATCATGATCATCATCATCACCATTTCTTTTCAAAAGCAAAGGGTTTCACTCTTTCTCGTTGTCAGCCAGAATATGTGGAAGCAATAATGACGCACAGAAGGGAAACAACACAAGACAACAAAAAAGGTAAGTGTTGGAGTTCAAATGCACATAAAATAATAATTTAAAAGCCATCTTTACACTTGTTCCTTTCTGCAAATGGCAATGAAGAAAGAAGCAAACGTGAAAATCGAGAACTTATCATTACAGTAATTCACAAAAAGAACGCTATCCATCTTATTCAAGAAACCAATATTACCGTCCTTGAATAAAATCACCATTATTCGTCACAAAACAAAGCATATATTTTCTTCACGAAAACAAGATCAGTTAATTGTTTTTTGATTTTATTCCGCATAAATCAAAGAATAATTGTACTACTTAACAAGTTTTTATTCGCGTCCTCCATTTGATGCTTGCGCTTGCTGTTCTTGTTGAAAACGCCGAACAATTTCAGCCATTTGTTGTTGTTGCATAAATTGTTGAAGCTGAGGCGGAAACGAACTGGTCATTGCCGCCAGCAATTGCTGTTGTTGTTGCGTAGCTTGTTGTTGTGCAGCTTGTTGTTGTGCAGCTTGCTGCTGGGCTGCAACAGCTGCAGCAGCAGAATGTAAATGTTGTTGTTGAGCGGCAGCAGCCGCTGCTTGTTGCTGCTGTTGCGCAACCGCAGCAGCAGCTGCGACTGCAGCAGCCTGCTGCTGTTGTTGTTGCTGCTGCTGCTGCTGTTGTTGTTGTTGCTGCTGCTGTTGTTGTTGCTGCTGTTGTTGTTGTTGTTGCTGCTGCTGTTGTTGCTGGAGAGCCAATTGTTGTTGCTGCTGTTGAATAATAGACAAAAACGCTTGTAACTGCATCGGATCGCCGCCTCCACCTGGATGACCCATAGCAACAGCCGCCATTGCAGCAGCAGCTAACTGTTGTTGCAGTTGTTGCTGTTGCAGCTGTTGTTGAGCATTCGAAGCATTCTGATTAGCTTGCTGTTGCTGTTGTTGTTGCTGCTGCTGTTGTTGCTGCTGCTGTTGTAATTGTTGCTGGTGAAACTCAATTTGTTGCAAGCGTTCTAAAAAAAATTTAATATACTTTTGATCAAATTTCATTCCAATAGTTTCAAAGTTACCAAGTAAAGCACGCTGATCAAAATTGCCGCGATCCATCAGCATTGCAAATTCAGCAAGGGAAGCAGGTACCCCAAACGCATTTTGTTGTTGAAATTGCTGTTGTTGTTGCGCCTGCTGTTGTTGTTGGGCAATAGCATGATGCTGCTGTTGATTGAGAGAACTGATTAATGATATTGCATTCCTTTGTTGTTCCATGGATGATGTCTAAAATATCACAAAAAAATAAAATCCAAGTTAATAGCTGTAAATAATCTGTGTAACCAGGGTATTATTTAGCTTGAAAAATTACCAAATGTAATGTCTGCGTAACAGCCGGAGTAACCATTGGAGTTGCGGTCGCTGACACAACAGAAGTCTTGTGATTTGTTGGCGTTGAACGCTGTTGTTGTTGTTTGGGAGTAGAATTATTCAAGGCACCATTTAATCTTTGTTGCTGTTGAGGGGCCAGTTGCTGTTGTAGTTGCTGCTGCATTTGTTGTTGTTGCTGCATTTGTTGTTGTAGCTGCCTTTGCGCTTCTATCTTTTGTTGTTGTTCTAAATTGGCCATTATTGCCAAGACGGGGTGTCCCATCATATGCGGATTAGCAGACAACAAAGCCGCAATTCGCGGATCGCATTGAGCCATGTTTTGCATAGCTGCCGCTACCGCTGCATTATTGCCAGGAAATTGAACATTGGGTGATTGTTGCTGGTGTTGCTGTTGAGCAGCAGCAGCTGGCATACTGCCGCTTGGACCACTAAACAAGGCCGAAGCGCGCAGGGCAGCATTAGCATCAATATTATTTGCATTGTTTGCATCAAAATGGTTAAGCGCCTCAGATTGCTAAAAATAAAATAAAATGTTCATGAAATTAAAAAGAAAAGCCAAACAAAATTATTACTTTTCTGGATGCAGCTGTCAATTGTTGCTGTTGTTGTTGAGGGAGATGTGCCATAGCAGCTGCAAGAGCAGCTTGCTGCTGTTGTTGCTGCCTTTGTTGTTGTAAGGTTAGCGCATTTCCACCAGCTAATGAGGCTGCAGTTAAAGCAGCGGCCGTATTTGCTAAATGCTGTTGAAGCTGCTGCTGTTGCTGCAATTCCGCATTTTGTTGTTGTAGCAGACGCTGTTTCCTTTTGCTGTCTTCGTCAATTTTTTTCGCGTAAGCGTCGTCGACTCCAATGTCTGTGCGCGCACAACTATTTTGTGATAAACGCTTTAATC
This sequence comes from Drosophila nigritarsus, assembly GCA_035044305.1. Lineage (NCBI taxonomy): Eukaryota > Metazoa > Arthropoda > Insecta > Diptera > Drosophilidae > Drosophila > Drosophila nigritarsus. The sequence goes on along the minus strand of JAWNMF010000481.1, from coordinate 109,132 downwards.
GTCGCCGAAGAAATGGATGAACTATTGTAAATACATGACCTTCTTTTTCTTTAGTGTGCTCAAATGTAGAACTATCTTCCACACCAAGAACAGAAGCGTCTTCAGCAGCTAAAAAATTTATATGCAATTACGAAGAAATACATTAAAATTTTAGTTTAGGAGCGTTAGGAAAAGAACAAAGTTAAGTAACATAAAATTGAGTAGACAAAAATTCTATTCAATGTATATAGCCATAAATTTGCATTCATTACGCACGTTTTCTTTTACATTTTATTAAGATAACCTACTGCAATCAAAGCAACATAATTTTTATTTCATTAAATTACTGTAATTGCGTTTTTTTATTATTTTTTTTGATTAAGGACAACTACTGTAAATATGCACCAAATTTATTTTGAAAAACGCTTTACTAAAGCGTTTTGATTTTTTTTTAATTTGAACATTGTTACACTGAAAAATTGATAAGGAATTAATTTATATCAACAATTTGAATCAAAACCAAAAGAAATGTTTGGGTTTTAAACCAAGCCATTTCGGAAAAATTTTTGATTTAGAGGCTGTTTAAGCATAAAATGGTCAACTTTTTAAAGAGAATTATTATTTGAATGTATTTGGTTAGGGCTTTTGTTTAAAAATCTTGGACTAACTTTTGCTTAGGGTTCAATCTTTGTAATACTTTAAAACTACAAAAACGTTTAAAAAAAGTATGCACATTTATTTTTTATTTTTTTAGAAATAATTTTAAGCCTGAAACTAAATCTGTTAATTTAAAAGCAAAAAACATCAATTAATTATGGTAATTGTGTTTTCTATTAGTAAAATTTGCTTACCTTCTGGCGACGCTGAATCGGTTTCACGATTCTCCGGCACCGGACTTGAAGTTGACGCATCTTGGCTGTTTGCTTCTTCCGATTTTTCTGTCGACTTAGCACGACGTTCGTCGGCTTGCTCGAATTTTAGGTTCTTAGCAGCCATTGGTTTGTCATTGCTACCTGCCTTTATCACTACGTAAGAAGAGTTACCCGCAATCGTCGAATCTTTCACAGATTCGTTGGGATTTAGAGGTTCAACTTTTGCAATAGGCTTCTTAATATCGCCCTTTATTCTGTTCAACACTTGCGTTTGGAGTAAGTTGGAATTCTTGGCACTGCCATTAGATAATTTTTGGTCGATTTCAAAGGCAGCGTTCTCGTCTTTTTTCACCAACACAAGAGGGGATGCGTTGCCCGAAGACGAAGAGGAGGAAGAACCAGAAATTTTGGCATTTAAGTCACTGGATTGTAAATTATCTACAGACATCTTGTCGTCGTTGGAGACAACGTCGTTTGGAGGAGAAGGAGTCCTGGAATCTGTCTTGCACCGTTTTGACCTCGACGGCGGAGTGGTCTAAAAAATAATTATGAATAAACAAGCCACAGCAACAAAATACAAACCTCGTTAAAACCGGAACTCGAGCCACGATGCGAGCGCTTTCTCGATTTGGCATTTCGCTGAGGCGTTGTCCTTCTTTCAAAACCAGCCGAGCCAGTCAACTCAGACTTTAACGGAGTCCGCAGCTCGTTGCTATTGCTTGCCCCGCTACCATAAATATCAAGTATTGTCGGTGTACGCTGACGTCTGTCCTTTCGGCCGGCGGCGCCACGAGTACGAACACCGTAGGACTGCAAGCACTCACCGCCGTCGTTCTCCTGATCGTCTTTTGCGCTTTGCGGTGATGATACTGATGCTTTAGAGAGGCAGGGCGGCACGGTGGAAGGCCGCTCGACTTCCTTAAGATCGGCGTATTTTTTGTAAAACAGCCTACAGTCTTCACACATGAGCGAACGATTACGACCCGCGTGATGCCAATTTTTACTTTCTAAAATTTTTTTGTTAAAGACTAATACGCAATAAAACTTGAACGTACTCGAAGAGAAGCAGTGATGGCAAGCCCGTTGTCCGCTATTAAACAACTCCGTTTCAGTGTCCGACGCTGACGCATAGTCGATAAGCTCCTCAAGACTGGTCAAGTTGTCGGACGCCAATGTCCGGAAGCCGGCAATCGTACCGTTGTTCAAATTGCTGCTGCCATTGCAGTTGGCGGTTTTGGAGCCACCTCTACGACCATTAGCAGCCACCGCAGCCGAATTCTTTTGCCGGCCAAGGGGTCGAGGACGAGTCGCCTCTCGCGACTTTTTCCACAAGTAATAAAAGTTGACAAGCTGACTCTAAAATTTAAAAATGTAAATTGGATGCATAGGAACTAAATAAACTGGTACTGTTAGTTGTGGGACAAAAAATCAAAAACAGAACAGGACATGAACAAACGAAATTTCTAAAAAAATCAAATCGCAACCTTATAAATTAATAACAGAAATATTAATTTTTGCCTAAAAGTAAGCCAAGGCTGAAGTCTTATAATTTTTATAAATTTAAATGCAATGCAAAATGATTTTCAATCCGCATCTACAAGTCCGTGGACCCTTGATTCAAATACTTTCAACTAATGATCACTTAACTATTTACAAAAAAAGCAAAAAAAAACTAACCCTAGTATAATGGGGCAGCAATTCCCGATTGATCTTGTTGAAATTCTTCCCGGATGTTTTAATTCCCTTGCCAAACTTCTTCACGTCCTCCATATTGAAAAAGCTGTTGTCAAACTCCAAGTTTTCGTCGACGTCGCGCATCGTATTCAACGCGTCCACAACGTTGTACCCGCAACGATGGAGCTGAAATTCACAAAAAACAATAAAGATTAACCATACAGTAGAAAAATCTTACAGTTATAATGGCTTCATCGAAGAGTAAATCACCGACTCGCGCCGCCTTCTCAATGGTCGTTATGTGCTTGTTGCCGCTAAATTTGAAGGAGCGAAACGTGCGTGCCATTTTTAAGTAGCGCCATTCGGACTCTTCGCAGAGATTGCCGGGCCGATAGACCAGTTCATCCCTATCCGGCTCATCGCAAATGGAGGAGCTGGCGGTGGGCGGCAATTTTGCCTAAAACAAAATGAATTAAAAAACATGTTCGAAAATTCGTTTGAATGCCAACCTGAAAGGAAGCGCCGACTCGAATCTCACCCGCAAAAGAGGCCAGCCTGTTGTTGTCCTGGTTGAAGTTTAAGCAAGTAAAGAATGAGTCCTCTTCCTTCAAGAGTTTGGCCGCCTGCGCCTGCTGACACTTTTCGAGGTATTCCTTGCAGCAAACACCCTCGCTTCCGAAAACCGAAACACCGTCGGCGCAATTATGGCAAGAGATTGTCTCCCCTTCGCCGTTCGAATTGTGAGACGGCGAGGTCGCTGAATGCACTGTAATGCTATTTGCGTCTCCGTTCTCACCACGACTGGAACAAGATGCTGCTAGCTTTGGAGTTGAAGAAAGATTGTCTTGACCCGCGGTAACTGGTATAGAGACGGATGGAGTATTAACAGCGACAGTCACACTGGTGTCAGACGTCAAACAAGTTGGCTCAAATTTTGGGGCAACGCCCACGGAACTGCAGTTGTTGTGCAGCGGATCTGCTAACGTGTGTGTAGAGGAAGGCAAAACAGATCGAATGTCCTTCACTAACTTTACTTTACATTTGCCACTAAAATAAAACTTTTTATAAATTCGAATCTAACGAGTTTTGAAAAAATTATTAATCAATTTTCAACGAATGGTATCTAATAAGTGCAAAACATCCACTTTAACACAAAAAAAGAACACTTTTCAGTACATTCAAGGTAAGATCACATTTTTTGTTAAAAAATGGTAGCCATAAATCTATTCTTTATAACTGGCAAAAAAAAGAAGATTGTACTATTAGAAATTAAAATTATTCTTCCACAAAAACTCCTGATTAAAATTATGGAAAAGTTAAAAAACAAAAATTAGGCTGTGACAAAAGACATAAAAAAACATCGTGATTTTCATCATATCACACTGAAAATTGGGAAGTCAACAGTGTCATAGAAACGTTGTAAAAAAATATGAAAAATCGACCCAAAAAATCGACAAGACTACCTTTATCTGCTTCACCAACACTAATGCATAAGGACAGAGCGCTCAATTGAATTATTGCAAAAAAACCGATACTTACAATTTTAACTATATATCAAAAACTGGGGAAAGAATGGTAGACCCATGAAAATAAGGCAAAAAAATAATAAATATGTGCATAAAAATAAATTTAAAAAATGATTTCGAAAAACGCAAATAAGACCAAACGATCTTTGATTAATAGTCGGTTATATTGTTTCCTCGCAGCAAACATGACTTTTTCTTCCTTTTAAACAATTTGTTTTTGGACTTATAGTGTGGAAAGCCAGTTAGAGGAAAAAGGAAAGGAAGGAAGCTGCATACCGAAAAAAAAAGACAAATGTGAAAAAAAGGAAATAACAGCGGTGGAGCCAAAGCAGCCACACTGAAGGTGTCTACATAGAAAGCAGTAATGCGGCGGAGAACACAAAAAAAGATTAGTTTTTTTCCGTTTTAATTCTTTTCTTTTTTTTTGCTAATTTGAAATTTGTATGTTAAAAAAAACAAAAGGACAGGAAAATCATCGATTTTTCTGCAAATAATTAACACTTAATTTTTTAATGCGAATTGAGTAATATAATATCAGATTAAATTAAGAACGCCAAGTAAGGAGAAGAAAAAGGAAGTTGGATTACAAAGGAAGAAATAAGCAAAAAGGGAAGGAAGATTCAAAAGCGAGAATAAGTATACAGAGTGGACGGTAAAAAAGATAATATGAAAAAAAACAAGAAATAGATAGTCGGACAGTCCATAGTGCAAAGGGAACAACAGGAACTCATTCCAAAAAGTGACGTAAAATAGAAAAAGAATAATCATAAAAGGAAGAATAAACAACTCAAGAGAAACAGAAAGGAAAAATTTATAAAAACCAAAAGGAAGAAAAAGATGAAAAGGTAAAATAGGAAAAGGAAACAGGAAGACAGAACAAAGAAAAAAAACAATGAAAAAGAAAAAACCGTTCAAATCAAATTTTAGAAAGGAAAAAATGCCTAAAAATGTGAAAAATGCTCAAAAATCGATAAAAATGTTAGACAGCGGTGCTCATCTTCTTTTACACCAACCCCATGAATAAAATGCTTCCGTTTTTCAAATTCACCGCAGCCATCATCCACTTAACCCAATAACGATCATAAATAATCCAAAAAATCCAAAAATTAAATTAACTTGTTCAGCAAAAAAAAGAAGAAAAGTTTCGAAAATCACATTAAAAACAAAAAAAAACACAAAAATAAAAATTGCAATCGAAAAAAATCCGCCATAATCGGAAAGTGCATATTATTTGTTTCGTCATATTTTTGTTATGTGTATCAAAAAAAAACTACACAAAAGTAATGCATATATTATAGAAGTACACCAAAAAAATTGCCGGGATGAGAGAAAATAGCTAAAAAAGAGGGGAATCAAAGAGAGAAAAAAAGAAAAAAAAAAAGAGAGGGAGAAGGAGAGAAAGAGAGCGAAAGAGATGGATAATGGAAGAAGGAAAAGAGCGGAAGGGAGAGAGAGCAAAGTGAAGAAAGAGAGAACAACATTAACATCGAGAGAAAGTGTGTTTTCAATTTGTTTTTTTTTGGTTTTTTTACTTGAGTGTTGGATTTGTTATTTTTGCACTAATTTGTAGGGGAAAGGATTCATCTTTTATGAATCCCATAAAATTTTGCATTGAAATCGTTTTGCTCAAAAATACATCTAGAGCATTCTCGAAGCTTGCGAAAAGTGAGCAGTAATGGGTAATGCCTCAGTCATTTTTAAATACTTTGCTTTGCCTAACGTCAGAGAGAAGGAAAATAGCATTGACAATTGAAATGACCAACAATGTAGGTGAGCCAAAAAAAGAGGGTAAACCAAATCGTTTTGCATACTTTCCATGTCGACTAAGCCTAACAACACTAACTAGCGATAAGGATAAGAATGAAAGAAAAAGAACGAGTGATAGGGAGAGAAAGAATTAGAAAAAGAGCAAAAATTGAACAAAATCAATGACTGGTAATTTTCAATTCAAAGTGTAATTCAAAAAAAAATGGAGCACAAAATAAATACAAAAACAAAAAAGGGTGTAAAACAAAATTATTGTACTGTTTTGTTTTAATGTTCTATGAATCTTGACAGCCCTCAAAAATTGACAAAATGGTTCAGGCACAGCCCAACTGCAATCCCGGCCTGTTCGTAGATGAAGTATAAGAATTATAAAATAGCTCAAACAATCAATACCTTATGTACAGGTACAAAGCTTGTAAACATTATTTGAAGAAAACAAATTTGGTCCCATAACCGTTTTTATCCGCAAAACGTAAACAACCATTTATGGTAAACAAAAAATAATGCTTTATACATATAGCTAACATGTACATACACTCTCCGAAGCATTCAACAAAATTTTGGCTTAAATTAGCCAAGAGAAAAGTCCTCTACCGTGTTTGCCTTATTTCCCACTTCTTTCCGACAAATTTATAAGTTTTTAATGATAAAAAAAAGTAGAAAAATTACATTCCTTCCACATTTTCTCAAATCATTTGGCTTATAATCAAAATGTTTTTAGACTTAGAAACACAAAAAAAGTGAAACGTGAATTGAACAAAACTGAAAATTTATGTCAAACAATATAATATTGACAATTAAATAATATACATACCACATGACTAGGAAACAACATTCAATCAATATTGCACCGCCACAGAAAAACAAAAACATCGACGGAACGGAGGAACGAAAAAGGGGATGGAGGAGGAGGAGTGGATGGTAGAAAAACAAATGTAATAAATATGCAACGCAGGACATTAAACTGCAACACACACACAAACATTAATGGAAAGAATAAGAAAAGTGAGTTTATTCCCACTTGTTCTAAATGAGCTGCTTTCAGGTTTGTTGTTATGTGAGAAGTCAAAGTGTTATGCGTGTTGTCATCAACAAGTGTGTGTTGTCATCAACAAGAACAAAAGAAAGGAAGAGATAGAGAGAGAAAGAAAGGAAAAAGGCCATAAAATTGCAAAACAAATTGTTATTTAAAAAAAATTTTTTTATACAAGCAAATTTTAAAATAGCACAAAAACTTTTCATTTGAATGTAGGTCGGAAAATAGTGGAAGGAGATTGTACGAAAAAAATTGTAGCACAGGCTAACTCCCAAATTTACAAGTAGAATCAGCAGGTTGTTTGTGTGTTGATTCTTCTGCCTCATTAACTTATGGCTTTGGGTGATTGCTAAGGTTGTTGAGGCCAACTCCCAAAGTAAAATACTTCCTATTTGATAAAGTGGCCGGCAAGTGGCCTAGCGGCCGACAACAATTAGGTTAACCACAAATTGGGGACACGCGCTCATTTTTTTTTGCCAAAAATGCAACGATCCCACATAAATTTCTTTAACATAAATTTCCAGATCCTGGGTTTGATAACTCAAAACTTCGATCGGATAAATGGAGCATGAGTAAGATGATAGCTTAGTTAAATGAGACATCCAATGGTCTTACAAAAAACCTAAAAAAAATGGTTGGACATCACTTTTAATGCGCTGGCAAAAGGCCAAAAAAAGAAAATAAGCGCATATTTTAATTTCTCAAACATTTGTTTGAATTGAATTCTTATAATTTTTATTTTGAAACTGGATGATAACAGTTACTCCTCCGACCAAAAAATATCCATTGATGCTCAAAAACATTTTAAAAAAGAAATTTTAAAAAGTTTTAAAAAAGAAATTTTAAAAAGTTTTAAAAAACGGTAAAACAGTCTCCTTCTCTCCTTCCTCCTTCAATAATTAATGTAATAAAAGCAAAAACAAACAATCTAATATCAATTAAATGATTCTCAACAAACATTGGCGCTATTAACCCAAATCGTCACCACCAATACCAACACCGACATGAATTGGAACAGACGAAGGAAAAAACGATCAGCAAAAATTACGTTTGCATTTTCGTCAATTATTGGAACAATAAAAAAACAGGAACACAACAATACTGATGTTGATGTGCGAATGTGATGTGATGTTAATGTTGCAATACGCCTGCTGTTACTAATAAGTAATCTCATCGTGGTTTTTGGTTTACCCTCTTTTTTTTGGCTCACCTACATTGTTGGTCATCTCAATTGTCAATGCTATTTTCCTTCTCTCTGACGTTAAGCAAAGCAAAGTATTTAAAAATGACGGTTGCTGAGGCATTACCCATTACTGCTCACTTTTCGCAAGCTTCGAGAATGCTCTAGATGTATTTTTGAGCAAAACGATTTCAATGCAAAATTTTATGGGATTCATAAAAGATGAATCCTTTCCCCTACAAATTAGTGCAAAAATAACAAATCCAACACTCAAGTAAAAAAACCAAAAAAAAAACAAATTGAAAACAAACACTTTCCATTTTTTTGTTGCTTTAGACGTATAACTTGTTTTAAAACGAAAATAGCAGAAACAAAAGAAATTCTCCAAGATAAAAGGGAAACAAAAAAGGAAGCTAAAAGCGTAAATCAAAGGTAAATTATCAAAACGCTTTTGCTTGCCAAAAAAAACTTTAAACAATGAGGACTTTGGCCTAACCTCAACAAGTGTTGCCACAAAAAACACGCAAAATACATATGTACACAAACACATATAAACCCATACGTACACACAAAATCACACAAATGCAGATACACATGCTTAAATACATAAATGCAATTCTATGCAAATATACAAACACACATAAATTCACATACATGGTAAAGTTCCCTCTTTTCCGGATTTTAACGGTTTAGTATTTTTTAGAGGGGAGTTTCAAACCCTACAAGCACAATTTTACGACTTTTTCTGTGAGAAATAATTGCCAAAAAACGGCTAAATTGAATTACAATTTATCAACAAATTTTCTGTGAAAAAATGTCCAAAAAAAGTAAAAAAACTGAGTTATTTAAGGAAATTGTACTTTGTTTAAATAAGCCTATTGAGTTAATTACAAACCATTTCAAAATTATTGTCATGCCAAGAGTGTTTGAGAATAGTTTGAGAATAAAAAATTAGTCATGCAATGAAGTATTTTGGGGTTTGGGCGCGAGCACTTTGAATTAAGCCACAACATGGCAAACCCATAAAAAGTTAAGAGTTCATATCGGTGTTACCAAATGTTATCAATTCAAAAAAATAAATCGGCCAAAAAATTGCAGGCCAAAACATTGTTGAGACAAAAAAATGCTTCAATTAAGATTTTGCGGCAAAAAAGCAAAAAAAAGGAATGCGCCGAAGATATGATTTACCAAAAATTGCACATCCAAACGGGAATATTTTTCATTCATTCCATTTGGTTGGTGAGGAATATTCTAAAAACAATAGAATTTCTTATTGTTTTTACTCAATGATGCTTTGGATGAGGAAGGAGGCAATTTGAGCTTGACGCACACAAGAAATTTCCTTTTTTTTGACTTTTGAGTATTAAAAAATATTTTAACGCTTTTCGGAAAAACAAAAGTTTTCTTTTTGTGTATTTGCTTTTGCAATTTTTAAAATTGCTTACAACTTGAAATTTACAAGTAAGAATTTCGGAAAAGAATCCGAAGAAGAAAAGGAGAAAGAATATTACCAGATGGAGAAAGAAATTGAAAAGGAAAAGGTCAAAGAGTACCTAATCTGTTATTACTAATCCATCATATGGACCCATTAATGTGGGAAAAATGAATAATCAAAGAAAAAATAAATTATCTATTCCTCATGCGATTAACAATCTTCTCATTAACGACAAATAAACAAACAAAAATCAATAAGCTGTAATGACTGTAGCCGAAAAAATTTAATGCATACCGTAATTGTGAGACGGGAAAGACGGCGGCTGTGTCCGATGAGAACAGTTCGCGGGACTGGACGCGGCGGATTGCTTCGGTAAAATGTCCTTGGTCGATGCGCTCTTGAATAATGAGGGAATAGCTTATTTCCGGCACATCGTCGGGGCGGTAGTAGCGCGCGACTTTTACGTACAACTGCTCGCGTTTATTCTATAAATTCACAAAAATTTTAATTATTGTTTGTGGATTACGGTTAGTGAAATTCAATTATAAAAAAATAGCGACTAATGAATAAGTTCAAATAACTTGAGTTAAAAACACTAAAAGATGGCACAAAACAGAGATTGGGATAGTCAAACTTATAGCATTTTATGACCAGGAATATTTCAAGAGGGCGAGCTTTATTTAACATGGACGACAAATTTAAACAATATAAAATTTAATAAAAAAGTGAATCTAAATATTTTAAAACTCAGAAAGTAGAACTTTTGGTCTTGTTTATTCAGAACGTATAGGGACAACTTTTGCTCACAAGCCAACAGAGCTTCTTAGCAAATTCATCCATTTACAAAGGCCCAATTATGCCTCTAAAAAATATTATCGGATTCCGTGTGAGATTTCCGTGTGTGTTGTCGCACATCTGTGTTTATATATGGACTAGATATAATAACTGTTAAGGTTTCTAATCTGTTCAAACTTATTATTATTGAATACTTCGTTCCTGCGCTGCCGCATTCACTCTATATTTGTTTGTTTTCGCTTCACTCGCAAAAAAAAATCTTCTATGTCTCAACTTTTTTTATAATTCAAGCTCAGTTTTTTTTCTCATATCCAAAACAAACTTCCACTTATGCACCATCAATTACATATTTCCCTCCAATTTTTTTTTCATATTTCTGTAATACTTTTACTTTTATAAATTTTTATTGCTGCGCTTTTTTTTTCGTCATTTTAGGGAAAGGAAAAAAATGAGCTTTCCAACAACAGTTTCAATAATGCAATAAATGTTTGAGGCGCTCTTTTCAAAGAGTGCTGAAAGAGAATGATACGTTGATATTTGAAGGTTAACTCAATGCTATTTAAAAACAATAACTAGAGAATCTAATTTTAAGAAGTCTTGAGATTGGGATTCAAAAAGGTAAGAAAAATAAATGTCAAATTCGATCAGTCGGAATATTAGGATCTTCAATACCTTAAGAGCCGAGACTTGGGTATTGTGAATGAATTTTGTTGAAGAACTAAAAACCTAAAATTATTAAGACGCAGCTCATTTAAGAAATCTTGTCCAAATTGCTTAAGAAAATGAACTGTGTAATTTACAAGACAATCTCTATTCATTTAAAATTCTTAACTGCAATCAAAGCCGTTAAAAAAACCAATAAAATTTATTTCCTGTATTTGGCGCTGTTGTTTGACGTAAATCTAAGATTCAATAAGTTCGGATCAGGAACGCGCTCATCATATCATTTTATGGAATTAAAGGACAAAACAATCATTTTTCATTTACCAAGCGCCTAATTGGCCGGTGTAGCATTGTGCTAGCGCCGAAGTGTTTGTAGCTGCAAAAGCAATGCAACAGTTTTAAACCCATTTGCCTTTTTTTTAAAGCCATAAATACTTTACATCCGTAGACCTATTGGTCTTAAAATTGCACAAAAATGTATGGCTAGCTCGTTAATTATTTAATTATTTCTGACCATGACACTGTTGCCCGTATAATTAACTTTAGGACAACTGACTTATGTATTACTTTGTTTAAAACTTGTCAAAATAAATTTCATTTGAAAGGGTTCCAAACAATAGAAAATTGAAAGAGACAGAGATAAACATTAAAATGAGAGGACAGTTATTATGGGAATTTATTAAATGGAAAACGGAAGAATATATAATATAGAAGTGAGTGCCCTCTTCCCAAAATAGCTCGGATAAAACAAAATTTTGTTGTATGAAAATAAATAAATTATTAACTGACTGCCAAGCCAACAACAAGTAAAAGTAGGCCGTTAAACTTTATTGGGCACTTTTACTCATTTAGCTATTATCTTTAACCCATAAATTACTAATGTTCCAATTGCAAAATAAAAAAATTGTGCTACAATAGTTCCGCCAATGAAAAATAAGACTTAAAGGAATCAAACTTTTTATCTGCCACAAAAAGTCAGTTGTCGGAAAACAAACAACAACAAATTTGTGTTTGCGGTTTTTGACGACTACATAAAGTTCAAACGCTTCACAAAGGTTTAGCGCCGTGACTATAAGTGCTTTACGATAAGCTAAGCTTTTACTGTAAATTAAACAATTTAAGTAAGAAAAAATTGGTTTGTTCGCCTCAGATTGTTTGATTGTTGGGGTAAAATGAAATGCGCAAAATTGAAAGAAACTTAATGAATTTCCTTTACTTTTAACTGTTTAAGGGGTTCTTCAATGCATTCAACGAAAGGAAAGCTTTATCTTTGAGCTAAACGATTATAGAATAAAAAATCCCAAAAAAAAATTTTTCGAGGAGGAAGAGGTTCAATTAGACAAAACGCTTACTCATTCTTAAAACTTTACGCATTTAATCTATTTTTCAATCAGTTGCCTCACCAAAATCACCGTTCGAATTATCCTTATCTTAACTGTGCCAAAAAAATGCCATTTAAGTGATATTAACAATGTGTATAAAAAGCAATTATAAGGTTAGTCACTCTCATGCGCCGTAATCCCTTTTTTCTCTTCGCCACTAAACTCACATCGAAAATAATCACTCAATAATTCATTCAGTCAAAAACAAATTAATTCAACAAAAATTCCGAAAGTTTAAGGAATAAGACGAATGCCAAAAGACATATTCAAATTAATTATCGAAGGGGAAGCACTTTTATTTTCTGTTGGTGTCTTAATAAATAGATGAGCATTTTTAAGAGTGCAGCAACTGAAACATTTAGGAAGGAACAACTGGCTGGAATAGAACCTTCAAAGCTTTTAATTTTCAAGTTGCTAAAAAAATTTTAGTGAGTCATTTTCTAAAAATTGTAATGCGAGTTAAAGCCCTAAATTTCGCCAAACGGACTTTTTGCAAGGCAAATTATTTCGCTAAAAAGCTTTTGGGCTCGCGGACTATCGTCTGAACAACAGAAAACTTTTTTTGCAACGTCCTATTCCGGCCGACTTTTTGGACAAATTATTCGTTACAGCACTTCTTGTTTTAGAATCGGGCTGCCTAAAAACTAAAAAAAAACAGGAAAACACCGTCTATCTTGTGTCATAATGTTCAACTTTGGAATTTTGCCATCAAATTGATCGTAGTTTTAAAAAATGTTTTGAACATTATTTAAACGAATTATGGGACAAGTTTGCATTTAGTATTTTATAGTATTTTGAAGCTTTATTATGCATTGTCAGCAATTTTTCCAACAAAAAATTTCATTTTTTCTGTTCACACATATTGCTCTTTTCTCCAAAATATTGCAAATAGGTGAGAAACAGGAGGACAAAAAAAGAATAAAGTGTGTAATATAATTTCCTCAAAAAGCTGTAAATAAATTTTTTTGGAAACATATCAATTGACACCCATAAAATTGAATGAATATTTTGAAAACAAAAGTTAAATTTCGCTAACTAAAGATCGAAAAAAGCTTCAGTGTGTTCGACATACTATAGTAGGGCTTAATAGACTTCAACCCAAATGACGGATTTGGCCTTTTAAGTATAAAAAAACTGAAAAAGAAACAACCTCAAACACAACTTTGAAAAAAAAAACAACCTTGAACAACCTCATTTTTGATCACAAAAACAATTCTAAAATGCAAACTTTAAACCGATTTCAAGTGATAAAAGCGGCTCAAATTAACGTCAAAACAATGTCGCTTGTTCAATGGTTTTAACCAGAAAGATTTGTTTGAATCCAAAATGGGTTTAAGGAATTAACTTAATGAAGGAAAAAATTGAATGCCTCCATAATTACGATGCGCTTGAAAAACTATAAATCTGCCGGTCCTGCAACGATTGTTTTTTAATTAATTTAGGTTTTTAATATTTTCGGAATTTTCAGCTTATTACAGATTCCAGTTGAATCCAAACTATTTATCAGATTGTTCGGCTTGCAAAGCAATTTTGGATTTAATAACGCAACTTTCCTGTCCCAGTTCACGTTCATTCAAAAACATTTTAGTGTATGTAAAACCGTTTAAATTCATATTGGGCTCAAACGAAAACTATGTAAGCCATAAAAATCTCATATTATTTCAACTTTTGTCTAAAAATCTAAAACAGAACATCATAAACTTTTGCAAATATAAAATTCCCAAATATTTTATAAATCAAAGTTTAAATTTTCAGCTAAACACTTTCCTACTTACGGCTAAAAATGTAATTTATATGTCAGACAGAGGTTCTTTTGAATTAATTGGCATTTGGCCAACGCCAATCTGGCAGCAAGTTTTGAGAAAAGTAAATACACACTCCATTGGTTTTGCCCCTCAAATTTATGCCTTAAGCGTAATTTTTCATGATTAAAATGTAAAAAAATTATTTTTATTTTTTGTCCCTTCCAAAATTACTTGCAAAAAGGAATAAAAAGGGAAAGTGAGAACAGAAAAAAACCAACAGCAACAGCGCCAGAAAACAAGACAGTTGACAGCGAAAATAATTATGCACATAAACTTTCTCCTCTATGTCTTTAATTTTGCACTTGCCAAGAAAAAACGTTATTAGATATAATTTTTCAGCCATTACTTTACCGACTCTCCCGCTGCATGTATTCCACAAAAATCTCCCGCCCAGTCACACTTCCTTTTCCCTCTTTCTCTGCTGTCCCGTTTTATGTACGAAATTTTTATGGAGATGACTTTGTTTTTGTTCAGAGATTCAAAAGCGATTTCGTTGCCTCTTCAATTGCCTCTTTTTCCTTTCGGAAGAGAGAAAGGAGAAAAGATTATAAAGAATTAAATTCCATCTCCACAATCCCCACTCTTTTCTTTACTGCTTCTTTGGTTTATTTGCTTCTTTTAGCATTGAAATTAATTGCGACAACACAAAAAAAAACAAATAAAAAAATTTTGCGCAACAACTCAAAAAAAATTGACATTCAATTAAATTTTAATTATGTTTAACTTATTAAAATATTCATAGCATTTTTAACCTCATTATCAGTCCTCCCAAGAACAGAAAACAAGAACAACAACACAGCCCATTGCCTCATGTGATAAGAATTAGTTGAAACGACAAATCTAATAATCAATTCTGAAAGGGAGAAAAAAATAATAAAGAAAAAAAGTGTTTTGAACGAATGAATTAAATTTATAATCTGATTTACAAAAAACAAACGTTGAAAAAAAGTGTTTCCTATAAAAAAATAATAATAATACAAAAAACGCTAAAGAGTTTAAACTAAAAAATTAATGACCAAAAACTGTTATCAATAAAACAAATAAATTTCGATTATAACAAAACAGACAAAAAAAATCACCAACCATTTTGAATTGATTGATGCATCCTATAAAATATGGTTCTGTCGGCTGAAAAGTTTCTATAAATACATGATCGCCCATTCGATAAGAGACGCCTGAAAATTGAAAAAAAGGAGTTTCAAGATTATTGAATAGAAATTATGCATGTATTCCACAAAAATCAATAGGACAGCTCTTTTTTAGAAGGAAATAAGCTATGATTAACATTCTTTATAAAGAACTTATTACAAACAAAAGCTTGCAGATGAGCTCAGCATTGTGAAAACTTCCTTATTAGTGAAACGCGTTAGAGAATGAACAGGTCAATTCGTTTAGCTAAACCCAATAATATAAGCGTAAGCCAAAACCCATAACTTAAATAGTATCAGACTAATTCAACAAATGCTGAAGCTCACTTTTAAAGTGAGTCAATTCACTAAAAATTACTGTAGAAAAAAATAAACTACGGTAATGCAGTTGTAGATTTTAAACTACGATGAAATACTGTAGATGAAAATAGCTGCAGTAAAGAAATTATGAATACAACTACTGTACACTAAATGTTTGGAAACCCCCAAAAGCAACTCACCATTGTGGTCTTGAAAGCATTTGTATTCAAAATCGATGCGCGAACGGTACACCGTGCCGCGCTTCTTCCGCCGACTCGGCCTTCTCTCGGACGCGTTATCGAGGGCGTTCAACGACGTGTAGCTGTGCGAATTGCGCGAAAACCCGTTAGCCAGTGGAGTATAGTTATGAAAGCTGTCATTTGCTGCGCCATTGGCGTTAGCGCGCGCAGCTGTCGTCGACGAATTGTTGAAAAAATAGTAAAAAGGCTCAGCCTCCCAGTCGCCGTCCTCCCATTCTTTGGGTCGCTGAACCTTTAAGGCGGCGTCCTTAGAATTATTTGCGCCTTCAACATCGTCTCTTTCTGTAGAGTTAGTCGACGACGAGGGTTCTGTGTTGACAACGTCCTGGCTTCCGTCCATTGACGTCGGGCTATTCGTTGTGTTACTCGTACTTTCGGCACTTGACGCCACAACAGCTACCGAGGCGGCTGTATTGACGCCACCGCCGCAATTATTTGTCATTGCAGCCAGAATAAAAATATATAATCTAAACCAAGCCAAAGATTACCAATTTATTCATCTAAAATACCAAAAAAATAAAATTGCGATAAAAAAATGGAAAATTGCCTAAACAAATTTTATACTTTACTCCCAAAAAAAAATATCAAAAGAGAAACAACAAATTGTGCCTTTGGTCAGTAATTTCAATTACAAACAAAAATAAACAAAAAGTAAATCAAAATATATTCTATTAAGCAAGAAAAAAATTGTAACACTGAGACTCGTCAAAAAAGAAACTATACAAAAAAATTACAAAAACACAAAAGTGTCTACCATCGTCAAAAAATTATGTAAAAATATGGAATAAGGGGGGAAATTTGTACAGCTGGTACTTTCCAAAAAGAAAAAAAATGGGAAAGAAAAAAAAATTCGAAAGTCAGAAAGAAAAATCTTTTAAATTTTGCTTTTTTGATCATTTTTTTATATTTATTTTTCCCTTTTTTTCCCCGTCTTTCACGTTGTCGTTTTGGAGAAGGTTTGGGCGCTGGAAAGCAAAGAAAGCCAATAGGCCATGAGGACTTTTCTCAATATTAAAGTAACAAACACATATTTATATTTTGGCTAATCATAAAATTTGATTTTGTTTAGACCAATTTTTAATTTTATTTTAAGAGTAGCTCTTAAAATATTATTTTTTGAACCGTTATTGAAAAAAAAGAAATTACATGTTGGAAGCAAATCTCTCTCTTTTCTGTCTTGCGTTACACACACAGAAATGCACAAGAATAGTATTTTTCCCTTTAATACTCTTTCTTCCCGTTTGTGTGTGCTGCAGCAGCAGCTTCAGCGTACATGTGCGTGTGTGTCGACGGGTAGAGAAAGAGCAGCGACACAAACAGCAACTATAAAAAGCAAGAATTTGAACACACATGCTCGACAACAAATACGCACATCATCGTCATTATCATTGCACAAGGAAAAGGGAGGAGAGGAACACTACTAGACAACAAACATCAATACTTCTTTTTTTGAGAGGGGATAATCGGACGCAAAAAAGTGGAAGGAGGAGAAGAAGATATAAGAGTAAAAGCAAGGAAATGGAATTGCGCTCTTAAGAAAAATTTGAAAAAACAAAAGACTTACCAGAAAAATAAAAGACAAGTAAGGTAATTATTAATTAATGAGAAGTCGATTGGAACAGTTTTATGTCTAAAACGTCCTAAATTTCGGTTTAAATTCAAATTGAAACGATTAATAAAAACAACAAAATTTTGTATGGACTAACAACAAAAAAACTCCTATGAGATAATAACAACAATTGAATTAACAAGTGAACTTTTATAAAATATTATGCGCAGTCCAATAACAACAACAAAATCAAAACAATAAATGATATACATAAGAACTACAATAACACAACATAGATTAAACTATCAATAACAAAAATCAACAACAAAAATTATGCTCAGTTAAACAGCAATAACTAAACTTAAAACAGCTTACAACAACAAAAAAGGAGAATTAACAGCAATAGTTTAATTAACAACTAAACTAAAAACAACAAGAATTGAATTAGCTACAAAACAAAATACAACAATATTAAAAACTAAACTGACAACATTAATTTATCTAACAACTAAATTAACAACAACTATTGCACTCAGCTAAAGAAGAAAAGTATTTCACTTATTCAAGCATTCATTAATATAGTCATAATTTGGCACATAAATTTCGTATGTCCAAAGGAAATTGGTTAATTCGCTGCCGAATAAAAGCGCATTTAACAATTCAAAGAGCAAGTTAAACTTGCGGCCAGTAAAAAAAGAGTGCAAGAGACATAATCTTTGGTCTTCAGTTAAAGAATGTGAGCTAAATCTCGCGGAGACGAAGATTGAATAAAATTGCGCCAAACAACAATAACGCCGGACAATAGTAAACAGACTTGCCTTTCTGTTAATCAAAAATTTCTCCCATGCCTTTTTGTCCGTAAAGTTCACACTAGACCTTTAACAGAGTAAAGCACACTTTTCAATTCTCAAATCTTAATTGAATTAGATAAGTGTCATTAAACCTTATACACTCCAAAAAATAAAACCAATATTAAGAAACAAATGATCAACAAGCAACGACCGAATTTGGTTCCAAAAAAGAGAGACTCCAATCACAGTTAATAGTTATTACAAATATTATTACCTCATTAAATGTCTAAAAATTACAAAGGAAAAGAAATCGGAAAAGTCCCCAAGTAAATGCGTGCAAACACAAAAACACATAAACATTTTTAAAAAAACATTTACAATGCACAGACCGACAGACACACAGAAACACAAGCAAAAAAAAAGAACGAACTGATAGTAGAAAAATAATTAAGAAAAAGTTTTCTGGTTG
This sequence comes from Drosophila nigritarsus, assembly GCA_035044305.1. Classification (NCBI taxonomy): domain Eukaryota; kingdom Metazoa; phylum Arthropoda; class Insecta; order Diptera; family Drosophilidae; genus Drosophila; species Drosophila nigritarsus. Next base: position 90,501 of record JAWNMF010000481.1, on the reverse strand, counting down.
TTATTTTGTTCGTTCGTTTTTTTTTGTCAGTTTACATATGACAATAACAAAAAAAACAACAAAAAATAACCCCTCCAACCTGTGTCACGTCTATTCCAGAGATAGAATATGCGTATATGCGAACAAGAAGAATTGATCACGTGCATATATATTTGTTTATAAAAAATATGAAATAGGCATTCTATTCCATGTCTAAAATCGTTTATTTTTCAGCAGAACAGTGGGGATCTGTCAGCGCATAAAGGGTAATTAAAATGGGGAGCTCAATAAGAAAAGAAATGTTTCAAAAGAAAGAAAGGATGGGTTAGATTAGATTAAAAAAGGGTCTTTAAAGGGCTGAATTAGCGGGAGTATTTTGCAGGTTTAGTGGAAAGAAGATTGAATTGGAAGAGAAGGTTTAATTAGGTATGGAGTATTTTATACAGGGAAGATAATGTGGCGTATCTCCTGCGCAGCAATTGGAAAGAGGGTTCAATTAAAAATAAGGCATTCTACTTGTTAATTAGTGCTTTAACTCGGCTATTTTATACATTTCCGCTTTAAGCCAACTTTTTTGAAGACAACCTTATTCAATCCAGTTGTCTCACCAAAATCCCGTTTACTACTTAACTGTGCTAATAAAGAGAAAAGTAAGTTAGGTGTATAAAAACAATTGTAAGGTTAGTCAAGTATTTGTTGTGACCGAAAAGGGAGAGAGTTGAAGGGGAGTTCAATTAGGAAACATAAGATAAATTGAAAAAAAATTCGAACCTATTTAGACATTTTTATGCAATTTTGTCAATTGATGACATTTCTATCAAAAAACCTGAACAATTTTCGTCATATTTCCAATAAATTTTTTTATAGATTTATAGATAGAAGTCAAGCAAAAAAAGAAAATTGTATTCTCCTTTTGTTCACAAACATTCATTATGCAATTTAGCGTGTCATCAAAAAAAAATGCATAATTGTGAGAACATTTGTTGACCGAGCGAAGAGAGTTGGTCATCAAAACAGTTTTATGAGTAAAGTTATAAGCTTTGGAAAAAAAAACTTTTGAAGTAGGGATTTTGATTGCTACATCCGGTGGAATTTTCTTAATTATATTGAAAACTGACGCTATTTATCGGAAAAATTTAAAAAAGTGTTTTTTAAGTAAAAAATTACATTCGATTATAAAATACTGTAACCGTAAGCTTAGGAAATACTAACAGGACGGTCATAATATGAAATACAGTAACTATATTAATTAATGAGTTATTCCAAAATATTCCAAGCTTAATAGCCAAAAAGATTGAAGCCTAAAGAGCCTAAGCCTCACATTGGCCGCCAGTTGGGTTAGGTTGCGAGTTGGTTGGCAGCCGCCTCAGTATAAGCTATGCCAATTTGTTTAATGCAGAGAAATACCCCATAATATTAAAACGGCCACACCAAAATGCCTTCGATCACCGCAATATTCAAATTTTCCAACAGGCCAACCGCATGAAATCACTCCCCTTATTTTGTTTATAGGCTAAGAAAAATTTGTAATGCGTTGAGATTAAATGTTATAAAACGTCTCCTCCTCTCCGCCTTCGAACTTACAAACGAAAAAAAACATAGCGTTAAGGCAATTAATTTCATTCTTTTTCAATATTAATAAATATAAGCGAACAAAATGGGGAATATAACAAAAACGGTTGCTTAAAATGATTTGTTCACGCTTACTCCACTTCTCCGGCACAAACAAAAGTGTAATATATTGTGCAAAAAAACTGCAAAAATAAGTTGTTTCGGGAGAAACAAAGAGGAAAGACAAGGCTGATGAGTGGAAAGACTTTGAAATGAAAAAGAAGACATGATTCCTTTCCTTAAAATAATTTCCTCTTCCAACAAAAATGAGGGTGCAAGCGTATTTTGTAACAACAAAACACGCGCGAAAATTGTCTTTTTCTTAAATAGATGTTAGTGCAGAGGCAACAAAAAGACGGCAAAGAAACAAGGACAACGGGACAAAAGACACAAAGACTTTAGACAAAAAATATGTCCCAGTCTTTTTGTCCGGCATATTATTGTTGCGCATTTTTTTGTCCTAGACACATGCCTAGAAACACACACACACTAGAAATTTCACTAAACAATAATCTAATAAATCCTAATAATCCCAGCATTAATTTTACGGCAACCTTCAGGCAGCGCTGATTTCCACAGCAAAACTGTGGTGATAATTACAGCGCTGATTTTGCGACAATCTTAACAGCCGTGCTGTTTTACCGGTGGCCTTAAAAGCTGCACTGATTTCCAAAGCAGTCACAACCACATCGCTGACAAAGTTGCGATCAGTTAAAGCAGTCCCTTTTTTCCCCTAAAAAATTGCAGTCTCTCTTTTTCGGTTTAATATTATTCCTTCCCCCTCCCCCTTTCTTCATCGACTCCACAACCACATGTACAATTTTGGTTGGTATTATAAAAATGCTCTTGTGCAAAATGGAAATGCAAAATCTTTTATTTTTGCACAATTTTGCTGCTTTTAGCCCATTGCACTTTTGCTGGCTTTTTTCTTGTTCAAGCTGCTCTCTCCGACTTGCTATTTTCACTTTTTTTGTTGTTTTCTAGAAGGCAGGAATGAGAATATAAAGGAAAGAAATGACGAAAATAATGACAATGTACTATGGAAAACGATACATGTTCGTTTCGAAAAATTTCCTTTGAATACTTCTCAAATTTTTTGAAAAAGTTTAACGTAAGTTTTTTTCACGGATTCTTACATAATATTAGATTTTTAGCACTTTTAACTTATTAAACCAAAAAAAACACACCAGATTATGAGAAGTTGATTGGGGAGAAACATTTTATAATTGCACAAAATCACTTTTTTTTCAAGTTTTTCAATTCAAAGTTTAAGCATAAAAATATAATTAAAATTGATTTGAGAGTTTTTTAAATACTTCAATTTTCAAATTTTGTTTTTAAAAATGGTTAGTAATTATTTCTAATTCTAAACGTGTTAATTATTCATCTACATTAATAAGCAGAAAAGAAAGGCAAGAAAGCAGATACACTTACTACCTAGCAATAAAAGTTCAACATCACAGAAAAAAGATGAAAAGATGAAGGAGTGGATGAATACCTAGAGAAGAGAGCAGAGGAAAGGGGGAGTAAAAGCCTGGAGACTAACTATTGCAAAATAGGCAAGAGGAGGAAAGGGCGCAATTCAATGAACGAAGAAGCCGGACAAGGGATAACACAAGTCGAGCAAGAGCTCGCACCAGCAGAACAAGGAATTGGATAAGCTAAACATAAACATGGTGCCAGATAAGTCGAAAAAGGGTCCTAACAAATCGGCCAAGAAATTATTTAAGGAAACAAAATTCCGTACAATAGATTGGAAAACATGGACAACAATATGATAATCGTAAAAAACAAGCAAAACAAAAGACTTAAAAAAGCAGAGGAATTAATTCAAAACTAAAAGTGCAATTAAAAATCCGGCGAAAAAAAATCAAAAACAATTGGTAAAAAGGCTGAAACCCATGGATTACAAAAGAAAACCGAGAAAATTTTAATGAATTAAAAGTTTATTATAATCAAAATTGAAGTGGGGGCAAAAAAGAAAAGAAGAAAGAAAATTGATTGAAAAATAAATTATAATTGAAATTTGATTTTTTTTTCGTAAGTAAAATTATGTCTACAACACATAAACATTCCATACAATATTTTTCTTTTTTCGATTATATTGTAATAATGCTGTTTTTCCAACAAAAAAAAACATATTTAGTACTCGTGTTATTTGAAAAAAATTTTCTCCTTTTTTTTGTCTCGGTTTCTCACATTTACAAGTCAGCACAATGTTGTCAAATGTTTGAACAAAAGATTGTAAATCAAGATCTATACGTACAAATGTTTTCAAACTTCAAAACAAAACTTTTGACAAAGATTGCGTAACAACAAAAACAACAACAACAACAACAACAAGTGTTAATAATTAATGTTAAGTCAAAATATCAAGCCAAATAGCAAAGCAAACACACAGCTAATTTTTTTAATGTATACAAATAAAAAACGTGAAAGCCTAATAAAAAAATAAAGTAAATAAAGTAATAAAGTATCATCGTTTCAAAACGAATTAAGCCTTTCCGCAAAATTACAAAAACAAACCAAAAAAATTTTTAGACAAAGTTAAAGCTGTAGCTTAACCGTCCGCTAACCAAAACCTTAGACCAAACTATAACATCAACCCTAAACATAATCCTATCACTAGCTATAAGCCTCAGCTTAAGCATAAATAAGTCTCTGCCTAAGCATATTCATAATCTTGGCCCTAGGCTCCAGCTTAGGCTCGAGCTTTATAAGTTATAAGCATAAACTTTAATTTTTTAACTATGGCTTAACAAGGAACATGTAACACATTAAAACACTAAATCCACAAAACTCATGTTTTTAATTCATTAATTCATTTAATTCATTTTAATTCAATTCAATTAATTCAACTCATGTTTTTTAATTCGGTAAGTCACATTAAAAATTTACTTTCAAGCAATAAAAGTAGAATAAAAAAAAAATCCATCCATTCAACGATTACTGGCCAATCTCAGCTGCACGTTCAATAGGCACTTATTCACATAATAAAGATGGCAAATAAAAGAGAAAACATAAATTAATGCGCTAGAATGACCAGAAAGTTCTCTTCCCAAAAAGAGTTCATTTTGTCATTAAGTAAGAATTTATTATCAACCCAACATTCCTTATTTACATTTCTTTACATCAACAAAAAAATGTACGCAGACAAACACTACTAGTAAGCTTTAAATTTTTATTTGGCTACTTGTAAAAAATTCAAATACACACATATATTTTCAATAAGCCGAAGTTAGTCAGGAACAATGTGCAAGTATCAATTTCAGTATAAATAAATTTAATATTTAAAATAGAAAAAAAAAAAATTTTAAACGAAAAAAACAACAACAAAAGTATTTGATCATAAAAAAACATGAAGAACAAAATATAAGAAAGCCTACAAAAATGTTTAACAGTACATCAAAAAAAATTTTTGTTTTTGTAAAAGTTCGATTAATAAAAATGTAAAAAATAACGCGAGAAAAATCATTTTAGCAGGGAAACGGAAAAATGGGAGGAAAAGATTAAAAAAGTTAGCTGGAAAAGTCGCAAAAACGTTCTAAAAGTGCATCAAAGAAATTTATTTTTACAAGTTTTTCATTTTGGGGACGCCAAAACAAGCGGAAACTAACGTCCAATCATTGGACGTTAGTTTTGGACTCCAATGCCTTGCTTCATCAAACCAAAAACGGAAGCTGTTAAATTTTCAATTTAGCACATTTCAGTCTTTCAGTAAAAAAAACTATAAGTACAATACTCGGACAGTTTAAAGAAGTCAAAATAACAAATTCAAAGTTTAAACTCTATAATGGTTAAAGTCAAATCAAAAAAATGTTTGGCGCAACATGTAAAAGATGACTCAAGCTATCCCTAAACAATCAACTCTGAGCGGTACTCAGACATGTGCGTAACAGCTCCTCATCATAGTTAAATATAGCGGAGAAGTCACAAACATTGTATTGGAAAAATTTCTAACCGACTAGAAGCACTGACAAACAGAGTACGACCCCAAAAATGTCTTATAATGCAACAATTGCATTCAAACCATGCTTAGATTTGTTAACCAATACTTTTAAACGTCATAAGATTCAATCATTCATTCAAATAGAAATAACTTGCACAATCTGGTTTTGGTTTAAAATCAATAACATAAGTACAACAACTACAACAACAATTGAAGGAACAATTTTCGTGTTGGCTAATAAGGTGAAAAAGCGCATGATTGAAGACGGATGAATATGGAAATTAGGTATTTATCTGTTATCGGAGGGGAGGGGGGAAATTTCTTTAAAAATTTTTTTAAAGTTAATTTTGCAATTCTAATTATAGTATTTTTCTTTAAACTTTTTTGCAATCAACAATTCGATTATGAATGATTTTATTCTCGATTAAGAAACTTAGCCGTTTGTTCTAAAGAAACAATACTCAACAAACGTTCGTAATTCATTTTTAATAAACTGATGAATTTTAAGAAAAAAGTTGGAAAGAAAACTTAAATACTGTATTTAAAGCTTTTTTCAAACTTAAGTCTCTCCTTTGAAGCTCCTTCGCAATTAACGCCCTTTCCAAACCCAAGATCCCTACCCCCCAATACCCTTCTTAATTGAAGCTTCTTCCCCGATTGCAGTTGCTTCCAAAACCAGAACCCCTCTTAATTCAAGGCCTCTTTTGATTGAAGGCTCAAATTAGCAATTTCTTAACAAATTCTTAACTTCCAGTTACTTTTAAAAACAAAAATGTTACCAAACTTTGGTAGCAAAATACAAACTACAAAAGTTCGGATTGGGCGTAGCATATAGGCGAATTGCTTTATTAGGTCCCCACTCTATTCAAAACACCACAAAACAAAACAAAGTGCAATACCCAAACAAAAGTATAAAATGTAAAAAGTGAGAGGCAGAAAAGGATAATACGAGATTTTATTTGAATGCTCGCTGTTGTCGTGTTCACATTGCAATTTTATATAATTTTTTCAATTTTTTATATCGATTTTTACTTATCATATTATTGACTATTTTCGCCTAGTTTTTTTCTTCTTTTTCAATTCTTCTGTAAATGTATGCTTCATTTTTGCTTCCGTATTTTTTTTTAAATTCCCGTTCTCTAATATTTCCATTTTTCTCCTTCTATTGTTTTAAAGGTTTTGGAAGAGGCTTTTTTCTTGTTCATTCTTTGATTAAACAATCCTTCAATGCGCACTGCAAAGCAAAGAAGAAATATTTTTGATTTTATTTTCAAACATTAGCTTGCTTTACTAATAAAAAAATGAATGAAAAAAAAACATGCGGTCCGAACTATGACTTGAGCTTAGGTCAGAGTCGAACGTCCCGAGGGAAGACAGAACGCCAACGAAAATTACGGCGCAAAGACATTAGCCAAAAAGTAGCAGAAAGAGGCAAAAGAGTTCAATCAAATGGTACAAATGGCGCTGGAAGGTTTGAAAACAAAAATTGTAAAAATGCGCCCTACAGAAAAAGAAAGTAAAACTGACCCAACCAACTGACCTTTGTTATAGCCTTTTTCTCTCCTCTCCTAACACCACAATGTTGTATAACCATAAAAAGTTAAAATAAAACGTAATCAATTTGTTTGCTTTCTGTCCTCCGCACAACAATTCATTGCTCTTTCTAACCGATCAAAATGTGTTTAAATTTTAATAACACACGTCTATTCATTAACTTTTGCTGCTTTTAACTTTCTCGCAGCACATCAAAAGCCCTTAATAAGCTATCAAATAAAAAAACATAACGTTTTAATTGCTATATTTGTTGAATAGATTACATCAAAAGTCTTAAACAAATATATGTATTGCTTGTAAGTAAACACACACATACACACACGCACACAGCACACACACATTACACACAAGTCAATGGGAAAAAAGTATATAAAAAATGCGTTTTTTTATAGTTTAAAGACTTTATAATATTATTATTGCGTACGCGTTCCATCCAAAGATTTTTCGCACACATAAACAAGGCTTTTGAGAGAGAAATAATGAAAAGAAATGACGCCACCCATTTTATTATTATTAGTCATTCATTTTGACATTGGGGAGAACTGACCAAAAACTTTAAACCAAACTCAACGAATACTTTGAACTTGTCTTTTTTTTTGAAAGAAAAGCAAAAGAGAGATTCCCTTCCGCTTTGAATGAGTTTCTTATCTAAAGACTAAGAAAACACAAAATTTATTATCAAACCGTCCAAAAATGGCGATCAAGGAATGACTTCATTGTTTGCTTAATTAAACAACAAAATTATCACATGTAAATGATATCGCAGAAAATGATATTAAAATTGTTTGCCTCTACGCTCGTCTTCGTTAAAACACAGAAAAGAAGAAAGAGAAAATCCTAAAAGTTCCATTAGTATTACGCAGCTGCACTCAACTTAAAGAAAAAGGAAGCTTGCCAATTGTTGGAACGCCGACATTGTAAAAAGTTTAACAATTAAAAAAAATTGTTGAAAGAAAAATAATTTGAGCCAAATTGGAAGGAAATATGATTTTAAGTGAACAATTGCAAGTCAATAAGTGTTCAGAGTGAAAATCAAAAGACCGAAACAAAGTGAGAGAGAGAAAGAGAGAAAAAGCAGAAGAGAAAAGGAAAAATACGCGCAATGAGGACTAAACACTGAGAGAAAACAGACAGAGAGAGAGAGAGAGAGAGAGAGAGAGAGAGAGAGAGAGAAAGACAAAGTGAAAGACTAAGAGAGCCAAAGACAAAAAAAATACACAAAAATGTGCAAAGCTAAACGCAGACAGAGAAAAGGTGTGACAAGCCATAAGCAAAAATCCGGTAATTATTAAATGGAAAACATCAATTAACGAGTCGAGCCATTAAGAACAAAAAAAATGTGTTTTCATTTGAAAAAAAACCAATGGCCGAAAACGCGAGTTTTAAGCTTTATTCTCTTATAAGCACTAAAAAACTGTTTGAAAAGCACGTTCCTCCCATAATTATAATAAAACAAAGTACACCTTAAAACAATATTTATTTTAAACAGCAATGATTTAAACAAATTAATCTTTCCCCCCAATCAAAATATCAAAATTGAATAATTAGCAAAAATTGATTGAAATAGGCATCATAGCAAACGTTGCCCAAATACAAAACAACAATAGTTATTGAAGAGAAAAATGACAACAGATTGTGGTTTGAAAAAAAAACATTTATTTCAGCACAAATCAAAGGTTTTGCTGTTGAACCATGAAAACAAAACGAAACCGGATTCAAAAAAGATAATAAACAAACAACAGTTTAAAACAATGATTTAGTAAGGAAACAACAATAAATTTAAAATGTTGCAACTACAAAAAAAAGGAACAAAGTCAAAAACTGCAAATTATTATTAAAACCAAAATTAAAAATGAATAAGCGGATAATTAAAATTAATCGAAAGAACAACAAAAATCAGTCCAAACCCACAACAGAAACATTATTAACAACAAACGAGTGATTGTAAAAATTAATCTTGTTGGCAAAACAATAAACACAATGACTAACAATACTAAAAAAACGCAGCGTTCAATCAGCAATAATGTTATTGCACCGTAAAACAACACAAAAACTGTCAACAACAACAACAACGTAAACGAGAACAACAACAACAACAAATATACGTAAATTTTATTGTGCAAATAAACAACCATAAATTACTGTAAATAAACATCTACAGTCCAGCAAAAGCCAAAGCAACAAAAATTTGACATAAAAATACATAAATTAAAAATTCTAAGAAAATTTTCATATAAAAAACGTTAGCAGAAAATTTTTTTCCGAAAACACAAAAAAGTGAAAGCAAAATTTTAAAAAAATGCAAAAACAAATTAGTAAACCCAAAAAATACAGCCAAAAAATCGATAGAAACTCAATTTGTCTGTTTGGGTTTTGACACTATTTCATGGCGGATATCCAAAGCTTATTGTACGCTCGTATAAAGTTTAAGCAGCATACAGAACACTTGTGAGCTGACAAATGCATTATTTATAAAAAAAACGTATTAATAACATGGCAATAACAAAAAATATGAAAAACAATTGAAAAAACTCATAAAAGACCGACGACAGACGAATGTTTGTGTTTTCTAAGCATTAAAAAACAATTTTAGAAGCTTTGAAAACATTCGTTTCAAGAATTTAATGATAATTTTAAAACATTAAATTCCAAATTTTTCTTCTCTATTAACAAAATTTTAATTTCAAAAAGAAAAGAAAAAGTTAAGAAAAGGCTGTAACACCAAATAGTAATAGAGTTATTGGAGTTAAGCAAAGAGTTTGGGCGCCGTCAAACATGCGCCTTAACAGCAAAAGGAAATCTTTGCGCCGCAAGTTGGAAAAAAAATGAAGAAACATAAGAAGGAGGTCAATTGTTGGGTTTGCCGCGTAATAAAAAAGCTTTAAAGAGGGAGCCATTAAAAAATAAAGGAATTATGTTATAAAAGCCCATAAAATCTTCGTTTGTTGTTTACTATTTTTTGTTTGTTTGTTTCAAAAATAACAAATCAGAGGGGTTTTATAAACGTGTCATAAATAATTTTTCATTGCTTTAACAGCATTCAAAAGCGCAAAAAGAAAGTGAGCTCAATGTTGAATAACATTTTATGCAATTTACATGGCCAAATTCAAAACCAAAATATAAGGTTAAAACAAAGTAAAAGCCAAAAAAAAAAATGCAGCGCAACTACGGTAAATAATACAGTAAAAAGATTAAATTTAGAAAATACGGTAAAACTACATACAATCAGTACAGTAGAAATATTGTCGAATTTTTGTAGTTTTTATCGTCTGACCTTTAGGGATGCCCATCCTAAAAAATAAAACGAACGTCGGATTCACGTCGGGACAAATTAGTAATTGATATGAGTCATTGAAAGAAATTATTAAAGAATACCAACAAACGGTGGTATAGTGCAAGTAAGGCAAAAGAAAAACCGAGAATTGGAATGACTTTTGAGCGCAAAATAATCAGAATTAATAATTTTAGGCGTCCGTTACCTTTGTAAGCCAAAAAAGTGGATAAAAAAATTTGAAAAGACAAAAATTTCAATGCCGTAATTTGTATTTTAAATTTTGTTTATATGCACGAGAGAGAGAACGAGAGAGAGAGAGAGAGAGAGAGAGAGAGAAAGAGAGAGAGAAGTAATTGCGTATTAGATTTAAGGTAGAAATTTACAAAATATAAAAAAAGATTTTTCATATCACTTTATATTTGCTGCTGGTGTTGCTGCTATTTGCTGCACTACAATTAAATATTTTTATAGAAAAAATTGGTTGTTTAAAAATTATTTAATTTTAATAATCTTTATAAACATGGACTTATTTGTTTTGGCTTAAAACAAAACAAATTTTTGTCTATGCACAATTCCCCAGTTGTCCGTTACATCAGCGCAAGGAAAGAAACAAGTGTAAAAAAACAGGATAGAGAGTTGTGTAAGTAAATGCGTTCAAAAAAGGCGGAAAAGGACATCAGAGAGAGAAGAAGCAAGCACAAATTTTGGAAAGAGGAAAAAGAATGAAAAAAAAACTTTGGAAACGAAAGGAAAACAATTAAAAAAAAGCAAAAACATGAAAAGTAGAAAGCAAAAAAAATTTAAACACATAAAAATTATTGTGTAAAAATAAATAAAAACGAAAACATAAAATTTATTCCAAAACTCTTTCAATTATAAAGAAGTATTATATAAAAATAAAAATAAAGTTAAAGCAATCTTCAAATTGAAAACCGTAGTCTTGGACGCAAATCGACACGGCACAAAAAACCTTTTAAAACACAAATGAGAGCGGCGCAGACGTTTGATAAGATCAACGCCCCCTTTATGCGGAACCAAACGATAATTTAATTGAAGCAATAGCCTCTTACTTTTGCCATTTGCTCTGGAACATGCACGCTTTTTTTAGCGTCAAACAATACGGCGCAGGCTTTTGCATTGAGCTTTGGGATCAAAAAAAGTTTTTTTGGGCGTATACCAACAATTTCACATTTATCTTAACACATGTTGGTGTACCAGCTCATCTTAAACGAAAAAACACAAAGTCGCTTTTAAGCTGCAGGTTTTAACTTTGGCTCAGCAAAGTACTCAGAATTTGTTTGCACATGGACAAATGGCTTTTTGATTGAACATTACTATGCTTACTTTTTTTTGTTACGTAACTGTTTTGTTGTGTAAAAAAGTTTTTGGCGCAGGATTGAGTTGTGTGTTAAACGTAAAATATTTTAAAGAAAATAAACAAAAATTTATCTATTGCCAATTGCTTTAAAATGATTCGAAAAAATGTATTAAACGTAAGAATTTAAAAGGTGTTTTGCATAAGGTGATTAAGTTGGTTTTAACACGTTTTTTTTTCGTAAAAAAACTAATTTTAACACCTTTTGCAAAGGTTTTGAAAGCCGCCCAAAAACCGACGACGGACAAAAAAAACAACAAAAAAATTTTCGTCGTTTAAAATTTCAACAAAAATTGCTGCGTGCTCAGGTACTTACGTGTGTGCGTGTATATACATACACACATATCAAAATGTGTGTGTGTGTGTGTGGGTGTGGGTGTGTTTGTGCTTGAATAAGATGTGTTTTGTATGTCTTTGTGCCTGTCACACAGTGAGTGCCAAAGTGCGTCTCATTTTGGTAAAAGATATAATGTTTAAAAAAACAAACTTTTTCGGTATTTTTAATCTTTGCTGTAAAATATTAAAAAAAAAGAGAAAGAAGAAGTGAAAAGAAGCTATAATTTATGTCTTTAGCAAAAATAATATTAAATTAGTCTAAAACACAAATTTTAATAGCAACAATTAAGTCTAATCGCCAAAAACATTATTAAAAGGAAAATAATTTTTATTTTGAATGTTCAAATAACTCTGTTCTGTCATCAAATAGCAACTATTTAAGGTTTAACGATTCGTCAATTCCTTCTCCCTCATATTTTATTTGATAAAATTTTCGGCCGCCAACACTGCCGCCGTTATGTTTAAATGCTTTTATTTAATTAAAAACAAGAATTTGGCTCGGTTTTTCAAGGAGAAAATAAATGTTTTCGTTAGCTGCTTAAACAATTTCACTCATTTACAAAGAAATGAGACAAAACAGATTCAATAAAAGTTGGACCTACAAACGATTGTCTTAGCAAGATGTTTATTCTCTAAAACGCTACAGAACATTTTTTCTAAAAAAAAAGTTGAAAAACAAACTTAAAGACCTGTGGTTTCACAGCTAAAAGCTTAAGAGGAAAAGAGGTATTCATCCGGATGTCCCAATTGAAAAAAACAAACAAAAATATTCTTTTAATTTTTGGTGATCGCTTCAGGACAAAGCAAAATTTGTATTTATAATTTTGTTGTTTATTTACTTATTTTCGTCTAAAGAATAAATTGAATATACTGACTAAAAGCTTTTTGTCTATAAGGCCAAAAGAGGCACCAATAAAGCCAAAGCGTAGTCTTAAGGAAAAGCTTTATAAAAGTTTTTGTTTTTTAGAAAACAACAATTGAGTGCTCAAAGACATTATTGAGTGCCAAAAAACAATTTTTGAAAGCCAAAACATGCCTTTGTCCTTTTCTGACACCAAAAATTTTGCTTCCGCGTTTAATGCCACAGCTTGAAGACAAAAATGATCTTAGGCCACATGAAAAAAAAGTGGCAAAAATGCCAGATTTGCAATTAAAGCCAAGCGCAAACCGCAAATTTGCATATATTTTTTCTCCTTCCAGTTTTGAAAGGAAATAAACAATGTAATATACTTGGCATGTAAATGAACAACAACATTCTCTACTGTTTTCTGCATATATTTTTTGAGTGTTCAAAAAATAAATTTTTTTGTTTTTCAATTTGTTTTTCCGAATAAATTACTGAAAATTGATTCAAAGAATGAGACGAATCAAATGAATGGACAAAGTTAAACTCTTTCTTTTTGTTTACGTTCTTTTATCGACTTTCTAAAGCAATAATGTTAATTATTTTTTTTTGTAAACTTTACTGCGCCGTTAAAACTGATCTTTTCCTGCAAAAACAAAATTAGCATTTCCCCCTTTCAGAATATCTCTTTTGACTTTTTTCCCACAAAAAGAAATTTTTTTTGAAAATTTTTTAAAGATAATTTCATGGATGTTATTTTCCTATTCCAACCAATTTTTTCCCCAATGTCTATTTTTATGAACGTTATAATAAAAATAAAAAAAATTCGTCAAAATGGTTTTCAAAAAATTTTGTGGGAGAAAACGTCGTTTTCAGTGGAGGAGAAAAACGCAACTTCTATTTGAGTTTTGCTGGTAGAGCTAAACTCCAGCCTTGTGTCCTTGTACTGTTTAGCCACAGTAATATAATAATATATTTATACCGCAAAGTGAAACCTAAGCCTAAGCCAACAGTGTCAAAGGCGCCTAGAGAACAAGAACAGAAGAGACCAATAATGAGGAGTCCAGGATAAAAGAAAAAGATAGCCTTATATATTAATAATTACGATTATTTTTAAATAATTTTTAAATTGCATTCGCGACAGTTCTTTTGAAAAGTGTGCAATGGGACTTGTTGTTGGCTCAGCTTGAGATTTTAACATTAAAATACAAAAAAATAAGAAAAAAGAACAGTAAATGATTAGCTTTTTTTTTCGTTTATCGTACAAAAGCAGGAATACTTCTAACAGCTTTAATAAAATCAGAAGTATCTTTTTGACATATCGAAATCTACTTTAAAACTTCAATCAAAGCACATATTCAAGGAATATACAAGGATTTAAAAAAAACCGGCATATAATCACGTAAAAAAATTTGTAAAGATTTTAACTGCAAGCTTGGATAACCTGTCGATTATCTGTTAAAATTCACAAAACCGATATTTGCAAATAAATTAATTCAACTATTTTTGCGTTTTGCTTGCGGCTCAAAAAACGCAAACCGCAGAAACGCAAAAGTTTTGCGTTTTCATTGTGAACAACAAAGCGGCAAAAAGTAGCTGCAAAGACGCAAAGTTTCTGCGTTTTCAACTCATTGTGTTCCTACTATGTATTACCTAAAAAAAAACAACAACAATTAAAACAAAATTGTAAAAAAACAAAAGCAAATAAAAGACAAATTTTATTCGCTTTTTTTTTGTCGTACAAAAAAAATTTTAAAAAGAATTTTTATAATTTTATTATTTATTAATAAACATTTGCTAATTTCCGCTTAGCAACAACTAAAAAGAATGAAAGACAACTAAATGGCGGGGTGCAAGAGTGAAGCAAAGCAAGGCAAGTGACAACGGTGATAAAAAAAAAGACGGATTTTAATTTAAGTGATAATTAAACTAAGTTAAAACTACTTACAAAAAAATTTGAACCTCTTTCGGTTTTGAGCCAAAATTCAGGCTATAGGCGACAAGAGCTAAAGAGGTAGAGAGCCGAGCAAAACAAAACTTATCAACCTATTATAAAACATAATATACAACAACGACAACAAAAGGAAGATGACAAAACCGAGAAAAAGAAACATTTTGCTGAATTTCAAAGGGGAAAAAAAGTTTTTTGATGTTATTTATCCCGTCTTGTTCTGAAATTCTTTACCAGAAAAAAAAGAAAGAAAAGATAATTAAAAAGTTTAGAGCAAAAAAAAATTTGAATAATCAAAACTTTTCTACTCGAAAAAATGGAAATGACTCTCAATTTTGAAAAAATTTTATCGAAAAAAATTACAAAAAATAATCTACTGACGAGGAGTGGTCTTTTTTTTTGAATTAAAGTGTTTTTTAGGAGTACAAGTTGATAACGACATTTTGGTACCAAAGTATTTAGGCGCAAACCTTTTAACACAAAAAATGGCTTTTAAAGTAGTTTAGGCGCGCCCAATGCATGATTTTCGACGCCGAACTTTTGGGCGTCAATTGCACAACACCTCTGTGTGCTATATTTGTAGCGCAGCGCTGAATGAACTTTCTACGCCTAAGCGTTGTGTCCTGTTTTAAAATCGATTAAACTAAAACAAATCTTTTAACGAGGGAAAACACATTATTCAAGTAATTGGATAAAGTTTTATGAAAAATGTACTTTTAAGCGATATTGCATTTTTGCATGGCAATAAATTATTATTTTGAAAACAAAAGCGCAAATGAGTGTTTACTGAATTGTTTTATCAGAAAATAGGCGAGCAAAGTACAAACAGCGTCAACATGTATTTGTCGATAAGCCATGTTGTTGTAATTTACAATTCGGAGTCAAATGACGTCGTAACAAAACCAAAAAGACAACTGCCAGCAGATGATTGCATGGTGCTGCAACAAATCAATCTGCCAATAATTTTACATTTTGAACGTAAAAAGCCAATGCATTTCCGGCATTTTACTACGAATAAAACATGAAAATTTTTCTCTTTGCCCTGAAATAGCCAACACCAAACCTTTTCGTTTCGGGACAAGCATAAAGGCTTTTAATCTTTTACTCGAAACAAAATTATTTTTAAGCATTTAACGCTTTGCAAAGTACAACCAACAACGATATAATAATTTTTGTAAATCAAGAAAATTTTTTGTTCCAACTTTTTACTCACGCAAAATATATAGAAATAGTTATTGGAAAAATAAAATGTCACTGCTGCCCCTTACCTCTAACTTACTCTTGGCTTTGAAAAGAATGTAAAACTCAACAATAAATGAATAAGCTAACATTTTTTTTGTTTTCTGCAGCGCACTGGACAGTAAATATTCAATGCTAAATTTAAAAAAAGGTAAACGCAGGACATTAGTAGTCCTAAATCGAATCAATTGAGTTTAAAAAACTGTTTGAAAATAAAATATTTTAGGTTAAAATATATTTTTTCTTATATTGGCGCAACTTTTTCCTTTTTTGCTTTCCGCTCTTTCAATAATTTTTGCATAGCATTTTTGATTTTTCCGCAAAAAAAACCATTAAAATGTAAACATGCCCGTGCAAATATTTGTGCTCAATAATTAAATTTTAAGTGCAAACATATTCGTTTGGATTGCGATAAATTTTTTTTGTTTAGAGCGTGATTTTACTGACGTTTGCGCACACTCTGACAACGAACGTTTTGGATTTTTAAAAGACAGGACACTTAAAGACTAGGGCATTTCTTGTTCTTTTTTCAAAAATTTTTGGCGCAGAACATTTAAGGAACTAGGATATTTTGGCCCCAAACTTATTAGAGTTGGAGCATTTTGTAAAAGGAAAAAAGGACATTATAACATCGGGCAATTAAAAGCCAAGACATTTTATATACTGACTTTTTTTTTTGGCGTCAAAGATCAGGATAATTTGAGAAAAAAATTATTTTGTAAAAACCAAGCCTCAGCTTACTGTTTTTCAAACTTTGTTACGGTTTCCATTTTTCGCAAAATTATAAAAAAGAACAAAAAAATTTAAAACAACAACAAATTTTTGAAATTAACACTCATGCACAAAACACATACATATATTCTTTGCGTATTCCTAACCAAGTCAACAGTGTTTGTGTGTCCGTTTAAAGCATGTGCGTTTGGGTATTGTGTGCACTACAATTGTGTATATTTGTATTGCTTTACGGATTGTTTTTCAAAAAAAAAATTTGAAAAAGAATTGCACAAAAAGATGATTGAACAAATGGACACACAGAGATTATAAAAATTGTATTTTTTTTTGTTTGCCGAAGTTGCGGTGAAAACGCAAACCGAAAAGCAGTGTTTTGACACGTTGAATATGCCAACTTGTGTAACATTAACATCTAATTATCCCGACTTTTATAATAATAATGTTGCACAATCTATTGTTTGTTTTGAAAAGGAAATTTAATTCTATTAGACTGTTTTGGTATGCGGACAAAAAAACGCCGGACATTTAGGCATTTAGACAAAAAAAACGTCGGACATTAAAACAAACAGACAAAAAACGTAAAAGAAAAAAAACTCCGGACATTAAGACAAACAGACGAAAAAATGTCAAAGTTAAAAAACTCCGGACAACAAACAAACAAACTTAAAGGTTAACAAATAAAAAAAACAGACAAAAAATACGTACAAAAAAGACTCCGGACAAACAGGCAATAAGACACCGGACAAAACAACGAAAATTGAAAAGGGCGTCATCTTAAAATTTTTTTATCCGGCGTCATTTTGTCTTACCAAACATATTTGATCGTTTTTTTGCACTTTAATTTTTTCAATAACGCAAAATAAAAATTTTGTGTGAAAATATTTTGTAAAATTAGATTAATAAACCATTTTTCATCTTGATCCAAGACTTTTTTTCCATCCTTGACAATCAATAATTTTGATCATAATTTATATCAAATTAATTGCAGACAGAAGAAAAATTGCAAATTTTTTTTGCAATTTGTCTCAATTATATGTCTTTGTCGACAATCCAATAATTGAATTGACATTGTATAGTACAGGGCCGGCTAAGATGCCCTGGGCGTTAGTTTCAAAAACTTTGTGGAGGGATTTGTATTGAAACCACGTGGACTCATTTTGGACTCAAATGAAAGCACTGGCATAATGTAACATATTTTAAGCTTAAAAATACTGTATTTTCTCTAGTTAAACCCCATACCCAGTACAACTTTATGTGCAGAGATGGATTCAAAAATAAAACTTTATGGGGTTCAATTTGAGCAAACGTTGCATCTTAATATTGAAAAGCAGTTTGGCCCTTGTCATTTTGCCCTCTTCAGAATTTTTTTTGTCTTTGGTGTAAAAATAATAAAAAAATCATTTATTGCAGCCTCGACACAGGAAAACTAGTCTAGATGCAGTTCAAATTTTCTTGCAAAACCAAAATTACACCATCCAAACTGATCAGTTGTCAAATGTAGTATAGCGTATAGCGGCCAAAAAACAAAGGTTCGTTTTTATATTCTCAAAGTCTAATAAAAGCTGCTAGCAATTGATCATTAAGAATGGAGGCTAAAATAAATATTTACAGTAATAGCAATATTGAGTAAACGTAAATTGAACTCAACTTTCTGCTGTTTGTATCCATTGTATCCCATCGCAATTGATCAATTTTGAGCAATATTTAAAAAAAGTGCCGTCGTTGCAATTGATTTGCCATGTTAGGCGAAAAAAAGTGATATAGACAGTGTGCTATTAGACATTTAGCTTAAATAATTAATAATTTTATTCTCATGTCGCCACACAAAAACACTAAAAACCGGATCATTCCACCATTTTTTATTGTGTAAACAAAGCAAATTAACAATGCAACGAAAACAAAAGAAAATAAGCGATAGTCGCGTTTCTTCAACCGTCCGCCGATTTGTTTATGCGAATAGCAGTGTATCTTGCTCTTGCTCTTGCTCTTGCTCTTGCTCTTGCTCTTGCTCTTGCTCTTGCTCTTTCTTTTTCTTTTTCTTTTCTCTCTCTTACATTGCAAAATCTTTAGAAATTTCACCATTTTTTAATTAAAACATTATTCTTTTTAACTTTAAAAGTTCAAAATTTTGCGTTTTTTACACTTTCTATGGCCTTCTTCACTGCTCTGATAGAGTATATTTTGACTTTCCACTTCCAATCGTTGTTGTAACTAAACTTTTGCCCTTTTTTCAATGCCCAAAAAAGAAGGAACCACAAAACAAATAAAAAAAACAAATAATATAAAGTGTAAACTTAAATTGTGAATATAACAATTTACAGCAAACACATTCCAAAATACATTTATAAATGAAAACATTGTAATTGAAAAAATTTTATAACAAATTTAAAAAAAAAATTTTTTTTTATTTTTAAAAAAAATTCAAAAGATAAAAAAAATTGTAACTAATTCGTTTAGTAATAATATAATAATAATTATTTCATTACTTAAACAAAGTCTAATATATAGCGTATATAATATATAGCGTCAAAAAATCAATTTTTAAATATAAATTTCAAAAAAAAATTTGTAATTCTTAAATATGAAGCAATTTTAAATTCATATTATTACACCGCATTGGTTATTGGACTCTAAAAACGGAAATTATGTTTTTCAATTTAGTTATCAATTTTTTGAGGTATCAAATACTGAGTCTCTTTATTTGTTTTATTTTTCAGCTCCCATTTCTGTAACGGTTCTGTAACGATTTTGACACGTATTGACACTTGTTTTGAGTTTTTAAAGTTTCGAAATAGTTTTGCAACTCTTAGCCCCAACTCTACCAATACCAACTCTTAGCAATTTTAATTTATTTCCCATTCTTTTTGCGGCAATACACAACTCCAAAAATGTGAAAGTTTCGGACATGGACCGCAGGCCTTTGAACGACAGTCAATGTACGACTAACAACTTTTGCCATTTCAAATTTTTGTTGGGCAATTTTTAAACGTTTTAGAAACAATGAATTGATTTGAGCTGAGAGCCAATAAAACATAAAATGTTTCACAATGGGCCGCATGCTTTTTAACTAGCAGCTGGTATAACACACGAATGATTGCTTCAACAGATTCACACGTTGAGGATCTTCTGATGCATGACTTGAACGTCTCCCAGATTGAAGCCATTTTCTGCATAAAATTTTGAGGATTAATCGAGTACCATTTGCAATTTATAAGTAGTTTTTTGTCACAGCTTGTAATTGCTTAATTTATACTCACCTACATAAAATCAACGTTATGGTTAACATTTAAGGAACATTGTTTTTTAGCAAAGCAGATGAATTAATTATAAGGTTTTGCTGCTTGGTAAAAATGGCAAAACAATCGTATTTTGAAGCAAAAGTGCAAATTAATGTTTACTCCAAATGTTTTCTCAAAAAAAAATAGGCAAGCCAATTACAAACAGCATTGACAAGGCGGATAAGCCACGTTTGTGCAATTGATAATGTAATACAAAATAATGACGCTAAGTAAAAGGCGGTCCGATTTCATTTAAAAAAACAAAAAATTTGAAAATCTTTACGGTTAAATTTTGAATTTTAATATTCTGATAATGAATTGTGATAAGCAATAAGCTTGTTCTGTTGGACCGTTGGTTTTGTTAGTTTAAATGTTGAATCTTTAAACGCATTCGATCGATAATGTTTAACATTATTGCCAAAACACTTACATATGCAAATTCTAAATTAAAAAAACGTATGTAATGTCAATAATGCATAAATTTATTTTTCGATTTTTTACAAATTAAGAATGCATTCGGTCATTTCGCTTATACGTAGCTTTAAAAATAATATAAGTCTTTGACGCTAAATGTGAGCAAATAAAATATAAAAAAGTACTGTTAGCGCCATAACATGTGCATCCTCAATACATATGGCGCCGACGTTTAGGTATGCGACATATTGCACAACATATAAACACATTGGGCTTTTTGAGTTCTACATTGAAAAAAAGTTATAAACAATTAATAAATACATATTAGCGCCAAAAAGTTTAAAAACTAAAAGTCATTTTTAGGCAAACAATTAATCGGGAAAATTTTTTCCTTCCGATTTTATTATTAAAGATTAGTTTGAATTGTCATACATCATGTCAAGGATAAATTCTTGAAGCTATAAGAAGAGACAACAGCCAAAACCAGATTGCACTCCGAATTGCCTCTTCTTACAGAATTTTATAATCGCTTAAGCCTAAGCTTGTGGAGGTAAACTAAAGTTTCTAGAGTCAAAAAAACTTTTTTATCCATAGCCATTTTTAAATAATAACCGTTGCCAAAACACAACCTCTCTAAACCGATGGTTTGTTGTTGATAGACCGGACGGTGACAAAAGAAAAGTTTCATATTTTAGTTATAACTTATTAGAAAAGTTCATTTTAATGTTAAAAAAATTAATATATATGTATATTAATAATAAATGCGAATTCCTTTCTTTTTTATTAAAAATTAAAAAGAAAACTGCAGAGAATGTTATGTAATGTGAAGTTATAAATGTACGACTAAAAATAACATTACGAAAGAAAAATAAATACTGCTTTTTAATCAATATTAAAAATCTCAATGCTATTTAATAATAATAATTATGAGTTTGACGCTGAATAAAGTACACCTTTGAAAAATTTGTTTATGATTAAATTGTTTTAAGATGGTTTAATAATCAGTTTAAGTACTTAACTTTAACATTTTTCAGGCTTAGGCTTAAGCTTTGGTTTTGTTTTAAAAAATTTAAGTTTACACATAAACTTATGCTTAAGTTAAAGTTTAGGCCTCTGTGATGGTTTTTAGGCTTTCGGCTTACACTTACACTTAGGCTTAGGCATAAGGTCTGACTTTAGCTAGGGTCTTAGCTTAAGCTTGAACTAAAGCTTAAGTTTTTGCTTATGTATAGATTATTATGCTTGGGCTTACACTTAAGCTTAGGCGTCAATTTTGGCTCGGGTTGTGACTCTGATTTAAGCTTTAGCTAGAGTTTGAGCTTATGTTTAAGTTTAGGGCCATATATATATTTCAATCCCATAAATTTTATATAAATTTTATTTTTCACATAAACTTAAAAATTTAAGTCATTTGAATTGTTGTTTTTTTAGTAAAACAGTAATTTTTTGCTTAAATGACTGCAAAAAAATACTCTTGCATGTTGTTCCATTTGTATTATTTATTGCATATGATGACGACAAAAATGGATCAAATTTTGGGGAAAAATTAAGAAAACAATATTATTTCAAAATTTTCATTAGGAAAAGACAAACGTACAAAAAAACGCATTTTCCATAGGCACACACGCATAGAAACAAAAAAATAGTGAATGCGTACAAGCGGGGCAAAGACAATGAAAAGCAAAAAAATGTGTGGTGTGGTATGAGTGTGTTGCTACCCCTGTTGTGTTTACTCGAAATTTGTTGAAATAAATAAAAGAGAGGGAAAGGTGAAGAGGGGGACTGAGAAAAATAATAATATAAATAGTTCTATTTCCTCAATTTTAATCGTTTTAAGATTCAAACTGTATCCTACAAAATTTAATGTTTTGCCGACGGCGGCTTTATAGTACATCATTGAGGGGGAATTAATCACTTTCTATTTAAATAATTTATTTAATTAATTTTAATTAGGTAATTTAATTTATTATTTAATTTAATTTTAATTAGGTAAATGGTTTGAGGGATTAAACATTAACATTTTTAATTAAAAATTTTAGAAACGTTTTAACAGTAATTTTTTTTGAAAATAAATGTAAACTGTAACAAGGTTTAACCATGTTAGGCATTGCTTCTTACGCTCTATAGATTTTGTGGACAGTGCTATTCAAGCTGCAAAATCGATTTTGCACCCATAGACGTTGCGCCCTCTCCGAACACGCCTCAGATCTGATTGTCAGTTTGTCCGAAAACCCTGAGTTTTTTTTGTAGTCCCACACGGAATTTGGATTTTTGGATAAATTCTGTAAGACGCATAACAAACGCAATATATTCGAAATCGTTACACTTTCTTCATTCAAGCCGACAATGAACCTTTTTTCAACGTTGGTTAATTACTGCATCCGTTCCTGGTTGTAATTACTGGTTGTAAGTTTATTGAAAAATTTGATTCTAATAATATTCCTTATAATTTAGCTATAAAAGCTCTCATTTAACTTTTAACCAAATTTTAGGCGAGGGATTGAAATTTATACATTCCGTTTGGCTCATATATTTAAATAGCAAATAAGGTTTCTAATCGTTTAATGTTTTGTCCCGATGCAAAAATTTGCATTTTTACAGTAGTTAAAAATAACAACTAATTTTTTATTTTTAAATTCTTTGTTTACCAAATTCAAGTTATTTTTACTTTAAAGAAAACCAACAATGCTTATTATAATACTCTCAATTTGTTGCTTCCGTATTTTGGTTGTCCAACGGCGTTTCAATAACAATACGTACCGCTTTTTTTTCTTCAACCTTCAAGTGAACTGGCACTTTAATGTATGAGAGAAAAGAAAAAAAAGTTAGAAAGAACTTTAATAAATGAGCTTTTCTTTTTTCGCTATTCTTTTCAATTCTTCCCTTTAAATAATTCCTTTTATTATTATTAATATTTATACTAAAAATTTTGCAGAAAAAATAATATGAAATATATGACACCACTCTTTTCAATTCTTTTCCCAAAAAAAATTGCCAATAAAATTCAAATTTTCGACGTCACCAAAAATCTCTATGGCATGAAGAAGAAGAAAAATAATTGAAGGATTGCAAAATAAGATGCTTATTATAGAAATACACAAGTTATTGTAAGAAGCTGTTTGATAAACATCAATTTTTGTTCTTAAAATGAAAAACTGAATGAAATTTCGAATGAAAAGTAAAATTAGAAACACAGAAATATTGCAGTACAATAGTTAAGGTATTTACAGTGCTACTGTAGTACACCATTATCCCTTTCTTCAATCTGTTATTGCTAATCGACACAGTATTTTCTGACTCCTTGAAAACGGTTCGTTAAAATTTTTCCGCTTATGTCATTTCTGCTCAAACGCAGCCAAAATTCAACACAGAGCCAATACCTCTTCTTCTTGTGTTTATCTGTAAGTTCTTGGCGCTTTTTGTACTTGTAGGGAAAGCGGCCAAAATCGAAGGTTAACAGTTTTTGACAGGACGACTGGGAGATGTATAACTTTTTGACTAACTTTCTGGTTGAATTTTTATAGTTCATGTTTAAAACTTAAAGCATTATGCGGTTTTAAGCTTTCAAAAACAAAACGCTGGCCAAAGACTTCGATATCAAATAAAACGAGTTGGTTATCCACCTCTCAGACGCATATTGGCATAAAATTCATCAAAAATGATTATTTGTTGAGAAATTATTTTTTTTCAAAACATATAATTTGAATGATTCAAAATGCCATATTCACCCATCAAAAACAACAACAAAAATACAATTTAATTGTCTCTCGCAACATTTACTAAATGGTAAACATTCGCCAATGAATAAACACAAAAGTGTTATTAATCAAATTATTTTTGGAAAAAACAAACATTAGTCCAGAAATTGCCATTTTGGCAATGCATCAAAATTGCGGTGGATTGATCTGCTGCGCCAAACATTGTACACAGTTTTTTGCAGCAAATTTAAACATAAAGTTTCGACGTACAAACGTCGTTCTTTGACGCAAGCTAAAGGCGCAAACTTACGGCGCACAAAATATATTTTTTAATAGTATACGTTTTTTTGAGGCGAGACGCAAAAAAAGTCGGCGAGCCTATTTTTCAAGTGTGCTTCGTGCTTTAGCCAATGCTCATGAAGCAACAACGTGTGAATCTGCTTACGATCAAGCACCGTTTTTTCCGCCATAACAATAACGACTTCAAATGTTGAAAGTATTAATTAATGCGTTTTTAAGTGTCTCTTATATACCATTTAACAGTAAATTTCTTGAACATTACAGAAAGTTTTAGGAAAATCTTAAACAAAATTGTCACAAAAATGTGGGACAACCTGATATTTAAAATTTTTGAATTTCCGCATTTTTTTGTTGACAAAATTTAAAAAAATTACTCATTTGTTCTAAATTTTGCATCATTTAAAATTTCGTGTGCTAAAAAAATAATTTTTTTTTACTTTTTGTGTCTTTCATGTCTACCAACAACAATTTCGACGCCCCCGAAACGGACAACCCTCTGTCGGCGGCAGAGGCGTCTAGAAATCAGGAAAGGCGTCTCTCCCCCGACGAGTTAGACGACAGCCCGGAAAAGATGCTATCAAAGTTGTCGATGCCGAGCCCCGTCACGCCGACCAAAGCCATCAACATTGACGCGGGACTGGAGTCTTCTTCAAAAGCGTCTTTGAGCGAAAAGTTTCCTCTTTGGGTTGCCGGTCTGTCATTTTTGCGTCTTTAGCCTTTAAATACCTATTCTTATTAATTAACGATTTAATTTAGGCGCTTCACCAGCCAAATTTGTTGCCCTCGAAGACGTAATTAAAATTAACAACAGTCTGAAGAAAATGGCTATTGCTCACGAGATTGCAATTGACCCGACGTTCAGTGTTGAAGACTTGCAGAAGAAGAACGACGTTTTTGACGCCGTAAAATCGAGCATGTACAAGGCCTACTGGGGTGTTTTGAGGACGGAACTCTCCGAAATCCCGCCCCGTTACAAACACGCCTTTACATTATTGAAAGATTTAAAAGATGTAATTTTTTTCTTGTATATTATACGAAGGTGTTTATGAACTGTGCGCCGTAAAAATATGCCATATAAAAAATATTTCATTCAAATCCGAAATGCGTCTAAGCGATCTATCGTTTTGGCTTCTACAGTAATTTGCAGACTTATTGGCCAAAAAGTTTTGATTTAATAAGACAATTTCAAAGACGGTTTTAATTTTTAAGATTAAGTCTTATTTACATTCAAGATCATGGAATTTTCGCGTGAAATCACATAACCTCATTCTGGCTCAAATGAAAGCCCAGTTAAGAATAATCCTTAATAATATGTTTAGCTCTTTAAGCTATTTTCCTTATTTTGTTGTATTACAAAAAAAATTCTTGTCATTTCTGACACTCTGTAAGTCTTAATGAGATGATTATATGGACTTGAGGTCTTTCATATTTATAAGGCATTTGGGTTTTCGAGTTTTTTTTGTCACGAATTAAAGCGATTTGTTTGTCACGAGGAGAGCAATAAGTTTGAGACGCTAAATCATGAACACAGGTTGACATTTTTATTTAAACTTCAATTTCAACTCCTTGCGGTCTTATTCGAAATTTCGGTATATAACTATTTGTTTTAAAAAAAAAACTCAAATAGCCTGGCTACTGTATTTCCAAAATAACAATTACTAATGTGCTGGTATCTAATTTATCTCAACTAATTGATCAAATTTTGTTTTTATATTCATATAAATAATTTTTTGGTAAGGGAACGTTTGTTTTGGGGTCTTTAATCCTGAGACTGCCATTTAATATTTCTTATGCAATCGACGCATCAAATAAAAAAGCGACTTAAGAGTATGGAAATAGCTGTTTGAGTTTTAAACTAGTATTGAACTAACGCCAATTAGCAGGTTGTGTACTTCATTGTCATTTTTTTCTTGGAATAACGTTTAATTACATGGGCTCAGCGCTTAACGAAGATTTTCAGTTATTGGGATAAATTTTAGTTTTACTGTTCCGGTGTATTTAATTAAGTAATGTTTATATTGGGCTTTCCGCAAGGCGCTTATTTTTATTAATTTGCGCCGTTTAGTCTTCGTTAATTGTTTTAACTCTATTGCTTTCATTTTTTTTGGACGACCAAAGTTTGATTCTTTGGTGTTTATGAAATGTAACGTTTAATGACCACTATTTTTTAGCTCATTATCGAACAGCTAGTCACGGGCAACTTGAACAACGCTCTTTCGGCCGTGGAAGACATACTGGACTTTGAGCACTTAAAGTCGCTTTTGGACAGAAAAATGTTGGACTTTAAGGAAGTCCTCAAATTGGTGCTACAAGTTTTGCAAAGGCTTTGTGCGCCGATTCGGGACGAGTTTGTACAAAAGCTGAAGGCCGAAGAGGACCTTGTTAACTTGTTCAAGTAAGCAAGTGTTAAATACATATATATTTTTGTGTATTTTTTAGGAAATGTTTAACATTCATTAGATGAATTCAACTTTCAATTTTCTATTTATGTAATTTTTGTGATTATATTTTTTTGTTTTTTAAATTTTTTTTTACGAGTTAAAAATTTACATGTTGATTAAGAAGGTTCTCGGATTTTGGCTTTTTGAGTGACATCCAACTTACGTTCAAAGTAAAATAAAGCGCTGATTAATGGATGATTGGGGTCTGAGCGCTGGTCGACTTTTTGCCCGATAAATACAGCGCCTTCAAATTAATTTTTTCTTTGGTTTTATTCTGAACTAACATCGATTTGGAGTCATTTTAACGCACTAGCAATGAAAATTATGTGATGACTTTTTGCTGTAAAATTAACTTTACTGTATTTTCTTTTTTTTATAGTAAAGTTTCTCTTGTTGAAAATGCTAAAAGTAGAAATATTCAAATTTGATAGAATCAGTGTTTTCGGTAAGCAAAATTCTGTAGAAAGTTTTTCGGTGAACTGTGCGCAAAACAAATACTTTTTAAATTTTTTAAGGTTTGCCAAATGCTGCACCGAAAGCCTTTTCTATTTTGTGCTATATTTTTGATTACTTTTATCATATTTTAATCTAATTATAAACATCGTTACATTATTTTTTTCCAGAGGAATTTTCGAACTCCTCGAATTGATGAAAATCGACATGGCCAATTTTGCGTTGTCCCAGAACCGCGGGACTATCGAATGCTATTCCGCGCAGATTGAACGAGAAGAGTTTATGAAAGCGCTGCAATTAGACCGCAGTTTGTTTCTTTTTTTTTAATTAGTTGGCTTGACTTGTAATCCAACGACCTTTTAGTTTGCGCACCCACACCAACACTTATATTTTCATCTAAAAATTTTTAAAATAACAACCTATGAAATTGTTTTTTTTGAAAACGAAAAAAATTATAGATGGTGCGCAATACACGGAGCTTTGGCTGAAAAAAATCCTAGAAGAATTCCGTCACAATCAATCACATAGCGAGGTGGCCAGCTCTAACTCGCCCACCTCTGCTGACCTTTCTCAAGCCCAAGTCACTGATCTTATTATACACTTTTACCTAACACTGCTAGAAACTAACCCCAGTGAATTGCAATTCTTTCCCGAAACACTCAAACTGGACCAAGGCCGGTTTTTGGCGTTAGGCGAGAAGTTCCTCCAATTGATTTTGACGACCGCCGCACTATTTGTGACGTCGAATTTGGCGGGGAAGAGTGTCTGCGAGAATCCCGCCTTCAAGTCAACACTCAAAAACGAGTTGATCATTGTGCTCAACGACGTCTCGTGGAGGTGACGGGTTTTTTTTAACTTATCGATGTTAAATTTTTAAACTTGGGGCTTTGAAATCGGTTTATTGAGCCCGAGTGTTTTGCCATACACCCAAACCAATTAGCACAAGCAGCAAACTGTAAAACTCTAGGACCTAAAATAACAAAAAATGTTTGCCAATTTGGTTACTCTCAAAAATGATTTCGAATTTAGGCGCTTGGGCTAATTGCCGAAGAATTCCCTAGTTATTTTCCTAAAACATTTTGCTTGATTTTTAGTAATTACGTCCAGAAATTGGAAAACGTTTACTTACAATGCAAAAAGAATGTCAAAATTTACGCCGCCTCCTCCTGGACAGACGAGAGGTCGACAATGCTGCGCGACCAAATACGGGATTTGCAATCGCCACAAAACTCGATTCGAATGATTGCTAGTAGGCTTTTGTTTTCTTTTGGTCTGACCAATTTTCTAATTTTTCTTTGCAGAGACGCGGATTTGCGCTTTCTTTGAATTGGTGTTCCGACGGGCGGGCGACCAACTCAAGTTGCCGCCCGGACTCGGCGTCATCCAATCCGAGTTGGCGGCATTTACCTCAAAATTTTACGCCATTGTCCTCCACAATTGGAATACCTTTGGGACGTTCTACGCCGAATTCTTGCGCCGTGAATACAAAGTGCGGTGAGCTCACCGTTTTTTTAAGGGAAGCTGCTTGTATTTGTAAATTATTTATATACTTTTTATTGCACAATAATTTTTGAAAATTCATTTTTCTGTGAATACAATAATAAATTAATTAACGGTATTGGGACGATCTGTCACAAAAATAAATGCAAAGAATATTGAATAAAGTAAAAATTTGATCGAAAGAGACAATAAATTTGTTTAAAATTTTCATTGAGACATTTCCCGAGTCGATGAATGACCTGAACACTCATTTTTAACGCTAATTCCTTTTGTGTCGTCTTATAAGGTTACAAAAAGACGTAAAATTTAAAATACAAATTAGTGTCAAGGAAGACATTTTTTAGTTTTAAAACTTAATACGGTAAATTTTGTGTAGATATTCATGGTAGAACATTATAAAAAAATTATTCCTTTATACTTATTTTTATTATTGAATTTACGTCTTTTTGTCCTCGAATCGTCTAATAATAGCAAAAATTAGATGATTTATGATATGTGTTTTTTGGCTGATAAACAGAAAATTTGCCGCTTTGACGCAATTTCGTTGAATTGATTAATTTAACTGAACAAAAAGTCATTCACATTGGTGGAAAAAATTGAAAATAGCAATTACATGGCGCTTGAAAAAAAAGATTTTTTTATCCCAAATTGTGCAATAATAATTCTCAAACAAAAATAAGTAATAAATAAAGAGTCCTTTTGGAGAAAAAAATGAGAAGTTGAGCTCAGTGCCGCAATGGGTTTTTTGAGTATTGCTTTTGGGGAATGTGACAATCGCACCAAAAATGTCCCACTTTTTTTGTCTTTTCCACATAACTTTCTTTTCGCTGGTCACCTATCTTATTGCAGGAAGACTTTGGGTACTTCTGCAGTTTACCTTAAACCAGTTAAAAAATTTTAAAATGTCAACAAACATAATGCCAAAATTAGAAAATTTTCAAAAAATATACAGTAAATTACATAAACTACGGTATGACTTTTATTTTCCATTTACGGTAATTTTAAAAATTTTTGCATTTCTACAGTTAGTACATTTTACATATTTAAATTTTGGCATTATGTTTGTTAACATTTAAAAAAAAATTTAAGGTTTTGATTGGTGTGGCGTAAACTGCAATAGTTTCGAAAGCGTATATGCGCAAGCCACATTAAAGTAACATATTGCAGCACTGGAAGTTTTGGAGAAAATTACATATATAAAACTGCGTCAAATGATACGGTTCCGCGGAAATTTTGTGCCGCAATTAACTAAAATTTGGGCGCAAAAAAAGTTTAATGTAAGCTTAGCATAAGGTAAAAACGCTATTTTAGTTTTCCCCTTCTCTCCCTTACCATTGACTTTTTCCTTGAAACATTTTGACAAAACTACGGTAAGTAATTTTTAAATTTGAAAATTGTTTAAAAATGCTTACGGTTGTTTATTTTCAAAACGTTTTGAATTGGAAGAAAAATTGTAAAATGGTGTTGACTAAAAAAGCCAATTTATTTCGTATAAAACTTTTTTTAGTTTAAGGTCAACCAATCACCTCCAACAATTATGACTTTAATAAATTAAGAAATGTAAATGTAAATAAAAAACGACATTATGGGAGTTGTGCTTTGATAACGCCCAGCTCTTTCGCAATCACATACAGTTGTTTGGACGCGGCGTCCAAAGCAACGCAATAGTCCGACATCTTTTTGATAGTGGGGACGGTGATGGGAAGGCGTTGCCACATCGGCTCCTTGTCCAAATCCTTTAGCTCCCACACCTCGCCAGAAAATGCGGAGTCGCTGAGGCTGTTGTGCGAGTGTCCAGTAAGGTGCAGTCCAAGAGTTTTCCACCGGAAAATCAATGGCTTGTCGGTTTACTCCCCAAAAAACCATAGATGGGCGCACATTCATTAGAAAGCTGAAAAATGTTGGAATTTCATAATAAATGCAGTGAAACCCTTCATAAATGTTTGCAAAATAAAAAAACAACAATAAGACAATAGAATTAATTCTTTAAAATAGGATTTTGGGTAAGCAGAACTGGTTGGAAAGTTGCTTTTCAACATTTCTAGGTTCAGCCTTCATAGTGTTCCCTTAAGTTTTGCAGCAAAAGGTCTCAAAAAGTTGATGACCGGACATTTAATAAGCGTTACAACACAACAGAGGACAAAAGAAGGCCTAGGCCAACCGCTTTTAAAGGCTTAGGTTTAGGAAATGTTAAAAAGGTTACTTGTAAAGGAAAGAGAAAGATATTGGAAGAAAAGGTGGCAGTAAAGAAGGAATTTAACGGTTATTTACAATAAATCACTACATTTCACACACAATACGCAAAATCAATGTGATATCCAAAGTCCAAGCTCCACTACAGTTTAATTGCTCTTTTTTGTACTTTTAGTCTTACCCAAAACTCAATTAAAGTAAATAATAATTGAGGCTTATGAGTACTTACAGTCTCATAAACGTTAAAGTACTCACTTTCCCATTAGAATTGAGGTAAAATCTGTTAAGATTTTTTCAGCTCAAAATTAAAGCTGACTTGCAACATTTTCCTTAATTGAAGCCGGAAGGTTAAATTTTTTAAAAGGAGTCTTTTAAAGCTAAGTCCAATGGGTAGAAAGGCACTACCGTTACAAAAAAATGACACCTTAAATTTTGTCCAATAGAAAGTACGGTATCCTGGAAAGCTTCAAAATGTATTTTTCATCAGACATTTAATAACAGAGTGAAACAAGAGTTTTTGAAACCAACCTTCAAGTGCTTTGACGTTTTGCTAGTCAAATCAAAGACGTAAATTTGTTTGGGATCGTAACGGAATCCACAGCCGTGAACACCGCCCTGAACATACACTTTTCCGCTAGAAACCGCCGCCAGCGTCGGCTGTAAACGCATCGGCGACTTTTTCGCTTCAATCTTACCGAGGCTGGAGAAGTTCGACAATGTGTTCCCGATGTTCAATTTGTAAACGTGAAAGGCTTCGTCCACAAGATAAATGCCGTTTTTGCCTCTTCCTTCCGCTAAAATAAGTCCACGCCGTATTGTAGAGCCGACATTCTTGTCGTCGTCGTGAGGCGTAACCTGAAACAGTCAATTTAATGAAATCTCATTATACATATGTCAATTAATTAAAAACGCTGAAAATCGCTGTGATTTGTTGTCTAAATATAAAAACTAAGCTAAATATATTGTTGAATTTAGGACTGATGAGTCATTTAGACCAAAATTTAATATTCGAAAAAGAATCGAGACCTACTGTTGGTTTTTATTTTTTTACTAGGGCTGTAAAAAACTAGTCTCTTACACCATGATGTTGGTCTGTAAAAAAAAAACATGGAAAATATACAATTAAAAAAACCTACTGCTGGTCCCGTCCTTTGTTTTACAAAAGACCAGTAAGTCTTTCTTTGTAATATCACTGCAAAGACCTACTTCTGATCTTTCAACATAAAAAAATTTCCCTTTTTTTGTCAAATTTATTTTTTCCTCTCTCAAAAAATCGACAAATTCCACGGCATCTAATCTTTTTGACGTCAAAATTACAGTTGTCAATCAAAAAATTTCTGTTGAAAAGAGTTTTTTTTGTTGAAATTGAAGACCAAGAGTAGGTCTTCGTAGTTATAACGCAAAAAAGCCTAATGGACTTTGAAAAAACAATGGATTTAACTAATAATAGTCTTTTCACTATGTTTTTCTCTACTTTTTTTCTTAAATAAATTTTTAGTATAGAAAGCCAGTTATGCACAGCCTTGATTTAATTCAAACTCTACGTTTCTCTGTCAATCTTCCGCTCTATATTATCCCTTAATTGGTTTACCTCAAAAAATGTATAGTAGATAAGTTGAGCATCCCATTGTTTAATTTGGGCTGAATGCAAAACGAAAAATTACCTTTACTGTGGAATGCGGTGTCCATGTTCGGCTGTCCTCGTTAAAACGATACAGGGATGCATTCGACAGCGGTCCAAACGCCGTATAGAGAAAAAGGAAAATTTGCGATTGAAACACAAAAAGCAGCTCCTCCAGGTTTTGTTCAGTGGTAAGGGCGGCAAAGGGGGAATTTCCCACAGCATCCCATTGGTTGGTTTTAATGTCAAAAAATGTTGTATGAGCTCCATTGAAGGAGACGTGGTGACCATAATTATAATCTGGCTGATTGACGTCTAAAAAAATTACCAATTCGATAAATTTAATTTCCAATTTTTATGAATTAAAATTTGAGATTAATGAAAAAATGTATGAGCCTACGCCTTTGGCTGAGTCTAAATCTAAGCCTAAGACAAGGTTTAAGCATAACCGTAAGTCAAGGTATAAGCCTAAGACTGCGCCTACACGTCGACCAAAATTAAAGTCTCAAACTAAAACTAAAAGACCAAACTGAGTAAAAGCCGAATAGTCTAAATTGAGTCAAAATCAAAGTGCAAGCTCAGTCTCAATCTAAACCTTAACCTAAGCCATAGCGTAAGCCTAAGTTAAATCTTACATTTACATAAATGGTTAAGCCTAAGCCTAAACTAAAGTTCAATCATTAGCCTACCCCCAAAAATAAACTTAAGCCTAAACCAAAGTTTTAGCAAAAAAATGTAAATTTAAGCCTAAATCTAAACTCAAGTCGAAGCATGGGCCATTAGTGTCAAATGGAACTTACATGTTTGTCCGAAAATCCAAATTCTATCATTGTTCAAAATGCAAGCATTACGAGGCTCAGACAGTGCTACAGCATCGCCGATACGCTCAAACTCCCCAGGCAATGCAGTCAGTTCTGAACACATTCTAAAACTTAGAAAAAACACTAAAAAAACTTTCGTATTTTTTAACATTAAACAACAAATAACATATAGTTGTTATAGTTAACAACAGTTTTACAACACAAAAATTTAAGAAAAACGAACAAATTTTAACAAATTCAAAACTGAACAAAGATAGCACTTAATCAAATGCGCTGGCAGAACATGCAATTTTTCATTTAAAAGCACCAAAAAGTTTTCTCAATCTACTAATAAGCAAAAATTCAAAAAATCCTCCAGAATCAATCCTAAATTATTTTAAACTTTAAAATTTATCCTCCTAATTAATCCTACAGAAAAAATAATGTTCATTCCAGATGATTAAATACTTTTTGTTGAAAAATGGGAAAAGTGGTGTGAGCAATGTCTCATAACCTTTTAACACGGAAAGACTGAAGCGTTGTTCTTGATTATTATGAAAGATCAAAACGTGCTGAACACAATGGTGATATTCATTTAAAAAAATTGCTCCTAGCGCCTTAAAAGCGACTTTGAAGTTGGTGACCCAGAAAAAAGTACTCACTGTTGATCAAAATAACATAAAAATTGTTAGAGAAGTCCTAAAGAGATGCAGTGATTTATTTTTTTAAAAGCTTTTTTTTTAATATATTTTGCTTGTAAGCAGAGACTTGCCAAAACGTGTCAATGTTGCTCATTGGAGTGTTTTATTGAGACGAAGTGTAAGCTATATATTAAAATATATATATATAAAATAAAAGGCTTATGTATAAATCAAGCGTGCGAACGGCCACAAAAATTTTAGGGTAGACTGACTTTAAAAGGAAATATAACAGAGCTTAATAAGGAGATTTAACCAATGTTTAGTTTAAAATTCGCTGATTGGCATTCGGTTTAGAAGGCTAACATTTCATTGTTTTGAGATAAAAAATATCGCTGCGGTAAAAATTACAGGTTTAAACTATTTAAAAAAAGTACATTGATAAATCTTCTCAAAAGCTGAATAACACAATCTCTGTCTCTTTCTTTGTTGTTTTCCAACAAAAAAACGGTTATTAAAATTTATTGAATTAATTGTGGGCACAACATCTCTTAATTTTTTTTGATATGGATCCATTAAAACTGTAGGCGGAGATACAATAAGTTTTTTAGAGTACAATCAGAACATTAGAACAAAAATTTTGGTGCAAATAAAGTCAGAAACGTGCTGAGAAATCGTGCAGAGTTGGCATTTTGCATAAAAGGTTAGAGGAGTACTTTTGATAAGTTACATTAAAATTGGAACAAAACTGGTTGAATTATGCAAATGAATTGAAAATCTTAAATTATTCCTATAATTTGATTAAATTCTTTTCAAATTCGTCGTTTGGCGCCTCGAATTTGTATATTTTTGGGTGAATCCGACTATTAATTGATCCCTAAATTCATTTCAAAGAAAAATCCAGCAACTGAAAAATCCAGGTCCTAAAGCCAAGAAAATCAATTTCCGAAAAATAAAGCCAAATAACACTTAAACACACTGCAGCCTTAGCCAGTGAAGGGGCGTTTAAAAAGCCAAAATTTTTGCGTTTAACAAGGACAGAAGTACAATGCACATACATATAATAAATTAACGTCAATTAAAGAGTAATCAAAATTTCAGAATTTTTTTTGCGAAAATAAAAAGAAAACTATTCAAAACTATTTTTTCCAAAGACTGCCAATACAAAAGCTTAAATTTTTATTTCCTCCATTCTCACTTTTCATTCCTTCCTCAAAAAAAAAGTTAAAGAAAAAGGACGTTGCGCTCGCATAAAAACGCGGCCATCACTAAAAAATAAAAAAATCATGACGTCCAAAAACAAAAGTGCAGTAAAGTCAGTTTTTTTTTTAAATATCCACAATATAAAAAGTAAAAGAATAAAAAAAGGAAAAACAGAGAAGCAAAGAAGAAGACTCAAAAAAAAGAGAGAAAAAGACGCAAGAAATGATGACAAAAAAAAGAGAAAATAAAGCAGAAATATAGAATTGGTAAAAGAAAGCAGAGAAAGAGAAAGAAAAAGTCGCAAAAAAGTGAAGTGAACACCCCAAAATGACTCATTTTTGTAAAAAAAAAATTTTTCTATAACAAAAACGCAAACAATTAAAATAAAATATAAATTTTGCGTTCAAAAATTTTTTGTTTATAAAAATTAAAATTATAAAAATAGACGCGCGGAGTGTGTCTGTGTTTTTCCGAATTTGGCAGCATTTATAAACAATATTTTCGTTTAGCTGTTTTGCACAAAAAAAAATATTTATTATTCCCCCCCCTCCTCACATGTTATTGATATACCACAGCGAAAATGGGAGGATTACGTGTTTGATTATGTCCAAAAATAATCCAAATTTAATTAAAATTTAAACAAACAAAAATTGTGCGTTTCCTTTTTGTATTTTTGGGTTTTTTCGCCGCAAATAATCAAAAACAAAAAATTTTTGGAAAAAAATCGTAAAATTCAAAATTAATGGTTTTCTTTAAAATGAAAAACTCTTTTTCGTACCTTTTGAGGCGACAAAATCAAAGAGGGGAAATGAGGGGAAATGAGGGGGGCTTTTGAATAAGTCGACAATTGAATAGATTTTCTATTGGTTATGCATAAGCATACAATTGAAGCAATAATAAAAAAAGTGCAAACGAATCTTAAACAGCTTTTGTATATGTTACGGGGGAATTCTTACCAAAATAAACAAATCGGTGCGAGACCGCAACATTCATTAAAAACAATAATCAATAAAACTCGGTCTCAATAGTCGTCAGTTATGGCCTTGCAGAAACTCAGTCACATCGATGAAATTTAAATGTCATTCATAAAAATTATAAGCGTTCAAAAAATGTTCGAAACAAAAATTCCAAAATTATAAAACAATAGTTTTAATATATCGTATTTCCAATAATAGAAGCCCCAACCAGCGCTGTAATTTGAATTTGATTTTAATCCATTTCGAATTCAATTTTGTTCGAATACAATTTTCAATTTCTTTTTTTTGACTTCCTTATCAACTTTTACATAAAAGGCGCATAAAATTTATGCGTATGACTAAACTTTATAAAAATATACAGCCTACTTTAAGCATAATTGTAATCTCCAATACAATGTTGTCAATTGCTACCGATTTGTCTCTGGCCATACCGGCAAAAAAATTTAAGACCAGTAGCAAACTCCAAAACTATTTACAAATCAGATCGAAGTGATAGCAATTCAGTCGGCTTGATACCGGACTCAGTTTTGGTAAGAGGAGTCATTGGCATTTGACAACACTGCTCCAATATCAAACAAGTTTTATTTAAAAAAACAACATAAAAAGAATGTATAAAACTACGTAAACAAATTATATTGAAAAAAAATAATAAGCACAACAAATGAAAATAAACGCAAACTTGTGAAGCAAAATAAAATTTTTGATTAGTGCGAATTATATTTATAGTGCGAAAATAAATTTTTTAAAGTTACAAAAACAAACTTCAAAAAAACAACTGAACAAAAGAAAAATTTTTTTAACAAAAATAAAAAAATAGATAAAATAATAACAAATGAATTATTGATTTAAAATAATAATCTCACAAGATTCATTTCAACAATAAACGAATTCAATAAAAAATTTGTAAAGTTATAAGGTCTTAAGTGCATGACTCTTTTAAATTTTAGTTTGTGACTATTTGGATGTGCTGCACTCAACACTTAATTACTATTAGACACAGTTAGACTTGTAGAAAAAGTCGCAAAAAAACCACGAAAATCCGTCTACAATCAGAAGATTTTCGTGGTTTTTTTTTTGCAATTTTTTCTTCAACTCTAACTGTGTTTAGTAGTTAAAAGGTGTTAAGTGCAATCCGAAAAAAAACATACGTTTTAATCCGAATTTATTTCTCAAAAAAAAAATTGAAACCGGATTCAAACTTTTAAAATTCGACTCGGACTCCATATTTGAATAATTTATTAATTGAATATTTGTAAAGTTGTTTAAATTTGGATTCAATACTTGAATCGGAATCAAATTTTGAAATTGTAAAAAATCGGATTCAAAACCCGAAATCACTTTTTCAAAAAAGGATACCATATTCAATTCCTTAAATTTTTGATTTTTTTGAAATTCGAATTCAAATGCAGATTCTGTGTTAAACCAAATGGATTCACAATTGGAGTCGCGGATTTAAATGGGGTATTTGAATCCGCAGTCAAATTGGACTCGGAGTCGAAAATAGATTCAAATTACAGCACTAATCCTAACGTTTAAATGTTGCTGATGCGGCACTTTTAAGTCGCGCTGGTCAACTCATGACAGTCTTGGGTTTACTTGGCTGCCGTATCAAACACTGAAGAATAAACATTGATAAAAAAAAAACATAAAAAAACAAACGACATGTTACTTTTCGTCTCAACTTAAGTTAAGTACTTGTCTCGACAATTGCCTTGTTTACTAGAGAGATTGAGTTTGAAATGGCACTTTTAAACTTGTGGCATTGTAAACAAGTTTATCAGATGGAAGATAAACAATAGGAAATTTTTTATATTGTTATTGACAATTGTCTTGTAGATACAAGCCAAGAATCAGACTTGATAAATTGAAAATTCGTTTTTTTGTTTTTTTTTAGTTTGCCTCCCCCCCCCCCCTCAATGGCCTCAGGTGCTCTCCTTCCCTCAGAATCTATTTTCTGGCAAATGGGTTACAATAAGGGAAGAGGTAAACATTTTTATGATAGAGATAGGGGGTCGCAGGTTAGACTTTGGCGGTCCGGTGACTTTTTTAATTATTCGAATTTCGTCTTTTAATCATTGTCCGATCAGTGTTTTTGCATGTCAGATCTGTTTTAGCATTTATGTTATGAAAGCTCTACAACCACATAAAACTGCGATTTTAGATTTTGGGGGTCGATGGTCTGATTCCCGGGTCTCTGTGGTCAAGTCGGTAAAGCTTTTGACCTTATGAAAATGGCCTTGAGATCGAATCCCTTTAAGTCCAAACTTTTTTTCATTGGAATATTAACGTTCTGAAATATTGATTTCAGCTTCAAAGTATCGACAAATCATACTAAATTGCCAATCGTCATCATTTTACAGTATTTCATATAGTTTTTAAAAAATTAGACTAATGCGATGGAATGTAACAAAAAATGCAGCCAAAGTTCCACTGCTGCGCTGTAGGAGCCTCCGCATATGGGGGTACGACTCAGCTCTCAATTCGTTTCGCTCTTCTACTCGATTTGCAGCGTCTTACCCTCCCTTTCTCCAAAGCTCCGGCTCCTACATTAAATGCCGTGTGTTTTGCGTAGGATTCTGTTTTACAACTCCCCATAGTTAATATTGCGTCACTTTTTTTTTCACTCCAGCCCCATATATGCAGGCCGTTCTTTTAGTTTTTTACACTTTTTTGAAAAATTTTGATTTTTTTGCGGGGAATTATTGTTTAAACATTAATAAAACGTTTTGTTGGCCTTCCAATACATTTGCGATAAGCTGCATAAAATTGAAGAAAATTGTGTGTACTCTTCACATGTCATGCAATGGGAATGGCTTTCAGAAGCCTATATAGGCGCCCCGAAAAAATTGAAAATTAAATTTTTGTTTTGTTTGTATTATTGCTTGAGCTCTCCAGCTCTCAAGAAAAATGCTGATCTTTAAAATTCTTTTTTGCAGGCTTTCTTTTATCAATAAATGTAAATGAGGACACTATTATTTTTGCTGGCGGTAGTTTTAGAGGCGCTCGCCTCCCATCCTATAATGTTTGATCAACACCCAATGCCGACGGACGACAGCCATGTGCATTCACAACTACGGAAGAACGACCCGGAACTCTCCTACAAGTTTGGCAGCGACCGTATAAAGTGCTCCAAGCAGTTAACGTGCTGGGAGTACCATCGCGTCGAGTGGAAGAAGAGGCAGGCTGAGGCACGGGAGCTCGCGCGCATTGCCAAAAATAATTCTCAGTAAGCGAATGTTTCTTTGGTGGTCGGTTGATTTTTTTATAAATTTGACGAAAATTGTGCTTTTCCTTCTTTGTTAAGGCGTTGATTGACGGATGTTCTTTTAAATGGTTGTTTATTTCTGATGCTTTCTCAAACGATTTTCTTAAATGAGGTGTAACTTTTTTGCCGAACCGTTGCGTCATCCAACGATAAGACCATCCGGGAAAACTTAAGAATCTGGTTAATATTGATTTTAACTAAATCTGCAATGGCTTTCAAATATAACCATAAATCAATCAAAAAAACTGCGCTCAGCACTTTAATCTACTTTTTTATGGCTTTTTTTTAATTTTCTTACAAAAAGAAAAAATTACAGTAGGAGCGGAGTTAAAGCGTAGAGACGAGCGTTTTTTTTCAATGTTTCATCTGTGTTTTATATTTTGGAGTCCTATTTAACTAAAAAATTTTCTTCCCGATATTAAGTTGTAATTTTTTGAGATTTAATTCTTTTTTTGATGGAATTCAGATTTTTATTAGCTTTTGTGTTAAATTTTTGTTTAAAAATTCAATATTGGTGTCATTTCGTTAAATTTTATAGTTACTTCTTTTTATTCTCGGATTTGTGTCGGGACGCACAATGGACGGCGTTTTTGTTGGATGAAGGAAGCGAGAAATGGCCGTTGGCCTGCTTGTGGACAGGTTTCTTTAATTTCTTTAACTTTTGCGACTCCAAAATTTTTGTTTAACCTTTTAATTAATTTAAGCTTTGTTCAATTGGTTTTGCCAGCTAATAGTGTATTCAGGCTCAGACGCAAATGGTACATGCGCGCCGGCGCCAACATCGGAAAACGTAATCGATTACATAGACCGCGACAAGTGGCGTCTTAAAATTGAGGTTTGTTCTTGTTTCGAGTTTGCGATTGAAATTTTAAGTAAGAATTGAGATTTTAGTATCTGTCTTGGAGGCTGTACTGATTTTCATTAACGCAAAAACAAGCAGTTTTAACAATAATGTTGTGTTTTTCTTTGCTGTTTTTATGTGATGTTTTGGCTTTTTTTGCTACGCTTACATTAAACTCTTTTTGCGCTCAAATTTTTCAGTTTTTTTGTTCATTTTCAATGTAAAAATTCTTTGTATTTAATGTGGTCATGTTCAAAAACATAAGTTTTTCCTTTTGCACGTTAAACGCCAAAAAAAATTTGATATAAACGTAGTATTTGTTTGAGCCACACGGCCTATGTTTTGAGATATGTTCTCTAAAAAACTCAACCAATGTTGATTTATGTGGCTTAGTTATGCTGCTCAATGACTCATGAGCTGTTGAGTCATTAACAATTAATATAGTTGGTAGGCCAAGTGGATCATTGAACAATGTTCAATCGGTTAAAGCGAGCTTCTTTACTGGTTCACCAACATTTTAGTTCTAGTTTTAATTACGCTACAATATTGATGGACTAAAATTATTTCATAAATTATTTATTTTTCAATTAGGAATTTCGGAGAACAATCGGTTGTAACAGAGGAGATATTGCTCGCGCCAACATGGTATATTTTACCTATTTTTTCTCTGCTTTTAAGTAAAATGTGATCTAACTAAATTGGGGGCAGTTTGCTGTCGGATTTTAGGCTGGATTTTCGTTTCAGGGAATAACTTTGTCAAAATTAAATTATTTATTAGGTTTTAACATAAATTCGTCGAGTTTTTAAATGAATTTTTGTCTAAAAAACTATACGGACGAATATTACAACGTAATATATACATGCATTTTTTACTTAATTTATCGAAAATCCGCATTATACTGCTTTTCCCATGTGAACGGAAAACAATTACTGTTACCCTCTTTAACAGCATTATTTGATAAAGAATTTGCAAAAAAAACGTTTAAAAAGCCTTTTCATTAATGGAAATGGCGAAAATTTTAGGCGAACGAATTATACATTTGCCGTGAGAGGTGCACCGAGTCAGGAGTCGGGTATTTACCGTCCCTGATAATGGCTGCGTCCTTCATCACCATTCTGACGTTGATTGTAGGCGACGGCTGAAACAACAAAAGAATTGCTTATGATGCAGCGAATAAATAGTTTTATTTATTATTTCTTTTCTAAATGCCAATGAGAATTTTTTAAGTACTTTAATACTCTTTTCTCTGGTGAAAAGGGGGCACGCTCAGCTAAACCCTTGCTTTTGTATATTTTCTTGAAAATAAAAAATATTTTATTGTGGTCAATACAAATTACATATGGTTAGGCTGTAAATAAATGAGTTACACAATTAATTTTTCCTAAAGTAGGCCAATCATATTAAGGTTAAAAATTTTAACATTATCTGCCAATACGACGCAATTGAAATATCTTCAAACACTATGGCGCCATGGCGTTCTTCGCGTTCTTCGTCTCTTCGACGGTGCCAAAAAAAGCGTCTTAACATTGCGCAAAGTGACTAACTATTTTTTACAAGCCGCTCAAACCTTTACTGTGGTATTGTTTCATTATAAATTAATTAAGTCTTTCAAACCCTACTCCAATAATTAATTTTTAAATTCCTACAAAATTTCTATAAATTGTCGTTTGTTGTAATTACCTGCTCAAAACTTGGTTTCATCAGCTCCCATTTCTATTTCTCATGTGGTAAGGCGTTAATTTGTGCACTCAAAACGTCAAGTGAATAAATCCAGTTTTTTATTGTATTAAACTTGAAACAAATTTTCTTTTTTACCAATTTTAGCGCGGTAACCCCAAAACATGGTCAAAGAAAGGCCAAGTCTGAGTTGATGGCGCCGAAAGTCAAGTGAAAATACACAAAATTTTTGCCTTTTGGAGAACTAATTTTCCTATGGCAGTAGAAACAAAGGGATGGCGCCGCTCTTTTCACCTTTAACATTGCAATTCCAACTAATTATTTTATGTTAATTTTTTAAACTAATTTGTGTTTTAAATTACTATTTTTTGTTTGAGCTGAGCCGCTTTACTACCAGGGACTTTTTGACGATGGGACTTCAGCCCTCCGGGAACTTGCAATACTTGACAAATTTATTTACTGTTGTTTGCCTTCTTCCGTTTGATGTTATTTTTGAGAAATGTGGAAGTATTAGTTTTCTCTCTCTCTTCTTGGCCTTGGCCCGCAGCGCAATGCCATAGGCTTTTGGCTTTGTTCAAAAAAACAAGCAGTAATCGATCTCGGTAAGAAAAATATGGCATTTATTAATTCTGGTGGACAAATACATTTTCACTGCTGAATACTGCGAAAAAAACGTTGATCAATGGCAATCATTTTTGTAAAAGTTTATATTACAACATAATTTTATTGCTCAAAACCTACTGTTGTGTCATTTTTGTCTCACAGCGAAATGTCTGGTTATTTTGCTTTAGCCAAAACGTAGTTGTAGGACTGTCCATAAGCTATGGGTAACGATTCATCAGTCCTGGTTTTTGCATATCATTTTTCTTCCCCTAACGTGGTGCAAATTTAAAGTGTCATTACAGCGATCACCAAATACTCAACGCTCGGATTAATTAATTTTTGTTGTCAAACACATGCAGGAGTAATGGTTCTTTAACTCTCTAATTTTTGTACACTCCTTTTTCTTTCTCTGACGTTAGACAACATGAAAATAGTACAGAAAATTAAAAAGGTTAATGAACCATTACCCATCCCTGCTAAACACTGCAGTCAAAGGATTCAACGTCCAAAGCCTACACTTGATCTCGCTGTTATCGACTTGAGTGTCTAACGGTTTTTCTTGTTTGTCCCAAAAAGTTAAACAAAATTAAAAATTGAAAAATTTAATCTTTTTACCAAAAATGAAATCGTTTTTGAACGAAGACAGGAGATTATCTTCTATTGTTATTTTCTCTCCCTCTCTTTTCCCCCTTCTGTAATTCAAGGACATTAAGTCCTTTTGGCTATTAATAAGTTTAAAATCAAATATTTTATAGAAATTCTTATTAAATTTCCATTAATATTTCTCTTTCCAAAATTGTGTTTGTCATTCCTTCTTTTCCAATTGGTACATCTGCCCAACCGTCTTTGAAAAGCGACCAACTTATAAATCTGCACTTAATAGTTAAATCTCTCTTCCTTAAATGTTTTTAAAATGAAGAATTTTTGCCTAAGGCGAAAATTCCCTTTTTTTCTACAAACAGAGATTACGGTGCTTTTATCTTCTAATTTTGTTCAACCTGTTAATTCTTTCCATTGTTTTTTGTTTTTATGGAGTGTTGTTGTGGACGAATTGATCTGCTTTTTAAAAGTATGTAATGAGTAATGTGGGATAAGTACGATTAGCCCTCCATCATTCATTCATCTTTAAAAGGGCCATTCCACAAAGCTTTAACACGTGAGGTGTTATGACAGCTAAGGCTACAATAGGTAATGCATAGATGATTGTCTTCAAATTTATATCTAAAGCCAACTCGTGCTCTATATGAACTATCAAGCATCACCTCCTGCTTGGCAGCTTGGGCTTTGTACCCAAGGCCAAATAGACCCCGTAAACCTGCCACCTAAAATTCAATTTGCGCTAAAAGCCAACGTGCATCAACTAATGTCCAATATATTGCGCCCGCCACCTGACGCCCAAATTCAACTTGCTTCTGTCAACTTACGTCTTAACTATATATATTGAATTTATTTAAAGAATTTTTATTTTGCCATTCATATATGCGCAAACCGTCATTATTTGACTTCAAAATAAAATAATCTGGATAAGAAATATTGACAATATATCAATAAAAACAGCCCTCAGTTACTTGTGTCCTTGAATTTCAAAGAACAATTAAGCTAACAAGATTAGAAGCAATTAAAAATTACACTAATTTCTTTATTTACAACTGCTCATCCCACTTCTGTTATACAACACAAACAATCCAAACTTAATTGATACTTTCAAGGAAAAAAAAGAACACCTCACAAATGAACTAACAAAAATCGCACTCAAAGAACAATTAAACAGAATGCCAATTAAAAATTGCTAAAACAATAAAATCCCCAAAAAAAAGAATATCCAAAAAATAAAGGTAAATCAATTAATTTGTTTTTTGTTCAAACAAACTAAAAATTTGTTACGTAATTTTTTCACACAAAATTATTTGTTTTGTTACGACAAGAAAAAAATTGGCTTTGCATTAATAAATTAATTTGCATTAATAAATAAATTTAAAAAAAAATTGGCTTTGCATTAATAAATTAATTTTTTTTTAATTCAGAATGCTTTTTTTTAAAGCATTCTGTTTGATAGTGCTTTAATTAAAATATTTTTTTTAAGTTATTTTTTTTTCCATTGACAAAAATAAAAGAAAATGTTTGCAAATGATTCATAAAAAATTACAAAACTAGCCGAAAAATGTTGAAATCAGCATGGCATTTAAAATTT
This sequence comes from Drosophila nigritarsus, assembly GCA_035044305.1. Classification (NCBI taxonomy): domain Eukaryota; kingdom Metazoa; phylum Arthropoda; class Insecta; order Diptera; family Drosophilidae; genus Drosophila; species Drosophila nigritarsus. Next base: position 45,563 of record JAWNMF010000481.1, on the reverse strand, counting down.
TTCTTTTTAAGATGTATGGTAATGAGTTCCTGAGTGTTCAGTTTCGAATCTCTGCAGACACTTTTTGGTGGGAATTTAAAACCTGTAGCCCAGTTTCGTTTTCAGATACTACAAACAGTTTGAATTATTCATTTTTTTATGCCCTATGGTAACACGTCTAAGACATCTATTTTTTCTCAAGAAAACCACAGCAAAGACCAGGTAAACTTGTATTTCAATTAGGCCGGACGCCTTACTTGGTTAAAATAGCAACAGAATTATTTATCAAAAATAATAATCATGTATGTAAACATTGACTCTTTACATTTGTCCAAATACCCTCTCAATGCTAACATAAAAGTAATTAAACATAAAAGTAATTTTCCTATTGTATCAAAAATTTGCCGCAATTATTTTGGGCTAAACAAAAAAACATATTTGACATAAAAGGAAAGGGAAGAGAAGAGGGAAAACTCTTTTGGTTGTTGAATAATAAAGCGGAAGAACAAACAAAAAAAACCATTACTTGTTCTTCTTGCGGATAAGGAAGTTCGTCAGGTCGTCGCTATTGAAAGATAAACTAAATTTCAACGAGATTTCAACACAGCGCCAAAATTTTTGTTGCACAAATATTCCATAACAATCCCGCAATGCGCCCCTTGTTTTGACGATTAACAGAAGCTGATAGTCGGCGTCCATTTGTTGTGTTACGGATTACAGCGCCTCTAACTTGGCTTTTCAATTTTTTTGGCTGCACAAAAGTCTTGTAATTATGACAAGAATGAAACACTCCACCTTAAAACCAGGTAAACTTGTATTTAAATATTAGTCTAGTTTTTGTTTTTTTTGAGGACACAGGCTGCAGCATTAACTTTTTATCTTTTTTTCCTCAAAATTTCTTTTGGAATATTATTTTACTTACCGTAACTGGGATTTTTTACTGTAATCGTTCGACTTGCTACTCACTAGTTACAGCTAGGAATAAACATAATTTACACCTTTGAGTCCCCCTTCATCATTCATCATGTACCGTAGTAATCACATCTCCAATAAATTGCCGTAGTCATAATACTCCTTTTAATAAAATGGAATTATTGTAGCCATCATCAATTACAGTAGTTATTATATAATACATCAAAATAATTGTGGCATTTTATTATACCACAATATCGTAGACAATAAATGAACTACGGCCAACTGTAGTCATGATTTATACGGTATTCAACTGTGCTGAAAAATTATGATATCTTTTCTTTATTCATATGCTGTATTCACTATATCTATATCAAAATACCGATCATTTTCTATATTTCATTTATAATATACCGTCATTATTACGACTCTTAGTGTGTACCGTAAACACATATTATACTGTAATCATCATGATTAACAGTATTTTGGTAATGCACCGATTTACCTCTTTCTAGTTTTTGGCCTTTCTCATCTTCAACAATTTTTAAATCAAATAATTTTAAATTTATATACTTTCCAAATTTTTTTATTCAAAAATAATGTGTTTTTTGATTTCTTAATTACAAGGTTGTGGATTATGGTCGACAAAACGGCCTTGGAAGTGTTGAAACATAAATTTTAAGATAATATTATTACATTTTAATCAGATTTGACCATCTTTAACACTTTCATGCAAGTTTCACGAAAGTAGAAAACAAATTCTGACTGCAAAAATGCTTTGTTGTATATTCAAATAATTGATTCTTTTGTAGTTCATAAAATTTTCAAATTTTACAGTTTATCCAGGTTGTGTGTTAAGCAAAAGCTTTGTGATGAATGAATTGCTAAACATTTGAGAATACAAATAAAGCACATAAAACATTGATGTTTAGAAAATCAATTTTTAATATCTACGGCTATGTCCAGTTGACAGCTGTTTAAAATATTATAACATTTTTAAGCTTAAAAGCTTACATTTGTTTTTAATCTGTAACGTTCATCTCAAGCCCTCAAAAATAGCCAAAAAAAATCTTTAGACGGAGGCTCTTTTATTGAAGAATAAGGAGAAGTGCTAGGTAAAAGGCTCAAAAGGATTGCGATCCTTTTAGCCTGAATCGACTCAATGACTCATGAGGAGCATTTTGATAAGGCTGATGGCTGAAGACTTGTAAGTCAACCAAAAATTTTGAGTCTATTTTGGATCACCGACTCATTAGCCTTGAGTCAAATCGAACGGCCATATAAATCAAAAGTTCATATAGCTCAAATGAGTCATTTAGCTCAAAACTTGAGCTATGTGGCTCAAAAATTGTTTTTCTCGGGTCAATTTTTTTTCGACTCGGAAGTCAACTCATATTTTCGATGCTTTAAAAAAGCTCAAATGACTCAAAAAGCTCAGGAAACTTTTTTTCTTATTGAGATATCTGAGCTGTTTAGGTTCAATGTACAAAGCTTTTTACTAAGCTGTACCATAAACCTTTTTCTGTCTTTTGTTCAGCGCAATCCTTCGATAAAAAGTCTAGTGTTATAAAAGTGCATATTTACATGATTTTTATAAGTTCAAGTTGTAAAACTGTTTCAATTACCATTCTTTCATTTATTAATTTCCAAAAAAGCGATTTTTTGGGTAAAACAAATTTTTTGGCGTAAAACGCTAAAATGTTTCCCATTAAAATTTGCATTAATTTAGCGGTTTTCCCTCTACCATTTTCTTTTATTTTTAATGCATTGTTTTGTTGTAAAAATAATGAGAGTTAGAATTTGTAATTCATCAAGATTGCAACTTCTTTCCACCTTGCTCCAGTCAAAAAAATGAAAGGAAATTCTTTTTTTTTGACGTTTGCTCAACGAGTCAAAACAAGTTTAAAATTTTTTTGATTTTGCGCTTTAAAAGTTATTTCCTTTCGTCACAAGTTATAGCTGAGAAGGGAGGCTGTTGTAGATTGTTAGTAGTTTTCCCAGTACCTCATTGAAGAAGTAATCAAGCGTTAAATATTTGGCTATCGAAAAGTGTAATATCGAAATGAGACATATGTCAACCCTGTAAAAAGCATCAAAAATACAGAGGACCCAAAACACGTAGGTGACCGCGATTCGGCGCAAACGCTTACTTTGAAAAAAAAAAGTTGAAAAAATTACTGTGATTATAAGCCATTCCATTTAATCAATTGAGTTTAAAGTGATGATAGGCAAAGACATAAACCAAAAAAACTTCAGGCTAAAGCAAAGGCCAACCTTCAGTTTCAAACTGAAATCAAACTCTCAGCCTAATCCGCTACCTAAGGTCGCAGTGAATCCCACAATATGACTTAATGAATTTTGACGACAGAACATACGGTCTTTTTGAGAAGGAATGGCTAACCACTCTCAGTCATTACATATATGTATGTAGTTCCAAGTTTTTTTCCTTAAAATGCCAGAAACTTGGAAATTTAAAAAGGCAAATATTTTAAGAGTTGACTAACTCTCTACATAAATTTTTATTGTTCGCATGCCCAACACTTTATGATTTTAATTACCTAGTTAAACTATTCAACGAATAAATTCATGAAAAATAATGGCATAAATTCAATATTTCTTCAATCTCTTTTGCGGTAGTGGAAAAAAGATTGTCATTCATTCAAGAAAATTTTAATCAAACCAAATCTTTTGTGACGAAAATTAAAGGAAATATTTTAATCAAAGACATAAATCATTTGAATAATTAAAAAAAGGTGAAAATGACACCTTTTTGAAATTTTCAAAAACCCAAATAAATTTTGACCGAAGAAAAATGGTTTTGGGGGACAAAAGAGACATCATTGGACAAGATAATAAATGTGTTCAATATTTTTAAAATCAAAACAAAATACCCCACATTATGATTTTTGAAGGAGGAAGGGGGATGTTCAAGATTTGTGAGATTATTTTCTCTTCAATAACAATTCAAAAATGAGATTTATGATTTGAGTATTGCAAAACAGTTTATGCGTTATTGTAAAGTAAATTTGTTTTTGCTTAACAAAACAATAAAGGCGAAGAGGAGGATTACTTTGAGCGTTGTACAAAACGTTTTTGTTTTGATTTAAATTGTTTAACACCTTTTATTTTTGACAAGCTAAAGTTTTCAATACTCCGTTTTGGCTGTTAAACACCCGCAGCTTCTTAAACAGCTACGACGTTGTCAACAATAAACACCCAACAAAAAACAACAACAATAATTAATTGAAAATCCAACAAGCTGCTTAAAGCCTTTAAAGCAATTAACGTTGTTTATTTCTTCCCACAAAAAATGTTTCGCATTTTAAATTTTTGAAACTTTTTGCTCTAAAACAAATTTCTTGTTTTTTCTTTCGGTTTACAACAACAAAAATTGTTTTTGCTTAAAGGCGCCAATAAATATTTCTTTCTTCCCATTCTTTTTATTCAACCAATTGCAAAATAGAAATTTTCTAAAAGACTCACTGTTCGATTCTCTCCAATTTCTTCTTTCTCTCCTCCCCTTCTTCTGCATTCCACCTCCAAAAAAATAACAACGTTTTATTTTTGTTATCTCTTGCTATTCTTTTTCTCTTCTTTTAAACTTATTTATGGTAAATTCAAAGAAAAAAAACAACAAAATACAAAAAACGATTGTTTGTTGTTATTTTTAAATGGTTGATATAAGATATTAAAAATTGGGGAGGCACTTTATCGTTGTCACTTTTCATTACGAAAATAAATGTTGCGCCGCTGGTGCCTTTTTTTGCTAGCTGTGATATTTTTTCTGTCCTGTTGCTGTGAAGAAATGGTGCACCTTTCCTTTTTTTGCTGCTGAAAAAAATGAACAGACAAAAGACAGTAGTATTTTATGTTGTTGTTATACGGTTTCTCTCGAATCACATTAATTTTTCTACCGTTGTTTGGGCTTTTTTTTGAGATTTTTTTCTTAATGGTTTTTTGGCCGTATTTCCAACATTTTCTTCTCTTCAGACTTTTTTATTTGTTTTGCATGGAGTAATATTGTCTTTGCCCAGGAGCCATCGAAATATATTTAGATAAAAATTTTCGAAGCTTTTCAACAGGGAATGCTCACGCTGACCACCTTTTTGTTTTATAATAGTTTTTTTTTAGTCTACTATTATTGTTTTTAAGCTTTGAGCTTTCAACCGCAGTTGCCAGTTTTAGTTTTGAAATTATTTAATCTATTTTAGCCTTATTGCGGTATGCAGAGTGCGGCCTATCCAATTATACCTCCGCCAATGAATTATTACATGCCCAACGCCTATCCCAGCTCGTCAACGGCCGGTCTCAGACCGACCTCGTCATCGCCCATGACATATATGGCGCAAAATTTTAGCGCCGGCGCAAACCTTAGCATTGGCTGTTATCCGGCGCACATGATGTCTGCTATGCATTATGAGCAGTACAGAGTGGCCGCCGCCAATAATATGGGCTACAGAATGCCTTATTCGACGTCCAATTTTTCTACATTCCCTATTACTGATATCAGTGCGTTGAATAGCTTTTCAAATACTTCGATCTCTGAGGCGGAAGATGATGAAACCCAAAAATTGAATACGAATGCCGACAATGAGGCCGATACAGGCAACATGTTAAATTTTATGAACGAATATCAACAGGCCGCCTTTTCTGACAGTGGATATTTTTCGGGTAACGGATTTTACACAAACCCATCCTACTACTCACCAACGGCACCCGGAGCATCCTTTGGCAAAAGAGGTATACTTTCTAATGCATTAACGCTTCTTACAGTAGCTTTCCAACCATTATTTAGACGATGCTATTCGCAACGCCAACTCCTACAACTTACTAGCTATTCCTACATCAAAAGCAGCGGCAGCCGCTGCTGTCTCTGCAGCGGCTGCTGCCGCCGCCGTTGCATCTCTGCGTCTGTGGCTGCGTCGGCGGCTGCTGACCTTGCCGCTGCCCCGCAACATAATCTCACATTGAATTCCGAGTATTCCCCGGTGTTTGGAAGCTCTTTTATTCTATCAGGCGACAGTTCTGCTTGGTCTGAGCAAAGCGAATGCCAGGACCTCAGCACCGCATCGCCGGATGATAAGAAATCATTAAAATATGGTAAAAAACAAAAAAAAGCAACGAAGCGCCAACTTACTGACATTGAAAATCAAGCTCCTGACTTCAAAATAGCAAATACGGAATTTAGCGTTAATAATCTAACGATGTGTCCTCCAAGCACGTCTTTGCCCAAACCATTAGTTAATAACGTCGACAACAACCTTGTTGTGGACAATCGACAAATAACGGCACAACGCAACCGACCTTACTACTGTGAATGGATGACAGTATGCATAAATTATTTTCTATACTACAATATGGTTTTATATTTTTGACGTCATTTCGTTTTAGGACCTCGTGCAGTGCACCCGCGTATTTTCGACTCTCCGTGGAATCGTTGACCACTTGGCCAACGATCACGTAAACAACAGCGACTATACCCAGCACGTGTGCATGTGGCAAAAGTGTTTGCGCAACGGGCTGGAATTCAAGGCCAAGTACAAACTGATCAACCACATCCGAGTGCACACCGGCGAGCGTCCCTACCGCTGCAACGTCTGCCTGAAGGAGTTTGCGCGTAGTGAAAACCTCAAAATCCACGAGCGCATTCATACAGGTTGGCAATTTTTTTATTTTTTTAACAAAAACCGTCAGAGGGGATTCCGTGGGATTATAATGCAAATAATTGTTATTAACCTTGTTTAATTTGTTTTTCTTCAACTAATTAGTCAAAAGTTTTTATTTTTTTTTATTTTTATTGCAACTTGTTAGATTCCTTTTATTTTGTGAATTAATTTTTGCTGGAAAATTTTGCCGATTTGAAAAGTTTTTTTTATTGTTATATAATTAATTATAACTTTTTGGCGGCACTTGTCTTTTGAAGCTTTAGAATAATGTTTCTATGAAGGAGCTCAATCTTTTATGACATACAAAGGTTTAATCGTTTTTTTCTTTAATTTAAATTGTATTTGTAAAATATTTAAACAATAAATTTTTAATTATATGTATCATTTCAAAATTTCAGTTAAGTTTTTATTTACCGCAGAATTGAATATATGGTATGTCTAATCCACTGTACCGATGCTTATTTCCAATTCTAAATCATTACATTTATAACAATACGTCATATATATTGTTGTAAAAGTTTTTGCACTACCACCAACTTTTGGGCGCTCTAGAATTTATTCAATTTTCTTTTGGCATTCTGAACTTTTTGTTTTGAGTTTTCGTTTCTAACTGATAAAACTTTTTTTTTACTAATATTGCGGTAACTGGTTCAAAGGACCAAGATATTTGGTTAATTATTTTTTTACAAACATTCTCATTTTTCAAAAGAAAGTAACTCGTTTCACTCATATTTTATTCCCAAAAGTGTCTTTTTCTGTTTAACTTCGTTTCGTTTTATTCAGTAATTGAATTAATCTCAAAAAATCGCATTAAATTAATTCAAAAATCGCATTAATTTTACAAAAAAAAGACAATTAACATAAATAACTTTTTCGAAAATTGACGTTAAAAATTTCCTTTTTGGGAGACCGCAAAAAGGGATTTTCAACACAAAAATTGAAAAAATTACCGTTAGATGCAAAAAAATTATTTTTTTTTTGCTGTTGCGCCTGCAAATCAATCTTGTTTTTGTGATTTTTTTTGCTATTTTATGTTTTATGTTATTTCTTTGATTTTTTCTGCACTAAACTTCTATGAAATCTTTTTTTTCCAAATAATACACCAATTTCATGTTTTGAGGTAGAAGTGTAGTGGTAAATTTGAAGTTAATATCAACAGAAAAAGTCAATTGAGTTGATGTCTAGTGATATCGTTAAAATATTGTTTGCTGTATTTTTTCTACAATATCTTAAAAACCAATATTATGTCACATATTGTCAGACGCGCTTTGCGCGATTTTGCTTATAATTCTTCTTCGCTTACTCACATATTTATATACTCACATGGCATAATGCATTTTTTCCCAAAATTTAAATTCTTTACTATAAAACTGTAAAACTTTTTTTTCTTTTTGAAAACTCTTCAACGTCTTCTGCTTGCTTTTTAAATTCCTTTTTTCTTATTGTTGTGACTGAGCCTCAGCTGACAAAAAGTCTTTTCGCAGTCTATAAAATATTCCTTTCAGTTTTTAAGGGATCACCGTAATAAAATGATTATCTTGAAGCAGGGCTCAGTTTGAACTCACTTCTATATTAACTAACTTTGTATAAAGCAGTTGAAGAACCTTTGTCGTTTACTTGAAGTAAGTGTTATTATCCATATCACCATACCCAATTCGGTAACCGATAATAACAGATTTGAATGTTTTAAATGCAAACGCTTAGTTTTTTTACTGGCTTTAATTATCAATAGATTATACTGTCTACGCCACATGTCAAATCGACACTTAAAACTTAAAGTATAAATTGACTGCAGATAATCCGCATCACACTCAATAAAGAACTTATTATAAAGCGCAAAAATTTTTTGTCCATTCTTTTGTACCTGCTGAAATTTTTGGATAAAGAATTATTTTCCAAGGGTGGAAAACGGTGTAAAATATCTTTTCTTTTACCCAATTTTTTTCATTGATTTTCTGTTTTACTGTACGTTCAAAATTTTTGTAATTTATAGGATTAGCAAATGGGATTCTCTTCTTTTTTTGATTGTGAGAAATGAATCATATGAATAAAAGATACCGTTTCATTTAGAAAAAAAACAGAATTACAAAGGAAAAATAAAACTTCTTGACAGGTTGAGGAGGGTAATAAAATGTTAAATAACAAAAAAAGCATTTTGAATTGATTTATTTGAAGTCATTTCGAAGTTATATTACTGGTTTTTTTTAAAAAAACAGCCTTATATGTATGTGAAAATTCGCAAATATTTATTTACTGTCGATTTTGGTGGCTTTAAGGTGGCTTGCAGTTTAATCTAAGCCAAAACTTCAAATTTGGGCTTGAGTAGAAGTGGTGGACTAAGCACAAGTTTTAATATAGAGCATTGGCTTAGGCTTATGAGTACCTTTAAGCTTAATATGCTTTTTTCATTGTTGAAAAAGATAAATGGAGAAAATTCCAGATATCTATTTTCTAATTTTAGCTTATGGAATAAAAATCAGCTTTTTTAATTGCTTTTGTCATTTATTAAAAATTTGAAACATTCTATGCAAATGTTTGATAGAAAATAAATGAGGACAATAAAAGTAAAAAAAGGCATGCTAAAGTAATTTTTTGTTCACTTTCGATTCAAGCCCTTTACAATAAGAATATAAACAATTGGACATTAAACAAAACCGGAAATGCGAATTCATGAATGAAATATGGTAAAAAAAGGGAAGGGGGAAATGCATGTCTTGATAATTAAGCTTATCTTTTCAAAGAAATTATAATTGTGGGCCCTCGCCAGGTTGGAAAAAAATTCTTTTATTTACGTTTATTGAGGAAAAGCACAAATTATATTTTTTTCCACTTATGTTTTCATTGTTACATAGGGGTCGTACTATAAATTTTACAAAAGCTTTTAAATGCAAATAGTTCAAATTTACTGTATTTTTGTGTTAAACAGTTGTTAATTATAGTTCAAGCACAATAATTGCGTATCTATTCTTGAAAATGTTATATTAGCATAAATTGTATAGGTAAAAAAAGGTGCTTTAATAAACGTAGTTATTGTATCTCAAAAATTAAATATTACGATTACTGCAGTTTAACTTACTGTGGTAATACTGTTCTATTTTTACTGTAAGCGAACATAACGTTATTCTTTCTGTTTTACTGCAAGTGAACGTATCATAATTTTACCGTAATATTGTCTCCATAATTGAGCGTATCGTAGTTACGTTGTTGTACTGTTATTAACTAGTCTTGTTACTGTAAATTAACGGACTGTTATACGACAACGATATTTTGCATATTTTGTTATAAGTTTCAAAAAAAGTTTTGCTCTTAGCTTTAATACTTATAATAGTGATTTGCATTTTTTGCTTTGAAAATTTGCCATAAAAAATGAAAACACTTGACTTTAATCCTTCTTCACCTTTTATAATTATTTTGACATAATGCATTGATAAGAGTCCATAATGATACCATAATTTAAATTGTCTTAGTAAGTACTATTTGACTGAATCAATTACGTACTAATTCATAATATATTGTCTTCAAGGGTTAATTGCCTGGATCTATGACCATTTAAATTTTTTATTGTTATTTAATATTTATAATATTTTTGTTTAAAAAAACATCTGGGTATGGGTTATTACAATATAACTTCCTGTAACATTTTATAGTTTAACTTTAAACTTTTATATGTTTACTGTATTACAATACTGATGTATATTTCTTCGTAGTAATTGTTTAAAAGTTTAGGCGAAAAACCGTTTCAATGTGAGTTTCGTGGCTGTGAAAAAGTGTTTGCTAATAGTAGTGATCGCAAAAAGCATATGCATGTGCATTCGCAGTCAAAGCCGTATCGTTGTCCCGATCCGAGATGCGACAAATCCTACACCCATCCCTCCAGCTTACGCAAACACATAAAGGTTAAACATTTTAATTTATTTGTATGGATAAAGACGTTTTGGAGCCGTTGGCTTAAGTCAGTTGAAGAAATGCTTTTGAATTATATTTTTAAGCCTAAGCCTAAAAAACTTGAAAATTTTTGAAATTCCCGTTTACTTGAAATTGTGTTCATGCATGTCACTAAATCCCTAAAATCCTTAATTTTGAGATTATGCGCTGCAATTAAATTAAATCGTTGCGTAATTGAACTCAAAGTCTGGTTTTCCAATGAGTGCATGTTTTATACCCTTTTTCAATAATTATGTCTATCATCGGTAAAGTTAATTTGTCATCAAATTTCCATCTAATTGACTCTCTTTTTTTTGCTGAGGTTAGCCCTCTGCTGTGATTTCTGATAAAGATCTGAGTACAAGTTTTATAGTTTAATTACTCCAACTAAATTGTGTACTTCGATTGAGTCAAATTATCGCATTACAAAATTTTTAATTTTTACGTCTCAAAAAAAATTTAGATATAAAACATCAAAAGTTTCTTTAGAAAACATAAATTTGGCTGAAACAACATTTTGAAAATTTTTTTTTATGAATAGTTATCAAGTATTAATAGGTTTTTATACTATAATAAGATTGAATTTCCTCTTCTAAAAAATATGGTTTAAAAATAAATTAGTACTGTAAGATCTAAGTCTCCGATGATTTATCAAACTTGGGTTTTTTTTAATTGTAAAACATGGAAATTATTTGGACTTAAAATTTTTTTTGGATTACATATTTTTGAAATTTTATAATTTAGAATCACGGACGAGGATTCCCTTTTACAGCTTGTACAACTAGCAAACCTGGCCTGCCACCAGTCTTTCAAATAAATCAGACAGCGCACAGACCAATGCTAAGCATCTCAGAGAATTCCCAGTGTGAATTGTACTGCCACATCGAAAGGAGCAATCCTTCAATCGGCGAAAACATCAAAAATGAAGAGAACAACAATGAGTTGGATGAGAGCGGCGACAGCGGCCACGCCAGCGTCGAAACCGACCTCAACTCGGCTTCAACCACTGCCGCATTAAAGGAAGGACTTTCTGTGCCTGAACATTCCAGATTGCACAACGGATTGAGTGCGTTCCCCCATGACGTCAATGTCTTGAAGGAAAATGCGGTAGGCAACGGCACACTGCTACAGAACGCGAGCAATAACGAGATTAAAGATCTGCCGTTTGATTGGCACGATTCGAATTTTTCGACGGTAAATTTTTCATTTTTTGTGTTTTTAATTTCTTTGTGTAAGATTCAGTATCTATCAGGACAAACGACGATTTGCGGCAATGTCAACTCGCAACAGTCAACTTGCAAAATTTCAGACTTTCAAAATCGATTTGTGACGCTTTGAAGTCACGGAATTCAAATTAACTTACAGTTAAATGCAATAAGTCGCCACTTATCGTGAGTTAAAAAATTGTGGCTTAAAAGTGACGCAAATTGATATTGTGAAGTAAAAAATTCGCGAGTTGACATTACCTTTTTTTTCTTTTGCAATCGATTTTATTTGGAAACAGTTACATTGAGCTTCTTAAGACTTATTGTTTACTCACATAATATTTACTGCCATATTGATTCGACAGCCGTTAAAGGACATAGTAACCCTTTTTTAACAGCATTTCTCTGTCTGTTGTTAAATAACAAAATATAGCCTTTACTATCGAGAACTGCTACTGAACCCCATTTTATAACTTGAGTTGGCTCTGTTCTTTAAAAGTTGAACAAAAAATGAATTTGTGTATAAATTTTTAAGTTAAAAAAGTTAAAGCAGGAGTAATAAGCTGGCTAAACTCATTTTGATTTTCTATTCACTCATTTAATTTAAGTATTTTTAGAACGAAACCTTCAGCACATTTGACAATTTCGCCTACGCACCACAGTCGACAACGGGATTCTTTGGCTACAGTCATAGATAACTGTAAAATAAATATTTTAATTAATTCCTTAAATGTCCGAGAAAGTTTTTTAACGTTTAATTTCAAAAATTATAATGATTCTTTGTAAATTATTGAAACTAATTAAAATTTTTTAATTATAAAATAATTTTTATTTAACACTCCACATATACATAGCGCAGTTCTATAATCTTATTTGGGTAAACAAAAGTCTTTTCCATGTTGCCATTTAAAAAAAAATGAGTTTAAAAAAGCTTGGTCTCAACTGGTACCATTCAGCTAATTCCACTTTGTCCTATAGACTTAAAGACCTTATTTTTGCTTTGATTGATTTTCTTATTTACATATCTATCTAGTCTTGAGTAAAATTTATAAAAAAATTAAAATTGTTATTGTCATTTTTAGTTATTGTTATTAGGCTCAACTTATTATTGTACAACTTGAATGGTTATTAGGCTAAATAAGCAAATTTTAGATGAATAAATTTTCCATTTATGTAATGAGTCAATTTAGCAATGAAAGAGCAATAATATGCAATGAAAACATGAAGTAATAATACAAAACAAAATTTTTTTATTATTGCTTTAGAACCGTGTTAAGCTTTTGAGAGGAGTTGAAGTGGTATGCGTTGAAGTTAATTGGTCTACACAATAATTATTATTTGTGCATTTGCGCCAGAAGTCTAGCCAGCTTGTCAGATGAACATGCTAAGTGTTATTCTTTAACGGTAATTATAAAGCAAACCACTATAACACATGGAAATTTGCTACAATATAAAATCTCCGTATAGGACACATTTCGTTTATTTTGCTTTGGGCAATCAAAGTTTAAAGCAAATATTACTTTCAAATATTATAATGCTCCAAAAGTAATATTTCCAAAATTAAACTACCGGAAAATTTTTTTGTTTTTATTTACCCATAACGGTTTTTAACTCAAAATCATCTCCTGTGCTTGCTTTTGAAGTAGAGCAAACAAATTGCGCAACTTTAATTACTTTATTTATTTACTCCAAACAACAACCAATATGCTGCGGTCAAAAGCGAGGAATAAAGCAACGAATGCATTTCCAATCAATGGAATGCCTAACTCTTCAGCCGTGTATTGAAGTGTGAAAAAAGTATAAAAACAAGGAATTAGCGTTTTGTAATTGGACACAAGTCAATTTCCATTTACAATTTTACAATAATTTAGGTTGTCGAATTGGGCTGAAAGACGAATGATAGAAATGACTTTTTTTGTAAGAAATGTAAACAAATAACAACAATGATATTTGTTTTCTTGTCATTTTTTCTAAAAATTTATGGAAAAAACATTTTTAAGCCATTTGGTAAAAGCAAAATAAAAGTTGGAATGACCAATGGGGAACAGATTTTAAGTCGGGGCTGATGTCTGACTTACCAGAATTTTGGACAAAGTTACAAACACGACAATCGATGTCCCAGTGAACAGCAGGATTTTTTAATAAATTCATTTTTTGCTTTTTTAGTTGAGTTGGAATAAACTAAAATTGTTTTAAATATACCTGAGGCACGACAGAAACTCCTTAAATTTTGTTAAATGACGTTTGAAGACTGAATTTAAAAAGCGTAATAAACCCAGCAAATACGTACAAGAAGCATTAACAAAAACAAGCATAAAGAAACGTAATCGAAAAATTAATATTAGTTTGAAGAAGGTGAAAATAATCAAAATAACAAAAATTGATGGTTTTTACAATAAAAGATGTAAATATTACTACAGATTGAATCAACACGAGCGTAAGAAAAAGTCTAATAAAAAAAACTCATAAATATGGCTGAATAAGATAGAATCGAAAAAATGAGCGAGAATTGAGAAAAAAACTTTGATTATGAGGTCTTGCAGGGATTATTTACTCCGAATTACGTTAATGGAGCGCCGTGGATGTCAAATCTCTACTTAAATTCTAAATACATATGACTAAGTAGGAAAGTGTCGGAGGAAGGACTGAAAGATCAAAAAAAACCTTGATTATGATCACTACGAATTGTATTGCTTGAACGTTGGAGGTGCCAAATTCCGGCTTTTTTTATATAGCGACAAAGGGACAATAAATAAAGCCAACAAAATTGCAGAAAACAACCCCTTCAGAATCCCGGCAATCACAATCTATTGATAGTTAATGGTTGTATTTCTATTATATTTAGCTTGGAAAGTCAAGCTTTTAAACCGAAACAAAAAAAGTCAATTTTAAAAATGGGCACTATGCTAAACTACAGTTTAAAATAACTTTTTATTTTTGATTGACAATTTTTTGTCAAATATTTGCGTTTTGCAGTTGATTTAATTATAGGTTGTTAAATTTCAGCCAGTGCTATTATTTGAGTCTAAAATGAGTTCATGTCGCTTCGTTGTCCAGACCTTAACAGTAGTTAACAAACTCTGTAGGCAATAATTTTGAAATTAAGAAATTATTTTATTGCCTCCGTGGATTTGGCTTTAATGAAGATTATGCGATTAATATGGGTGAAATCCGATGAACTCATTTTTCACTCAAATAAAAGGTCAAATTGCATAATAACTCAAATTTTTCATTTTCGAATCCGGTTTCAACCTGAAATCTGATTCCAAAGTCGAAATCTGTGTTAAATCTTACGATATTTATCGGGATTTAAAAACTGAATCAAAACAAAATTTCTTTGGAATCAAAAAAGTGAAATGCTAAGCCGCTTTCCAATATATTGTTAAGCTGACAATACGTTTCAATGTTTTTTAGTCATTACCTTTAACCTTTTAATTTTAAAACTGATATTTTTGCCTTTAAAACTTTGACTCAAAAGCTTAAAAATTTTTTGCATTGTCCAATTTTTGTTTGATAAATTTGCCGAAAAGATAAGAAACCCCTTTTTCCTAAAATCGTTCTCATTTTTTGATATCAGCAATGGAAATGAGAATTTTTTATGATAATTACTTTTGATAAGGCAAATATCAAAGTGTTTTCTTTCCGATAATAATTTATTCATGATACAATATTCAATGATATTTTAATGTTTTATTGTCGAATAGTACAATAAATATTTCTTTAAATTCGATGCTTTTTCAACTAAGTTAAGAATTAAGATGTCATGTTTTTTCAAGTTTTAATGTGCATTGTATTCTGTAGTTCAAAAAAAAACTGCAAAATTACCAAAAGGCACTCTTTTAGTGATTTTATCCCCCCTCAAACCATTAACTTTTTTTTTCAAAGTTTCTTTTTGAAAAATAGTTAAAATTGCAACGACAAATTTATCGTAATGATTTTTTTAAATGATCACAAAATCAACTTTACTAACTACGGAATAAATTTTTTTATTGAGAATATTACATTAAAATTACATTATTTTACAAGGATATTTGCTGGATATATAAGCTCACAAATATAAATAACAATATTACTGTAGTTAATTGATTTTGTAAACATTTAAAAAATTATTACGATAAAATTGATAAAATTGTCATTTCGTTGCAATTTAAACTATTTTTCAAAATAAAAGTTTATGGTTTTGGGGAGGGGGATCAAGCTAAAATTTTTTTACTTTAAGTTGTATTATCCATTTTCAGGACAAAATGCAGGACCAACTGAATACTTCGAACAATGGGATTAATGAAGATTTCATATTTTGTTCCACTACAGCCAAACGCTCACGTCTTCAAGGCAATGTTGGGGACGACACAAAAGGCCGGCGTTTGCATCCGGTTTGGGAATACTTTACTGTCTCCGACAACACAACCATGGAATGCTTGGTGTGCGGTAGGCAATTCAAGACGGTGAGCTCGACAACGGTCTGCAAGCATCATTTGAGGTCGAAGCACCCCAAGTTGTTTGTCCAACTTGCCGATGAACAAACGGATTGGCGTCATCGGGTCTCAACAAGTGGCGGAACGGGAGGAGGAGATGGCCAGGTCGATCGTTCTATGGAAATGCAAGTTCTTAGATATGTGTTTTTCCATACTGTTAATTATTTTAAATTTTATTTAATTTTTCGTAATTTTACCGTAATACAATTCTTGAAGACTCTTCCTATATGGAAATCCAATTTTTATTTTTTCGACTACTTATGAGTTTTATTTTATTAATTCTTTTATTTTAAAGCGCTATTTTTATTATCTGACACAAAAAAATGAAAAAAGCGTTTGAAATTGAAAGTATTATTGAAGTATTACCCATTTCTGTTCCTCATGTTGAATGATATTTTTTTAATATCTGATAAGTGATAAATCAAAATTTGTGCCTTTTAGGGTCATTGTAAAAGGAATTAATCAATTCTGGGATTTTACAAACAAATTCAGAGCCTTTAGAAGTTTTGACTTTGACTTGTTTAATTTGAAAAAAAATTCAATTTTTCGGTTCAGATAAAGCATCGGTTTAGATTTTTTGGTTTTTGTAAAGTTTAATATTATCTTAATGACGTAGAGTTTGACAAGTAATTTGAGTTTTTGCGGTGTTTTATAATTTTAATAAGTGCTATATTTCAGTGAATTTAAAGAGCATTAAATTTTGCATGTTTCATTACAGTGTTCCTTCGATAAAAACCGAGACAACAAAAGCTGTAACTTTGAAGCCGGCCAAAGAAGAAAAGCCGTCGGAAAACACTGATTTTTGCGCAATCAACAATCTTTTCACGTCATTTTCTTTTTTGCCGCAGAATTCGGTGCAGCAAAATACGTCGCATTTATTGAATACTCAGCCCAATCTTTCGGCGACCATTGACATAACGCCAAGCTTATCGTCGACTGCGTTGAATACAGATTGGAATACCTCCAGTGCTTCTGGGATGATAGACGAGAATCGAGACGAGTCAACTCCATTAGGTAGTTTAACTCGGTTAATTAAGTTTCGCTACGGGACTAATAAAAAAATTTATATTGAAAATTTTTGAAATCTTTTTATGTTTTTGTTATGTATAAATTTTCTTAGCTTTTTAATATTTCTGCAATGATAAATCTCCATTTCGACAAACTGTTGGAGACTTTTTAATAGGAAATTTGCCTATTTTTTATATCAGATTATCATGACTTATCCCCGTTACTCCTTATTTTCACGTATATTTTAGAGTTATCGGCATTTTAATACAATTATAATATTTTAATCTTATACATTACAGGATTGTTGGTAGTGGATCTGCATCGAAAATTGCGTCAAAAACAGGAATTGGGCAAAGCATTTCAATTCAAAAAAAATTTATTTAATTTGATCTCAGAGTTCGAGCAAGAGTTTATCTAATCAAAGAATACTTTATTAACATCTTGAAAATTAATGTAACTATTTACTTTTGTTTAATATTGTTTAGAGAGATCTCGAATGCATTTCAGTTTTTTTAATTTGCACTGTAGGAATATTAATATGTATTTATTTTTAGAAACATAATAAAACATTTCAATTTTTAATTTGTTCTTTAACGCGTTTCATTAAAATATTGGAAAGGAACGCCCTTTCAAAAGTATAGGAAATAATATTTACAGAAAATAAATATGCAATTTAGGTTCACAAAATCATATTTGTTTTATTCACAGTAATTTTGTGCTCGCAAGTTTACACGCTACAAAGTTGACGGATGTCTTTAAAATTAAACTGTTAGAGGATTTTGGCAAAGTAAATAAAAAAATTTATTTTATTAACTTTCTTAATTTTTTTGTCAGTTTAGCTAAGATTTCTATGCGAGATGCGTAAAATTGTGTTTTTGATGTTTTTTTTTGTATATACATATGTTTAACAATTGCGTCGTTTTTGTGTATTTTGAAGAAAAGGAGGGGTCGCTGGTTCGAATTCCCGTGCGGTCCGTTGAATTTCCTTTTTGTTAAAATTGGTCCTAAAACGATCGGCCGCCAAGTTTTTTGATTGTTCTATTGGTTTTAGCACCTAAGAAAACCTATGGACCACAAAATAAATCGATTCGGAGATTTCGGCTAAACTAGACTTATACCTAAGGATCTTGATTTTGACATTTAGTGTGCGTCGGAATAGGTTGCAGTGAAAGCTTTTAAAAACAAAATTTTGCGCGTGTTATAATTGTCCATCGTTAAAAAAATAGCCGTCATTGAATTTTTTCCAAAAAAACTCAAACTTTAAAATAACTTTTATAAATGGCATTGCATTTTTCTGGCGTAATGTCAATTTTTTTTATTGGTTTTAGTTGCCTGCCGTGGCAAACCTTCTCAGCATCGAGAAGGTTTTTTGCTGAGCCGCTGTCGGTTTTTGCTTTTCCAGTAAACTGTTAGCAGAATATTGTTGTGAAAAATTATAAGGTTTTTGTTGGTTAAATCTTACTGAAAAAAATGGGTGGGTCATAGCAGGCTTATTTTCAACATTTTTTTTTCAATTTTACCCATTTTTTAAAATATTTTTAATCTGCTTGGAGATTGTTGAGCCCACAAGTGACATTTGAGCGCAAAGTTGGCGCTTTAGAAGTTGATCTCATATTCTCTATTTTGTAAACTATTCAATTAGTCAAGTTTCTCTATAAGATACTTTTTAAAAATTTACCCCGGCTATAAGATACATCCTTAAACTTTTTGCGAAAATTTTGCAATATTGAAAATGTTTTTGGAGTTGGGCAAAATGTAAACCCGCTTATAAGGTACGTTTTCTATAAAATATTCCTCCCTAGGTGTAAGATACTCCCCCTGAGGTATATCTTATTAGAGAAGTTCGACTGTAACATTAACTCTTTGCGCTAAAACGTAAAGTTGGTTTTTAAAGATGTTTTAGAATAGAAGCAAGAGCTATACTAGATTAGCTTAATTTTTGCGTAAAAAAATATTTACATGAAATTTTTATTTGGAGTGCAAAAAGTATCGTAAATAATGCTGGATAGCGCTGTAACTTAGCTGCTTATTAACATGAAAAACTAATTCAGAATTTGTCAGTATTACAATTTTGGGTGTGCGGACAACAAGACGTGCGGTTAGCTGTATTTGTGTCAGAAAATTGCTTTGTCCATGCGTCTTTTTGTCCGTGCGTTTTTTCGTTTTTTTTAATTTGACCATTTATGTATATTCCCTCAGGAAAATGAATTTTAAAATGTTGATGGTGTATCACAATGCAAATTTAGCTTTCTATCTGGACAATGATGAACGTTTTATGGAAAAAAGGATTGAAATCCTTTGCGAAACGTAAATTTTCTTCAAGGGTGTCTAGAAAAGCTGACTACAAAATTGTCGACCACACCTACGACGCTGTTGTAGTTGGAGCAGGTAGTTGTTTGCCTTATCTTTTGACGGCTTAACGTCTTCTTGTTTAGGTGGCGCCGGTCTTCGCGCTGCGATGGGTCTGTCGGAGGGCGGTTTAAAAACTGCAGTCATCACTAAGCTGTTCCCCACTCGCTCACATACTGTTGCCGCGCAAGGTGGAATCAACGCTGCCTTGGGCAACATGAACAACGACGATTGGCGTTGGCATTTTTACGATACCGTAAAGGGTATTATTTTTTTAGCTCTTTAATAATTCGACTTCTGATGTGATGTTTAGGCAGCGATTGGTTGGGTGACCAGAACGCTATTCATTACATGACGCGTGAGGCGCCGCGAGCCGTTATTGAATTAGAAAATTATGGAATGCCATTTTCTCGTACTGATGATGGTAAAATTTATCAGCGCGCTTTTGGCGGTCAGAGCAATGATTTTGGACGCGGTGGACAGGCGCATCGGTTTAGCTTTTTTTTTAAATTTTCTTTTTTTATGCTGCATCGATTGCCGTAATTGAATTAATTTTTTTATCGCTTTTTCTATTTTCTTCAGCTGTTCTTTTAAGTAACTTCATAAGTATTTTTAATATAACTTTCCAATTAGAAAGAGTCCTTTATGTTAATTAAGTTTATTGGTTTGATAATCTACTGATTGAACATTCTTTCAGAGACTTAAACTTGTCTTTTGTAAATGCTCCTTGACAATCTTTAAAAAAAGGTATTTGATAATGATTAGCAATTTTCTCATTATTACTGGGAATAAATAATATAAAAAAGTTGAAATAAGCATTGGCGGATGAACTAAACTGCGCACGCTTGGTTCTGACCATCGTTGTTGCTTAATTAACTCCTTTAAAATCCTTTTTCTTATATTTTCTCAAATGGGCTTTCTCAAAAATGTTATTTATTTTATTTATTTATTTATTTACGTTTAAAAATTTTTTTAAAACTAAAAGAAAAATTTAATCATATTAAGCTGAAATTTAAAGTAAACAATAATCGTTATTTCTCAGATTGTAAGTATTTACTCAAATCGTGTTTGTTTAAAGATAATCGAAATTTTCTCGTGTGAAACTCCTTCTAAAATGGGATTGGTAATTTATTATAAATTCTTGCTGTTCATAAGAGAAATGAGTTTTAGGGTAGTTTTGCATAATGGTATGTGTAAGTTATGTTATCCATTCTTCAGACTGTACTTTTAAAATTTTTTAATATAGGTTTATTAATATTTAAGTTTATGTCACCTAGCATAATTTTGTGAAACAGTACTAGATCATTTATCATTCGCCTTTCTTCAAGTGGTTTTTTTTAGTTAAAGAATTTTTAACAGTTTGACATAAGATGGTTTAGGAGGGAATTTTTTTTTAAAACGAAAATGAATATTTTCATCAGCGGTTTTTTGCGAATTTTTGAGCTTTTTGATGTCTTTTTTTGTAAGATGGACTAAAAATACAAGATGATGACTTTTGGTCTACGATTGGTTTAACATAAGCACAATCTATTTGCGTAAAAAATTTTATTTGTTAATTTTATGGTTTTAAATAAAGTATATAGCCTGAGCTTTCTTGATTTGACTGATTTTTTTATGTGGGCAGTAAACTTTTAATTTGGCTGTGTTAAAATCCCAGATCTTTTACATGGTTAATATTTTGAAGTTAATCTGCATTTTTGTGTCATTATTATTATGACACATTTTTGTATGTCCGCTTTATGAAATTCCGCTACAAATTCATGTTTTAGTTACATTTCTTTTATATTTCTAACTTTTTTTACCTTTTTAAATTTTGAATTGCTTTTCCCAATAAAAATACTTTCAATCTTTATAGAACTTGTTGTGTCGCGGATCGTACTGGGCACTCGCTTCTACACACTCTGTACGGCGCCTCCTTGCAATACAACTGCAAATACTTTGTCGAGTATTTTGCGCTGGATTTGATTATGGAGAAAAGCGAATGTGTTGGTGTTATTGCATTGTGTTTGGAAGACGGCTCATTGCATAGATTCCGCGCAAAGAACACCATTTTGGCCACAGGCGGCTATGGACGCGCATATTTCAGTTGCACTTCAGCGCATACTTGCACTGGAGATGGTAATATTTCATTTATTCTTTTTGGTTTTTTTGTTTCTAAAAAAGTACCAATTTAATTAACTTTACGGTCATTAAACTGTTTTGTCTTTCTAAATTTTTTTGAAGTCTTAATTTTTTGCTTTTATTTATTTTAAAATTATGTTAAACGTTTCACAATTTTTTTAGTTCTCTAAGTGTGAACGTTAGCTTGAAGATTGATTTATATGTGTTGTTGAAATTCTGTTTAAAATTGTTATTTTTTACGATTACATAATTTTTTTATATCATTTTAATAAAATGTAAAAATTTAGAATGAGTTCAAAACCTGATCGGGAATTTCTCTCAAATGCTACTGAAACAGTATTAAAAATTTTATATTTTAATGCGTCGAGCTTTAAAACGCAATCTTGGCCTAGTTTTTTTGTCTTTAATTTTTTTTGTTGACTTTTACTCTGTCTTAATTTTTGCATTTTTAATTTTCTCTATTGCATTTTTTATTTTTTTATATTAAGCAATAATACCACATTCAAGAACATACTTTTGAATTACAACTTGAACTGTTGTTTTGGTTTTTCCTTGCGACAGTTATTTTTTTATTTGCTTTCGTAATTTCGTATATTTTCTGCTTACCATATTTATCTTGTTGAACATATTCTTCTTTTTTTCAGGTACGGCACTTGTTGCTCGTGCTGGTTTGGCTAATTCAGACATGGAATTTGTGCAGTTCCATCCCACTGGTATTTACGGCGCCGGCTGTTTGATTACTGAAGGCTCTCGAGGTATATTTTTATTTTTACCACGAGATTGATTTGTTTGAAATTTTTAAAGTTTTTAGGTGAAGGTGGATTTTTGGTTAATAGTGAAGGCGAGCGCTTCATGGAGCGTTACGCGCCCGTGGCCAAGGACTTGGCGTCACGCGACGTCGTCTCCCGCTCGATGACAATTGAGATTATGGAGGGTCGTGGTGTTGGCCCTCACAAGGATCACATCTACTTGCAGCTGCATCACTTGCCTGCTGAACAATTGAATGCTCGCTTACCAGGTTTTATTGACGACCGCTGTTTTTGCTTATATTGCTAGTTTTTAGGAATTTCGGAAACCGCAATGATCTTTGCCGGCGTTGACGTCACCAAAGAGCCGATTCCCGTCATTCCGACAGTCCATTACAATATGGGTGGAACGCCGACCAACTACAAGGGACAGGTGTTGGATTATAGCAAAGAGACTGGAGATAAGGTATAATTTTGGTTTTGTTTTTTAGTAACAAAACTTTTCTTTTTTTTAATGAATTATTTTCATTTTAAAGCCTGAGCTTGCGCTGTCTCAATTATTTTCAACGAAGCATGCGTTTTATTACCAAATATTTTCAAATTTAATTTCCATGAGTATTACTAAATGTTTAGGCTTCTCTTTAGCTGTATTGTCCTTGTTGTAAATTTTAACACTTACTTTTAATACACTCTTAAAATACAATAAATATATAAAACTTCAATATATTCTTTGCCTTAATTTGTCACTGTTTTCCGTTGGCTTTAAGCAAATTGGCTCACACAATAATATGCTTTGATTAGAAAAAGTAGCTGTTGCATAGTGTTAATTATTTTAAATTTTGACCTTAAAGGCTCAGAATTGTTTATTTTAAATTATTTCATTTGTTAAACTTATTTCCAGATTGTTCCCGGTCTTTGGGCTGCTGGCGAATGCGCAGGTTAATGTTTAAAGCAATTTTCGTTATTTGTCAAAATGAAATATTATATTTTAGCGCATTCGGTTCACGGCGCCGACCGCTTGGGCGCCAACTCACTCCTCGATTTGGTTATCTTTGGGCGCGCTTGCGCAATCAAGTATGCTTAATTTTTGTGGAATTTTAAAGAATCTTTTTTCTATGGAAATTATTTTTTTAGCATTTTGGCGCATTCAAAGAACGGTGAATCACTTTTTAGTCTCAGCGACAACGCAGGAGAGGCGACTATTGGTATTATAGTTTACTGTTTTCTTTCCAATTTTGAAATCTAGTTTATAAGAGCACTTCAATTAGAAAGAATACAGTATTTGTTTGCTTATATCTTTTTGGCTTATTACATTTTATATATTCAATTCATTCATTTTCTCACTCTGTCAACACGAATTTTGTTTTGTTGAAAAATTTAATTTTTTAGACAATTTGGATAAATTACGGTTTGCTAACGGTGACATTTCCACAGCGAAGTTGCGGTTGAACCTTCAAAAAACGATGCAAACGCACGCTGCTGTGTTTCGGCGCGGAGACGTCCTCCAGGTTTTTTTCTTTGAAATTTTTTTTATTATTCTTTGAGCTTTACTTCTTATTTTTTCTGTCCAGGAAGGCATCAAATTGGTCAAAGATTTATACAACCAACAAAGCAAGTTGAAGGTCACAGACCGTGGTCTCATCTGGAATTTGGATTTGGTGGAGACACTTGAACTCCAAAATTTGTTGATCAACGCTCTCCAAACGATTGTGGCTGCGGAAAACCGCAAGGAGTCGCGCGGCGCGCACGCTCGTGACGATTTCCCAGTTTGTTAAATTTTGTTTTACTTTTTTTTCTGCCAACCTTTTTCATTTGTTTATCGGATATTCTAGACCCGTTTGGACGAGTTGGATTATTCAAAATCATTAGACGGACAGACACGGAAGTCGGTGGAGGATCACTGGAGAAAGCATACGATCATTCATCAAGACACCAGCAAGACTGATGTAATTTTCAAATTATTTAGTTTTAATGATTTTGCAATTTTTCTATTTTGAACGATTGTATTAAGTATTTTCGAAGTGATTCATTGCGTGAAGTTGCACTTATTTTGTGTTTTTGTGCGTAAACACTAAGGGTGCAACTATTCTCAAATAATATTTTAGCAGTTTTCCCTTTAGTGTTTTAGTTTTTATTGAAACTTTTTTATTGTGTGGCTTTTATTTTATGGCTTTTTTTTTAGTTTCAAAAAAAATATTTTTTGGATTTGATGGATTTTTCCGTCTTAGGCTAAGGAAAAATTCGGTTTTACAATTCTCGTTTTCCGAAAACTTTGTTAGATTTTGCTTACATCGAATTTGTTTTAAGCCGATTTTTTGATAAGTAGCATATTTCAATTCAATAATTTTAACACGTTTTTCAGGTGACTCTCAGCTATCGGCCGGTCATCGACGAGACGTTGGACAAGTCGGAGACCGATTGGGTGCCGCCAAAAATACGGTCCTATTAACGTTAAGAAAATGTGCGGGCATTTTATTTTGTGGCACCGACGAGAGTGACTGTTTAATAGGATTTTCTTTAATGATATTCAATTTTGTTTAGGGTGAGATATTTTTTGTGGCATAATATAAAAAAAGTATTCCACTGCAGTGTTAACCTTCTATTCTAGCCTAGCTCTTTTTTTCTTTTTTTTATCTACTCGTTAATACATTAATTAATACATTAAATTTCGAAAACCCAACAATGCATTTGTAATTATTACAGAAACTTGTTAGTAAGGTCCAGTTTGGACGACTCCTTTCGTTTTATTTTTAACTTTATGATCAAATGCAACCCTTTTCTATTTGGATGCTTTTCTTTTTCCCTGTTTTGTCAAATATTGTTTATTGTGGAGTGAGTGCATAAAAGACTTATTTTTTGGTCTCGGTTTTACGATGTGAAGAAATTTTTGTATAGGATTCATTTTATTTTTGAACAAAATTTACCAAAAAAACAAAATTTATAACAACAAATGAAATGCAATGCATAATAAACATTACACATCGAACAGGCCTTACGACTGAAGGAATGCAAAAGAAACGAATAATAATATGTCAATTTTTTCAATTTTTATTTTAACCTAGATATTTGTACAATAACACATTAAAAAAGACCCGCATGGTTGCTAAAATACAGAGTGGAAAACAATATAATTAATTTTTTCAATGTACTTTGCGCCTCTGTTAAATTTATACACAATCCCGTTTATCCTTTTTCCCGTATTGAATCACATATTGTTTTGTATATCCGGCGTGATTTTCGACCAATCGTTTTGCGTCTTGCCATAAAATATTTTTTTTAATAACAAATATTCTATGGCTGGGCGTAACAACGGCCGAAGGAATAATGTAAAGCTCATCGCGCAGTCGAATCAGATTTACTACTCGCCTGCTCAAATACCATTGAAGGGTGGAAGCGCCGATACAAATAGGCAGAAGACCGACGAGAATTTTCAGCTCAAGTGGTAAGTCAAAATTTTCTAAAAATCGTTTGAAATTTACTTTTGTGAAAGATAATAAATAATTACCATCAATGGAGTATCCCTCGGCTAGCGCACATGCGGCAATCAGAGTAAATGAAGATACGACAATGGCTTTAAGGCTCGGAAATTGAAAAAAATTCTTCAAAAATGATTAAGTTTGCTTTAGCAGGAAGTTCCTGTATTATAAATTTTTTTTCTGTCTTTTCTACAATTTTCTGTAATAAGCTAAAAGTTTGACCCATTTTTCTTACTACTGAAATGTCAAGTTTTCACCAATGCTTTTATAAGCCAAAACGAAAGTTTAAATATAGTGTTTATATTTAAATAAAATCTCACTACAATCATCGCCACACAGCTGATCGACATCTTACACTCCTTTTGCACTCCGCTAATCACTGCACTTAAGCAGAACAACGAGACAATCGAAGACAACATAAACGCGTAGGAAGTCAAGTGTTCAATGCTTAAGTAAACGCATGTGACGTCCAAAATAAAATTGGCCAACGCGACAAATTGGACAACGCTCTAGAATGAAGCTAAATGTGGTTTTTTTTGTGTGATTAATTGTTTGAAAAAATATTACAAATATGTCAAGCACATTCAAACAGCAGGATGTGTCAAAGTCGTTTTCGTCAAATTCTTCCGTCTTTTTGGTTGAACTTAAGTCGTTGATAGACAATGAATATGGAATTTGAGAATCGGCAGTGATATGCCTTCTTTCGGGTGTCAAAATTGTCATATCTGCCAAAAATGAGATTTTAATTTAATATTATCAAACATTAATGTAGAAATGCTATGAAAAAAAATTTACACAAATAGTTTAAAAAATGGATTAAGATGGATTCAAAAGAGAGAAAATGGGCATTCCTGACACCCTTCACTTTTTAGCATTTAATTAAAGCGCCCCAGCGCGACCAGCTATCTTTATGCAGATTCCTTCAAGGTTTACGCCAGACGACTTAAATGATAGTAAAAAATTCAATAAATCTCACGACTTTGCTTTATGCATCTGGAGGGAATGAGGCGAGAATATACGCTCTAAACTCGATAAATGACTCCCTCATAATTTTGAATGAAAGTAGCAAAATAAAAACGCCGTAGCTTATAACCCTCCATTAAAAGCGAATCGGTGATGTTTAATCACTATTTAGTTGATGACATATGTGGGTATAACTTTCATGTTTTTGGATAAGACCTTGTGCACTACAACCAGAAAAGTCTGAAAATACAAAAATTTGATTCACAAATTTAATTTTGCGCCCAAACATACCCAATTTTTAATAATTTACTCTTCATTAACAATTTAACTTGTTTTAAAAATATTTAACCAACTCATTTAATTAATGAATTAAAGTTCTTTTTTAAATTTACAATACCTAATTGAACAACAAATTAAAAACCTAAAAAGTATGTGAAATCTATCAATAATATTAACCATATCTTAATCACGTAGAAAATAAAAGAGAGAAATCAAAGGAAAAATCTCTAAAAAAAAGATTAAAATTGTTTAAACTTTTTTTTATTCACCGCAAAACAAGGGAAAATACCTCATCGCATTCTGTATATGCGCGTGTACGGCTGATGTTATTAACCAACTCGGTGATTTTTCTATTTCCAATATCCGCGCACATCTCAGAACGAAAAACATTTTCTTCTGCGCAATCAATCTGTTTGAATTTCAAAGATTGTAAGAAAAAGAATTGTTGTAACATTTGATGACTAATCGCTGAGAAAGCTGCTTTCATATGAGTCCGAAATGAGGCCAGACAGTTTTCTTAATTCGGATTTTAACAAGAATTTGCAGACTCTTTGACAAAAAATTCAGAAGGCAATTTTAGTGTCTCTATTGATTAAGCCTTGTCTGTTTCTAAGTTCATGTGTGTTTCACTGAAAACCACGTGGACTCATTTGGCAAACGGCGCTTGTTGTTGAGTTAGTTTATCAGAAAGATTGGCTTCCATCATAGTAATAAATTGTTGAAAATTATACCGACTCTTTTTAAGTCAGCCTATTTTTAACCCAAATTTTCGCTTTTTTTACCCATTCGTGCGTATTTTGTTCACAAATGCTCAATAATTGAAATATAGTATTGTTTGTAATATTGGATTGTTGTTCAAAATTTTGGCATTTTGTAAATAACTCAATAGATAAGAAGAGACTCTGGCCAGAGTCTAGACAATCTGTTTCGTTTTAATGATTGGTTTTGACTCAAAATTAATGATTAATTGGCTTTCCAATAAGTACGCCACACAATAAATTCAAAAAAAGTTTTAGAAATGAATCACAAAATTTATAAATTTTATATTTAAAAAATAATAATTTTACACTAAGAAAAAACCAAATAAAAAACACTATAAAGACTTTCTTCAACTTACCAAATAGAGAAAATGTGACAAAACGTGCATTACATTAATCAAATATTGTTGATAATTTGACAATTACGACTTTTGAACAGCACAAACAATTTTTTTTGGGGGAAGGGGAGGATGGGGGAAGGGGAGGATGATGCAAGGAAATTCCTTTAATTAATTTGTTATTGGTCTCGAGCTGTTAATTGAAACAAAAATTAGAATACAATGAAAAAATACTTTTTTCATGTAACTTTTAAATTGTTGGGACAGGGTTAGGAAATTTAATAATTTAACAAGCTACAAAGCAATAGCGTAAAGTAGTTAATAATATAGGAGAGCAAAATTACTAAAATAAACATCACAGAAATAACTACACGCTTTGTACAATGGGTAGTGTTAAAGCATAAATATGTTTTTGATAAATATTTTAAAAAAGTTTTTGTCTTACCATACTTTGTGCAAAAACATAATGGCCGAATGTTAGAATTTAAGCCGCTTTTAACATTTTATTCCAATTTAAAATTTCCTAATTTTTCAGCATGAATTCAGTCCGTAAAATTTTCTATGCTTTCATTTTTATTGCACATCAACTAACAACATATGTTTAACAAAGTATAATAATATAAATGAATAGTGATTATTAAACGCTGCACACAGCGAATTGAATTTGATAAAGAGTTTTTGTGAATGACGAATGACTGAAAGTCAAATGCATAAAACTAAATATTGGCAAATTGTTAATTTTTTAAAATTATCAAACTCTTTTGAAGAATAATTTACACATTCACCTATCTGCGAGCGAGTAAATGGGAAAACACAAGGTTAATTAAGGAAATGTGTTAGGTTTAATTGTACATAACTAATTGAAAATAGTTTGAACACAGACAAAACAAAAAAATATTTTACAGAGGTTTAAAAGTTTTACAACAAGCCAGTTATAATTATTACCACACACCAAGAATTTAAAAAAATTATATAACATATAAGCCTAATCCTAAACCTAATGTTAAACCTAATACTAAACCAGACCCTAAGACAGAATGTAAACCTAAACCTAAGCCTAAGCCAGAGCCAGAATTTAAGCCTAAGCCTATGCCAGAGCCAGAATGTAAGCCTAAGCCTAAGTCTCATATAGTTATGTCCTTTCTTAACTTTTTTTTTATAAAATAAGTGATTACAAAATAGAGTAACAACGTACGACGGAATTTGTTTTTATTAAAACTAATTTTTTTGTAAAACGAAAAAATTATCCCAAAATACAAGTTTTTCCATTGTTTCTGATAAAAACAGACGAGACAAGCGATAAAAAAGCAATCCTGTTGTACTCCGCTATTCTGACATCTGCATTTTTCTTCCTTGCTTATTTTTTGCTTATTATTATATTTCATTGTTTATCAAAGTTAAAATTTTTTGTTTTTTCAGTTATTATTCAAGTAAATTTATAATTAAAAAATAAAACAGAAAATAACTACAGACTGTCGTTTTGGCTGCTGATTAACAAAAGGCAATGAAATTGAATAATAATATAAAATTGTTTTCTGTTATCGGAATATTTACAGGGTGTTTAATAATTTACCGTACACTATTTTTTCCAACATAACATTTTTATTGAACAACAAAATTTAACAAGATTACACTTAAACAAAAGCCAACAAAATTTTCTACTGGATCACTTCAAAAAAAGCTCAAAGTTTCCGCCTTCTGCTGCTTTCAAACGCTTACGAAAATTTTGAACAATGGTCGAAATCCTTCTGGAGAGTGCGCTTCAAGAACTCAATTGTCGTGTGGTTAGTTTGTGTAGGTTTCGTTCTCCAATATCTCTCAAATAGAAAAATTCATTGTTTAAAAAAGCATTGTTATCCGTGTTTGCTTTGGGATTATAAAAGAATTTAAATGCAATCATCCGAATATGACAGTATGGAATTCTATGGTTTATTAGTGCACTATTGTGTTTGCTCATAACGCACTCAATGCAATAAAAATATCAAAAAACAAATACTGTTTTAGTAAACAAGAAAAAACGTCACATAAAACAATTTACATGTAGCTAAAAAGTTTTGACATAAATGATTATTTTTTTAAATTTTGGATAAACAATTTCAGTCAAATTATAAAATTTTTTGTGCGACTCTGGTTATAAAAACCGTAAGGACAGATCAACACGTATAAAACACATATTACATTGCTAAGTACTCCTTCCGTACAAATCTCTTATCACAAGAAACTTTTTACATTTGAACTTTTTATTATTGTTTTATTAAATAAGAAACAATAAATTTGGGGTAAGACCGTTTAATTGAAAACTTCTTAAGCACATAAAATAAAAAATCACGACAATTCCATTGACAAAAATAACTAAAGGAATTTGTCTTTTGAATCAAAACGACGCAAACCCGTTACTGAATAAAAAATCTTACCTGAAAGTCTGCCTTAAGTCGACAATTATTATGCGATTAGCTTAATTGGTGTTTAATTCGTAACAATTACATTCAATGATAATTTGATCCTCAAGTCGACATTATTTCTTGCAGTTGCTTTTGTTTCTCTTCTTCTTCTTTTACTTGCATAAGACAGACATTACAAAAATGCATGAAGCAGTCCGCAAAAGGACATTTGTTGCATTTTTCACAGGGATCTATATCCTTGGCTAAATTAAGTAAGTACACTAAATACCTGTCAAGAACGCTGAATCAAGGTAGGAAGGCGGTTGTAGGCAAAAACTGAACAGCTGAAGAAAAGCCTAAACAGGCTGGGCGTTGTTAAAATTCCAGTCAAAATATTGCAATAAGAGCAAAAGCTATTCAAAAGGGCTTATAGAGAAACAAAAAGCTGAAGAGCTGAAAAGAAAAAAAGAAGTAAAGAGCGAGAACGTTAAAAAGCAAAAAACCGAAAAAAATGGAGTCGACATGATTGAGCTGGCTATTTGATTATCAGAAATTTTGAAAATGCAGCGCGGAATGTGTGACCCTAAGGAATTGCAGTAAATTTTAATATCACTGAAATTGTGTAAAAGCGCCGTATTTCTATTAAAATGTGAGGGAATTTTCCTCTTAAAGTACAAATGCTTACATGTCTTTATGTAATTATAATAGGAATTGTACTTTAGAGTTAAAATTGCAGCTTCATTAACTGTAAGGAGGCACAGTTCCATGAGGAAAATTAACCGTAAATTGTTCATCTGAAAATAAATAGTTGTACGTATATTATAGTGAAGTAGTATGCATAATGGAAATTTCAGGCAGATCTAGGATCATTACGAAGAACAAATTTGGGATTGGCTTTAATCGAAAAATATATGGCCTTTCCTGAATTTTTTTATAACAATGGTTAAAGGATTTATGATGCGCTCCAGGAATTAGGAGTCAAATGCAAATCTGTTTTAGAGCTCTCATCACAAGACTTGCAGTTAGCTTAACAGATCATTTATTTAATTAAAAAAAATTTTCTATAAGAAACATACAAAATTAATCAACTCCTTTATACAGAAAATGTGTCAAAACAAAATCTAAATTGAAAAAAAAGCAAAAAAGCGTAAATCGATTATCACAATTTTTACAAACTAAATGCGCCGTAATCGCACCAAAAATAATTTTTCCGTTGACCCAACACAATAAGTCATTTTCCTTCCAAAAGCCACTCTTCAGGGCCTAGATACTTTGGACCGACTTTTTGAACAACTTTTTGCGGGCGAGACGCGAAAACCGCAGACAGCACTTGTTGGCGGCGCACTGCGAATAATTGGGCTGGCACTGACAGTTGACCGGAGTGCATTGAATAACGAGTGGCGGTTCCTGTGTAGCGTCACGCTGTTTTTTGACTGACGACGGCAGTGGTTGACGTTGCACTTTTTGTGGAGGATGATGTACGGGTCGATAGAATTGCGGCGCGTCGAGTTGTAGTGGAGGCGCTGCTGCAAATGTCGCACCGCCTGACCAACACAGTGGAGCGCATTGAATAGTAATGCTCTAAAAATAATAAAAGTTAAAAAATTTGTTTTCAAATTAGACAAATACGTTTTGTGAATGTTTGTCTTAAAAAATACTGTTAAACTGTCAGAAGAGCTTGTCAAAAAATGACTTTTATTGTATTTTTTAATAATCATATTTACGTCAAGGGCGTTTTGCGTACATAAGCTTATGCATTTAATCAGTCGCTTTTGTGCAAACTTTTTAAAGTTAATTATTTTTATAATCCGGCTACTCAATATAGCTCTAATATTTGCTTCCTTTTTGCTTTCTATGAAAAAAAGCTTGGATTTTGTTTTACCATAATTTATATTTTAATGTTTTTTTTTGGAAATATAATTAAAAATTTATGAAATTAGCACTAAACGCCAAAAATAGAAATTTATTTCAATTGTTTAAGTTTAAATTTTTTCTCCGCCAATTTTCCAGGTTGGAATTTTTCCACTTTCACCAATATAGAAGAGCTATACGAGGCGGCTTACGCAGCTTGCTAAACCGTTTTCTGGTTGAAATTTTTGCGCAGTCTTATACAAATTGTGCATTGTTTCTTTAACAACCTTAACCCCTATCAACAATGCAACAGAAAAAACACTTACTTGGACAGCTAGAGGCGGTAGTGCAGCTGGTGGCGAGGCTTGGATTGGCGGAGCCTGAAAGCAACACGAATCCTGTTGAATGGGCGTGCAGATGCAGGGTGGAGGAGGAAGCAAACTTTGATATTGTGGTGTAGGAAGCAGTTGATATTGAGGCGGTGACGGCGCAACATTACAACATGCGTCTTGTTGAATGGGCGTACAAATACAGGAGCGCATTGGTGGAGGAGTAAGCGGCGGTGGCATAAATTGTGGTCCGGCACAACATGAATCTTGTTGGACTAAAATTTAAATTATTGTATCAGAATGATATATTTATATATGGAAAGCCTAGACGAAGTTTAATTTAATGAACTGGGTCTTGCCAGGAAATCGCTTGCCGTGATGAAATCAGAACTTATTTTCGGTTTTATTTTAGGCTCTTTTTTTTACTCTCTTCCCTTGCATATATTTTAGTTGGTTACCGCCATTTGGCTGTCTTTTTTAAGACCCCTTTTTGAGATCTATTGGGTAATAAAACTCCTAATCATGCCTTTTTCTTAAATTGATTTTGAATGAATGGGGTCCTAGCACGAACGCGATTATTGCTGATCTAATGTTAGCTTCATTGTGATGTTAAATAACATCGACGTTTTTTCATGGCTTAAACTTGGTATGGCTAGTTAATTTTGCCTTTTTTTTTATTTGTTCGGATAAGTTGATGGACTTTTGTTGTTGTTTATTTACTTTATCTTTGTTTGGATTCTTAAAAATTGGAGATTTAAAAAAGAAAACATTTCATGACGGCGCAAAATTACCAAGACAATTCACCGTTACCTGAGTTTAAGTAAAACTAATTTTACCTTGAACGCAAATGCACGTTGTTGGCGGGGGTGGTGGCGGATCATGTTGGATTGGCGCCGGCTCACAGCAAGGGTCTTGTTGGACTAAATATTAACATTTTGCAAAATGTTTTGTTAAATTTCCATAATTTTTAACTAAAAGCAATTATTACTTGGAGTGCAAATGCAGGTTTGTTGTGGAGGCGGTGGTGGAGGCGGTATATGTTGAACTTGCTGGCAACAGGGATCTTGTTGGACTAAAAACCATAGGCGTTGAACTCTTTTGAATATTTAATGTATAATTTATAGCCTAAGTCAACGACAAACACAAAATACATGTATATTTACCTTGGGTACATGTAATACAAATTGGGA
The DNA here is from genome assembly GCA_035044305.1 of Drosophila nigritarsus. Classification (NCBI taxonomy): domain Eukaryota; kingdom Metazoa; phylum Arthropoda; class Insecta; order Diptera; family Drosophilidae; genus Drosophila; species Drosophila nigritarsus. The sequence continues at coordinate 11,613 of JAWNMF010000481.1, read as the reverse complement.
TGGTCTGCGGCGGGGGTGGTGGAGGAGGAAGAGGCGGCGTTTTTTGGATCAACTGCGTCAGACAACACGGATCTTGTTGGACTAAAAATTTATTAAATTGTTACGACAAAATTTCCAATAAAAACAAAATTCAAACTACTTGGTGTGCACACGCAAATTGGCTGTGGTAGTGGAGGAGGAGGCGGTTGATGTAAGACTGGCGGTGGTGGAGGAGCACAATTGCACGGCGGATGAATGCGGAGGGTCACTGAAATGGGCTCTAAAAATATCAATTCTATCATCATTATTAAAGGTAGTTAGGTGTAGTGCTAAATAAATTTAAAAAAGCATTAAAATATTAAGCATACATAAAAAATCTAAAAATATTATTCTTAAGCCAATGATAAAAAGTGAAAAAAATTACGCTGTAAACATATACATGGCGGTGGCGGTGTCTGAGGTGGGGCGTGTTGAAGGGCGCAGCACGGGTCTTGCTGCAATGGTGTACAAACACACGTGACGCGAGCCTGAATTAAAGGTGGTGAAGGAGGCGCATGCTGAACATTACAACAAGGGTCAAAGAACACTGGTGGAGCCTGTTCCACGTTGATTGGAGTACAAATGCAGGTGGTCGTGGGAGGAGGAGGTGGTGGTGGCAGAGGCTGGAATTGCGGTGGCGCCGTAAAGCAGCACGGATCTTGTTGGACTGAAAACATGACGACGTTTTATTTACAATGTGTGCAAAATATGTAAATAGATAGAAAATCATTTATTTTGCTTTTGACATTTTGCAAAATAAGTCGGTTCAACATAGTACTGAACATTTTGATTGGCTGTCTGTTAAACATTTTGACAAAAACACAATTTATAAATAATAACAAATTGCCAAAAATAAGCGGACTTGAACGTTTAAAATTGATTGCTTAGTAAATTTTGAAAAAAAATAAAATCAATACCGTAGCTTTATTTTTACTTAAAAATTTGTAAAATGTGCTACAAAATAAAAAAAAATAAATTTAATTACTATAGCAATCTCACAACTACTGTAGTTACAAAATCAGCTAATGTAGTTGTAACGCAAAAATAATATAACAATAACTATTTCTGCCCAAAAAGTTGTTAAACTTTGTTGTGTAACATGAGATCACAAAACTTAACTATTTGTATTTTTAAAATTTGCTGATTTAAAGGTCGGACCGCCTTCAGTGATTGCATAACATTATTTTTTAACATAATTTAAGGTTTAATGAAAGATATTGAGTAAAATATGAAAAGAATAAAATGCATGAAATTTTTTAACCCCAAACAAAAATAAAAATCAAAGGTTGCCTGGACTGCAGATGCAGGTTTTGACGGATGGCGGTGGCAGTGGCAGCGGCTGATGCATGACTGGCGGCAATTGTTGCACATTGCAAAAAAACGGACCGCACATGCCGAGGGTGCCGCGGTTTTGCCGCCTTCTACGTGTAATCACAAATTTTGCCGTCTTTATATTTTCATTCTGAAAATTTTTGTATTTTTTTGAAATTTCTTATTTTTTGTTTTAGTTGAACACATTCTTGTGTTATTTTCGTTTATTAAGTTTTGTCCAGATAAGCATGTCTTTAAATTTTCTTTCGTTTAATAATTAAATAGTCCGAAAACGTTTTTAACAATCAAAAATTAGTTCACCAATAACTAAATACCAAGTACGCTCTTTTATGCGCCAAAGTTTAAAAGTAGCAATAATACCCATTAAAATTTTTGACATATTTAGGATATTCCGAATAACTAATATTCTTTCCAAAATGGGCTTTCCACATTGAAAGATTAATTTTACCTCTTTTAAAACTTCTTCGATGACGTCGTCTTCGGCTGTTACGGCGGCGGCGGTTAGCAATATTAAAATAACAACATTAAATAATTGATTAGTCCAAAAACGTTGCCTGTGCGATTTCATGTTGGAAACTGAACAAATTATTAAAAAGTTAATCTATTGTTTTAAACAAGTGATGTAACGAGCCTGAGGTTGTCTCTCAACCAAACAAACGAGCTCAGTTCATATTGGGATTTGACTCATGTTTTAGCTTGGAACAGTAAAATAATGATTAAGTTGATGTAACACAATACTCTTGACAATGGGATCACATAATTGTAAATTTATAATTGAACATTTACTGCGTTAGCATTCTTAAATCAAAAAGGAGGAAAGAAGCTTCTTTCAATAATGACAATTAATTGGCCTAATTAATTAAAAAATCAAAAAAACAGGTTAATTTAATTATAAAATTTTCTGCGTGGACCATACATAAAAAAGCAATTCATTTGGTAAAGGCACATTCCACAAAGACATTTCCGGTTTTAATTAATGACGTTCTATTCCAACATCTCCGCCAATCCTCCTACCCCTTTCACTCTCTTTAGGTTGATCCAGATGTTCTTGAATGTCAAGACAAAGCTTAAAAATTTTTTTTTACGTTAAGCATGTGTAATGGTCATGTTTTGTACTTGAATTTGATGAGCATGATTGTTTTTTATTATATTTTTTTTTATTTGAGCTTTTCAGTTTTTTTCAACATAATTGTAGCGTCGGAGTCAAAGAAGCGTTTTTTAAGTGGTAGCAAAATTTTTTTTTTAAAATGTTGCAAATCAGATTGCAGAGACATACATGTTGTTTTTCCTTGATGCACTTTTAACGTAACAACTGGTGTTACGGAAAGAATGCTTTATATGTTTACTACGATAGAGTAAAAAAGAAAACATCAATAAAAACAATAAAATTATCAACAGTTATGATTATCAGCGAGCATACCATTTTTTGTTGTGGTTGTTGTTGCTGTTATTGCTTTTCCGCATGTTTTTTCCGCGTTGACAATGGTCCTTCAAAAAGAGTAAGCAGGAAATTACAGGTTAAAACAACAAATTTATGAGTTATTGTTTGTTGAATTTTTGCTCAGTGATGAGCAAGTTGAAGTTGAATGCAAATTATAGGAGGGTAGATTTCGGGGACAACAACAACACAACAGCAGCAGTGCAGGTGGTTAAAAGCAAAAATGCAGAGAGACGCAAAACTTCTGTCAAACCAATATTTTTGCGAGTCGCCAAACGAAACAACAAAACAAATGTCTACACAACTAGAATACAGCCAAAGGAAAACAAAGACATTATTGAGTCTGAGATTCAGCAAGAATGAAAAGTTTTTCCTTTTGATCAACTCCATAGTGATTATTATTTAAATTCAGATATTTGCAAATAATGTAAACAATTTTCTTCGAAATCTTTGCATAAATAATCAAAGTTAAAAAAATTTTTTTTATCAGTTCTTTTTTCTTTGTGCGGAAGAGAAAAATACAGTCGAGTGAAGATTGTAGAAAAAACAAACCGCCTCCTAAACACCTCGATCTTATGTTGTTGTTTTAGTTTTGTCAATACTTTATTTATGAATAAGCTTAATGAATTTTATTTATAATATAATTAAAGATGCTTATGCTGCAGCTAATAATAATTAACAAGTTGGTATACACTAAAAAAATTATAATTTGTTAAACAATGTTTTTGTAAGTTTTTTTGTGTTTTAACAAATAAGAAATATCAACAAAGGAAATTGATGCGAATTAGAAGTAAAAGCAAAAAAATTTTTAATAAATTTTTTTGTTATTGCTGATTGTGCTAAAAACATTTCGTTTTCTTAACGTCACTCCTTCTCGGATTGATTTTGAGGGGTTTATTTAGACAGAAACAAGTATTGAGGAATCCCAAGTATAGCAAGCACTTTTTGAAAAAAAAACTTATTAATAAACATTTATTCTAATTCATGCAAATAGTACATGCAAATTATTACTTTTGTCTTCTCTCAGATTGATCAGACAATCTGTTTATTAAGTTGGTAAATAAGTTCGTTTGGTTTTTGTAACAATGAATTTTTATTTTTTCAAAAATATAAAAAACGATTATAAATGATTAATCAATTAAGTATTCTCCTTCCTTATCAATTATTTCTTGGCATCGTTTCGCAAGTTTCTTGATTCCGCGTCGATAAAATTTTACCTCTTTTGAAGTAAACCAATTTTTAAGCCGTAACTGCAATTCTTCGTCATTGTTAAATGAAACTCCGCAAAACGCATTCAAAAGTGAACGATACAGAAAGTAATCCGACGGAGCAATGTCCGGAAAATGTGGTGAATGTTAAAGAACTTCCCAGCCAAGCTCCTGGATTACGGTCTTTGTCAATTTTGCAACGTGCAAACGAGCATTGTTCATGCTGCAGAATAATATCATATCGCGCATTTGAGCGTTTTTGACGAAGTACTTCCGCCAAGCGCCGCATTTGTTGACAGTAGACTTCTGCATTGATGGTGTTGTTATTTTCAAGCAATTCCCAATAAATTATGCCTTCCATATATCCACCAGACACAAAGCATTGACTTGAGTGAATGCAAATTTTGCTTTACACGTAGCGTTGCTTGTTGGTCATTTGTCCACCCACTCACTACAATATGTTCATGTTTACATACAAGCACATTTCCGGTCACAATTAAGCTCAAAAAATGGTTGACGTTGTTTGGAAGCAAGTTGATGACGCGCAAGCAAAGAAGAACATGCAATAACCCGATCATCTTTGTTGGCTTGGCTTAACTTGTGCGGCACCCATGCACCAAATTTTTGCACTTTTCCTATTTCCTCTAGATGTTTGAGAACGGTTGGATAAGTGCAACCCATTTTTTCTGCCAATTCTCGTGATGATTGACGACTGTCTTCTTGAAGAAATGCTTCCAGTTGTTCCACGTCGAATTCAACTGGGCGACCAGAACGAGATTTGTCAGTTAAGGTAAAGTCGTTTTGTTTAAAGTGGGCAAGCCATTTCTGAGCAGTTTTCTCTGCCTCAAACCCATTTTCATAGATTAAGTTGATATTTCAAGCCGCTTGAGCTGCGCTGGAGCCACGATTGAATTCGGCCAAAAGTAGATGTCGGATGTGTTCTTTCTTATCAACTTGTAAGCATAACGTATTTTTTTCCTTTAAAAAAAGTTGCGTTGTTAATACCATGTTATAGAGCAAAACGAGAGCTACAAAATAATATATAACATTGCGTAAAACAGAATTGATAAAGGAACAAAAAGTAATAAAGCCGCACAAACTTATTTACCAACCCAATACCTTTTGCTTAATATAATTAAGAATTTCTTTGTTGCAACTTTTTCAATGTCTAAAATATTTTGACTTCTATTTGTGCAGTTCTTAGAATCTAAATAAAACATTTGAGATGAGCAAGGCTTTTGAAAGTTAATTTGAGCATACTTGCGGAGGAGTTTGAAGCAGAATCTTTGCTGGTCAAAGAGGCTTGTCGTAGCAGCAACATAGAAACAATTATTAGTTGGACAAGCCCTTGTGCTGAAGGTGATTAGCAAAAAGTTATACCGAAGCGCATAGATTAGGCGAGTATGTTTTAGCTACTAGCAGCAATGCAAATGCAATGATGATGGTTTTTAATTATAAAATTAGAAATTGGTTTGTTTATGGAAGATGTATTGTTTCAAGACTCTGTACTTGAGATTTAATATTGAACTTTATAATTTTTGAGTGGCGCTTTTGTTTAAGTTAAATCGGTATAAAATTTTCCTAGTTTTTTATGAAAACAGCAAAACAAAATGTCAATAATTAGATTGGGGTTGCAGGCATTGCAAAAAAACTTAAAGTTGCTACCAGAAAGCACATACCAAATCCAAAACGTTAGCTTAAAAGTAATAATTTATAATTGACATTGCAGAAAATTTTTTTTTGTATTTTTGAGTTTAAGACGTCTATAACTTTTAATTTGTAATATTTTCAAAAGGTTTCAAGTAAAACAATTTTTAATCATTCAAAATAAACAAAATGAAAGAAAAATATTGAAAATTTTTTTTTAAAAATAGGCAATATTAATAATTTAAAAAGGTCAAAATGTATTAGGCGTAAAATGATAAGCGATGCATACTTTTTTTTGTTTTTTTTTGCTCAGTTATTTTTACGACATGTCAAAACAACAACACAATTTAGTTTTGCATTTTAAAGAGATTACATACTTGTGTTTTGCTAATGTCATTTTACGATGACAAAGCAAAAACTGCAAAACAAATTGTGGATATCAAGTTTGGAGAAACTTATTTTACTTGCTTACTTGCTTTTTGTGTAAATGGCAACCTCCTTCACGGAAGTCCAATGTGGACAACCCAAGAAAATGATACTCAAATAACGTTTTTGAGTAAAAATGAAAACACGCTTGAAAAACTGATATTGAAAAAAAAAAATTTTGCTTTTTCGTCAAGTGTCAATTCAGTTTTAAATTGCCTATGCTCATCATACATCCCGTAAAAATGAAGCTAAAAGAAGCTATCCAAAGCAAATGTATTTGAGTTTTCATAATATAGTTTTGTTATTCATGATTCTGGAAAAGTTCTGGTACTCTATACAATTAATCTTCAGGTTTATCAAAAAAACATGGGTTACGTCGGCTGAAGCCAACTTTGAAGACCAATTCAATTTTGTATTCCTATTGGGAATCTTAAGTAGATCTGATAATCGACTGATAATTTACGTAGAAATTAATTTTCTATTTAACGCATGACTGAATTTACGATGTAAAAGCCCTTTGCATGTTAACAAACTTATTATTAGCAAAACCATTGTGTAAACTTTGAAATAGTTTTTTTAAACCACTTAACCCATTTAATTTCGAGAAAAAATAAAAAATCATTTGCAAAATTTTTTCATTTTGTGCACGTTAAACTAGTTCAAAGATTGGTAAATAACAAGCTTACGGCAATATCAAATTGCAAAATTTTGACCTTCCATGACATATAAATATAGTCACATTTTGTGAACTCAACATCCAACCTTCAATAAGTTAATGTGACTTCTTTAAAGCGTCACTAATCGAAGTAATCTCAAACAAAAAAATAAATCAAACCTGCTTTTTTAAATTAAAAAAAACTTTGACATTTTAATTTAGGCTACAGTATGCTAATAAGCATTTGACCAGCTAAATTTAGAAAGGTTACATTACTTATTTATCTTCAAATATTACTCGTCCCCACCTTTAATCTATCTTTAATATCAAAACTTTTCCACCAATTTTGTATTAATGCAAATACATTTCCTTGCTATTAAGCATATTATTTTTTTAATTTGGTTAAAATGCGGGTAGTGGTGGCTCAACGTCGCCCTTCTCTTTTCTTTTAAAAACAAAAAAATACACAACTACGAAAGCCGCATCTCAAGCATTTTATGTTTGGAGATGACAAATTGGAAATTTTTTTCTCCTCAGTTCTTCATCCCACCTTCAATTGCCTTTATTGCTTAAACTAATTATTTTTCTTTAAAATGGCTTTTTTCGTTATTTTCTTGTTTTTTTTCCAAGTCAAGTGAGCTGTTATTTTAAGTGTGAGCTTATAAGGTTTAGGTCTGACATCCAATTGAGTTTTTGCTTGAAACATTTCAGTTTAATTTCTTTGAATATTCCTGTTTTTCAAATCTATTTATTTTGAGGATGAGACAATGTTATCAAGGCAATGACATTACATCTGTATGGAGAAGGTGATCTAGCATTTTTGGTTGTTTTAATAATAATTAATGTATCAAATGACGAGTATATATTTTATTTAACGGTGTTTGATAGACTGTTTGAAAATATTTTTTTTTTTACTTAAACCCTACGCTTAAAATAAACCTTGTTTAAAATTGTCAACTTTGAAAAAATTAATTATCTGTAAATTATTTATTGTACATATTTTAAGGTTGAGAGTTTTATTGCATTTGGTTAACACCAGGACCGTGCAAAATGTGTGAAAATCATTAAAACATGAAAATCTCTCGTATTTTGAAAAAAATAAGAAGGCAACTTCTTAAACACCATCTTATTTTGATGGGCAGAGAAGGGAAAATATAAATAATTTTTTTAACCTTTTAAAAATACCTAACAACTACATGTTACTCCCTTCATCGGTTATAACATAAAACTTATCTGCCATGGAATACGAAAAGTTTTGCCATAATAAATTATAAAAAAACATTTTTACATCATAAACAGATTTAAAATAAACTTCTGATGGGTATTTTTCAAAACCATATATAAAAGATTTTAACTCCCCAAAATGTTTTGTATGTTAAAAACCATTAAAGTTTACACTATAAAAAAGCATAAAAAATGGTTTGCAACAAAATTAAAAAAAATTATATTGTAAAACAAATTCTAGTAAGCAAAAATCAATTAGCTATTACTTGGAACTGAATGTCTACTAATGTTGAATTTATATATTATGACATTTAAATATTACCAATTGATGTTCAAAAAATGACGTGCATATTTTGCATAAAAAATGGCTCGACTCAATCTGAAGTATTCTCTGCAAATTTTTTTTGTATATTGTTCAATAATTAAAATTAATAGTTCCCAGTCAGATTAGCTTAAAAATTTTTTAATTGAAACTTATTTTGCATTACGTTTTTGTAATAAAATGAATACAAATTTAGTGTATAATTTTTAATGTAAAAGGGTTAGCTAAACGTAAGCATTGGTATATTTTTGGAGAATTTGTGTTTTAAATTCATAAATAATTGTACTTTGAATTGTTGAGAAATTTTGATGCTAATAATTAATTATTGGTTGGCGTTTCAATTTTCTCTGTCTTGAATTTTTTGTCAAATTACCAACTTGCGGCAATGTCAATTCGCGACAGTCAACTTGCCAAATGTTATGTTTACTTTCTAATATCGGTTTGCCATACTTTTAAATATAAATTGTCAATTCACGGTAAATATTAACTCATGAAATTCAACTTTCAAATAAGTCCTGCCGCATCTACAATGCGTTGTAAATTGACCTTTTGCTTAAAAATATATTTTTCATATTCAATATATATATAAAAGGTTGATTTATGCTAGATCATATCCATTAATTCTATTTGCACTAAAATAGTTGAATTTAACATTTTTTTGTCCAGGTAACAAATTGCATTGCTGAACAAAAGTTATGAAGTTATTATTGATGCCTCTATTATTTTTATTCATGTGCTTTATCAATCTTTGCTTCGATTGTGATGCTAAACCAACCAACTCAATGACAAGGATTCAGGTACTAGAAACCGTGGTATAAAAATAACAGTGTTTTTGTTTGAGTCCAAAATAAGTTCATATTTGTGTTATAAAAGTAATTCATTTTACAATTATTTCGGAATCAATGCAGATTTTGGGTCTCTATAGATCAGACTATAACTGTTTTCTAGGTTACGTGATTTTGTGTAAAATCAACTCTTCTTTTCAGACTCAAAATCTGATAGTAAGCTAAACAAATTAACCTCTTACAAAATAAAAAACTTAAGTTGCATCTAGGAAGTTTTCCGAACGTTAATGCATGCGAAACCCATGATGATTGACTCGCGGGGTAAAAAATCGTCATTCAGCCCGCTCGGAGAAATGAAGCGGAATGTCGACGATAGCAAAAAACTATTTTCACCATCGTACAATTATGATTTGGATGACAACACCATCGGCATTAACGATCCCCGAATAAACATTCAAAGGAAAAAAGTCCTCTGGCTGCTTCAAGTTTCTACCAGAGATACCTAAGCCCCCCACTCCCGTGCTTTAAACACTTTGGATAATAACATTTTTGTGTGAAATAAAAACTATAAATTATTTAAATTGAAATTTCTTTCACTTTTGTCACTAATGAATCCGACATTTTGTTTGCTTTGGTTCTTTTGAATTGCTTAATCTCTGCTATGTCTTAATAAAACTTCAAAAGGCACTCTTAAATATTTTTAATGATTTCTAGAGTCCAATTAGAATGGGGTAGCTAAAAAAATTATTATTATATAGGTGATCACAAAACCTAAGTTTTATTGGAAGCCTAAACTTTTTTTTAGTTAATGTTTAAATTTGTTTTATTAGTGGTAATTTAGCAACAATGACAGTAAATTCTCCTTAAGATTTATGACTTGAAAATTTTTTTTGATCAAAAAAAATTTTTTTTATAGATTTTTTAACAAAAAAATGTGGCATTTGTCTGACTGTCTGTCAAAAAAAGATCAAAAAAAAAAAATGACGAACCCTAGCGCAAAATCCTGAATAAAAATAACTCGGTATATAAGGAATGGCACATTTCTTAGTTTTCGGTGGGTGGTCTCGCAAACCATCTGTGACTCTATGCTTGGATTTTAGAGCACCTTGGATAGCACGGCGAAGATTTCCTTGAGTCCCTGCATACTGATGACGGTATGCATGGAGCCCAGCATTGCTGGGGTAGAGGGCCTCGGTTCTAGCGATGGTAGTCGTGTTGTTTGAAGGGAACAGATCTAGAAATTATATCTGTTACCCCAAAAAAAAACGCTTAAAACTAAGGGTTTTGTTAAAATTTTGTTTGTTTACGGTAGGGTTACTGTAAACAAAAATTTTCAAAATCCAAAAAATTTTTTTATTGAATTTGAAACTTGTTTCTGTATACTTTTATGATTGTTTTGTTTGAAACTTGTTTACTGTAGGATTACTGTATACTTTTATGATTGGCGGCAAATTTCAAATTCAAATTTGTTTATACTTAACCTATGGGTTTCCCCAATATAAGGTGCTTATGCTTGGTTACTGTCGCGTAGGGTTACTGTATACTTTTGTGAATTTCAAATTTTTGCATTTGTTTATACTTAACCTATGGCGTTTCCGAAAACCAAATAATGGTTACTTTAGCTTGGTTACTGTATACTTTTAGAATTGGTTTATTATAGGGTTACTGTATATTTTTAGGATTGTTTTTACTGTATACTTTTAGGATTGTTTTACCGAAGGTTTGCTGTACATTTTAAGGATGTTTTACTGTAGGGGTACTGTATACTCGTAGAATTGTTTTACCGTATACTTTTAGGGTTGTTTTACTGTTGTCGCGAGTACGCGAAAATTAAATTATTTTTTGTTGTTTAAAGTCGAAATGGTCTTGACACGAACAAGCGCGCCAAATGCGCCAATTTCATTGTTTAAAATTTCCAAAAATTTTTCGTCAAGACCTTTTTGTTCTTTTCATTTTTAGCTTATTGTTTGTTTTTTGCTAGCTACGAGTCAGTTGTTTTTTGTTTAAATTTTGTTATCTTAATATTTTTGCTACAACTTGGATTTTTGTGTCCAGTCACTTGTTTTTTGTTTGGGATTATAATAAAGAAAAATAGTTTAATTTCTTTTTTCTTTATATAGCAATCTAAGGTAATTCCCAACAACTGTAAGGTTACTGTATACTTTTGGGATTGTTTAACTGGAGGGTTACCGTATACTTTTAGAATTGTTTAACTGTAGGGTTACCGTATACTTTTAGAATGTTATACCGTATGCTTTTAGGATTGCTATACTGTATATTTATAGGTTTGATTTACTGTAGGGTTACTGTATACTTTTAGAATGTTATACCGTATACTTTTATGTTATACCGTATACATTGTTTAACTGTAGGGTTACCGTATACTTTTAGAATTGTTCAATCGTATTATTACCGTATACTTTTAGGATTTCTATACTGTATATTTTTAGGTTTGATTTACTGTATTTTGTAGGGTTACTGTATACTACTTGGGATTGTTTTACTGTAGGGTTTGCTGTATATTGTTAGGGTTATTGTACTGTAAGGTTACTGTATAC
>JAWNMF010000480.1:0-147827 GCA_035044305.1 Drosophila nigritarsus | reverse complement strand
GAACACACACTTGATGAAGGCGCTGATCGTGCCGGGCTTTGTTTGATGCCATTACCAGGATGTCGTCCAGATAAACCACAATTCCATCAATTCCTGCTACGCACAATTCGATGGTTCGTTGAAATATTGCCGGTGCCGGTTTAAGACCAAAAACAAGTCTGTTGTACTGGAAAAGGCCACGGTGCGTTGTGATTGTCGTCAGAGCTTTGCTTGCTTCATCCAGTTGTAGCTGGTGGTATGCGTCCGTAAAATCTAATTAACTGAAAACTCGGTTTTCACTGAACTTTGTGAGCAGTTCTTCCATGTTCGGAATGGGATAGTGGTCTGCCAGTAGCGCGTTGTTGAGGCCTGTAGAGTAATCTGTACATAACCTGATTTTGTCATTGGCTCGACGAGCGACGACAATTGGTGCTGCCCATAACGATGATTCGACTGGACTGATTGTACCATTGCTGACGAGACGATCAAGTTCTTTGTTCAGCGGCTCTTGAACTGTCAATGCTACTGGACGAGGTGCACGGTGGACTGGATGGTTGCAGACGAAGTTGGATCTCGGTCTTTGTGCACGTTCCCAGGTCTTGACCAAATAGAGTTGAGTACTTCTCTTGGATCGATTCCGTTTTGACGGCACATAGTTTTGTTTTATCGCTGTACCATTTGATTATGTTTAGTTCTAACAACACCTCACCGCTCAAGAGACGTACATCGTGCCGCACTACCAATGCTTTTTCTATCGTTGTTTTGCCGTTGCCGGCAATTGCGAGATTACATGAACCCATTATTTTGATTTCACTGCCATCCGCATTGCATACTCTACCGTCGAATTTAGCCAATTTTGGTTTGCCGATACTGTTCCAAGTTTGCATACCAATGGTCGTCAGATCTGCCCCAGTGTCCGCTTGCATTTCGACCTCAATGTTGTTGATTAATACATTGAAAAATCTGCGATGTGATTGTTTCCTGGTGACGACGTCATTGATTCGAATTGTGCTAAGCTTGGCCTGTTTCTTACGGCATACCTTGGCGATGTGGCCGGTGAATCCGCAGAAGTTGCACTTGCTTGATTTAAACCGACACGAAATGCGTTAATGAGAACGTGACCCACAACCTTGACATTGTTTTGATTTGTCCAAACCTGGCTTTGCTCGTTCCTTCTGACCCTGACCGTTTTGATGACCTCCCGTTTGGCGTTGCACGGCATTGATGTCGATGGTGCTTGCATTTGTCCTACCGACGTTCGAATTGATTACGCGGTCTGCGTAGTCACGGCACTTTTCACGGATTTCGGCAAATTTGCATCGGTCGCTGTCCTTGAGAACGATTGCTCTGTATGGTTGATACATTGGATCGCTCATTCGGATTGCTGCTAACAACAGTTTGAATTTGTCCAAATTCAGGTTCTCGAACTCGAACAAATCGCCTTCCAAGTTCACTTCGTCGAGTACCGCGTCGATGCTGTGGTTGGATGCCTTTGCTGTGAGCGTGTCGTACCGACGTTGAAACAGCGTACGCGTGTCGGAGAATAAAATCCGCATTTGTTCCCCCAGCTCGCCGAATTCCATGTCCATCGGCTTACTCGGCGATACGCGGCCACACAATTGTTTGTACTTTTGTTCTCCCAACGCGTTCAGGAGAAGTTCCACTTGTTGTTTTGCCGACAGCGCTTCTATTGCCTCGCCAAACGTGATCTCATGTCGCAAGTACCATTGTGTGAAGGTTGCACCGGAAGAGGGGTCGTACGCGAAGTTGCCTAATCGAGCACTGAGGCTGTTCATTATTGCACGGGGGTTTGACTTGGTTGCGTCCCTGGCCTTGAGAAGTCGGATGTCCTCCATTTGAGCGCGAAGTAGTTCCACCATGTCCCTGAGAATATGCTCCATCGCTGTACTCGTTGTACCTTCCGTTCGCTGCGCCATTGTTGAGTTGCTTGTTGTTCGTTGAGGTACTACGAGAGGCTTGGTATTTTATCAGATGATTTTATTAACATACTAACAGATTATAATAACAAACAAACAATATAGTTATATAGGTTTCCAAAGTTGCCAGACAACAAGAGTACTATTTCTACTTACGGTACTCTTTACTCAACAATAGTCAACTATTAAAAATAATCTATGAAAAAGCGTCAAATTTTTGGAATAGCAAAACAAATTTTAAAATTGTAAAAAAATATTGTAAATGCAAACCTTTGGTGAAGTGCTGCTCGATTTTTTTGACGCCGAAGAAGAGCGGGAGGCGCTCCTCGGCACCGTCCCGGTTGTCGGCGTGAGATGCTCCTGCTGTCGTTTGCGATTCATTTTTTCTTGCTGAATTTGTTGTTGCCGCGCGGAATGGCGAGTAGGTCTTGCGCTTGAGCTCTCCGCCGCCGGTGTTTGCTGTTCCGACGAAGAGGACCGTCTTCGATGACCACTCTGCGAGAGTGGAGAGACTGATTGACCCTTGTTTAAGCCAAGGCTGCCACTAGTTGGCGTCAGTTTGACACCTCCAGCCTGAGAGTGGTTTGAGCCGGGGCAACGTAAATGCGTTTCCTGCCCATTCTCAATTTGGGTATTGATTTCCATTTCTTCCAAATAACGTGCATTAATTTCAATTTTTACGTTGTTTTTCAGGGGTACAGAAGCCGCCGACACTGAACTGCAAGAAAATGGAACAACAATTGCCGAGGAGACGAAAGACGAAGAGTCAATATCTTTGGAAAGTAGCTGTGGTGAGTTGTCTATTGAGAATTCAGAACTGTTTAACTCCGTGTTCACACAAAGTGGAGTCATTTCGGCGCATTGGTCTAGCCCTAAATTAATAAAGATAATTATAAAATAATCAATTATTGAAAAAGCATGGTTCAAATGCCTTATTAAATACAGCATAAAGTCACAAGTTTCGGGTCTTAAAGAAAACAATCTAATTCGTTTCGGGACCTAAATAATCAAATCATTACGAATTTCCTATTTCAATGACTCTTAATAAAATAAAGTAAAAAATTAAAAAGTGTTTAATAATGTGTGTGAAAAAAAGGAATGAGATACACTTAGTATCATCCTTCAATTAAACCCCTCCAAATGCCCGCTCAAATTAAACAAACAATAAAAACCCTTTGATTGAAATCCCGTTCCTATAAAATTTCATTAAAAATGTTTAACCCTTGAAATATAAATATTACGTGATGAACAAAGCATGAAAATCAAAAAAAAATCATGTTCAGCGTTCAGTTGTATTATATATATAATTTAAGGTTTAGTTTGTATCTGTCACACACTCAAATCAAGACAATACAATCAGTACTAATTACAACAAATTAAAACCAGGCCTTTTAACTATATCTCCCATGACAGTAATTCTCACGCTACTTAAATTAAGTGTAGTTGTTACCGTAATTATTTTCATAAAGCAAAAAAATAAAAAAACCAACTATGTTTGAACAAATCAGAAGGAAAGGGCTCATCCTTCACCAATCCTTTGACGTCTTCTTTTAAATCAGCTATTGTCCCCTCGTTGGCCGACGACAAATTGAACTTTTTGTCCAGCATCATTTCGGCAACGACTTTTCGCGCTGCCGCCGCCGCAGCTGCTGCTGCCTTGCGGTGTTGAGTTTGGATGCGTCGAATGCGATTGCGTTCATAATGTTGCAGTCGCTTCGAAAGCATCCTACAATAATACAGCGATTAAAAATCATTTTAAAAACTCAAAAAAACGTACTTTCGCTCGTCCGTGACCGTTTGAATTCGTTGATTAAGACGAGCCAACTCGTCCGACAACGCACCATTTTTCTGAAAAAAAAACTTTGATGTAATTTATATAAAGCAATAAAAAGTTTTGGAAGAGTAAGGGAATGTATTTGTTTTGATTTTTAAATTGAGAGTTATAGATAAATAAAGCGTAACGGCTTTCACCAACAAAAATATCTGAATTCTAATCTTTTTTTTTTCGCAATTTCACGTTAATGATTCAAATAAAAATTTTGACTAATAGTCAACAATTTTGCCATCCTATGAATGATTGTGTGGCTTAAAAATTATTTATTTTGAATACTTTTTAATTACTTTATACAGAAATATCATTAGCCCTGGAAAAATTTTCGGTTTTACAGCTTTTTAGGAAATTTTTCTCAGAATCACTATTTGAAATCATTCTAAAAAAGCTTCTATGCTTAAAGAGTAAAATTAAAGTTTCAGAATTTCTGCAAAATTTATGCTGCTTAACCAATACATTCGTAAGATACATCATAAGATACACCTAGGGGGAGTATCTAATAAAGAATGTATCTTATAAGCGGGTTTACATTTTGCCAAACTCCAAAATTTTTTGCAATATTGCAAAAAATTTAAGGATGTATCTTATAGCCGGGGTAAATTTTAAAAAAGTATCTTAAATAGAGGGCATCTTATAGAGGGGTTTGACTGTATTAAAAGAAAGCTAATAGACATTAAAGATTTAAACGCGTAAAACTACTAAACAAAAACACTATATTATAAGCCGCTAAATTAAACTTACATAAACCAAGGCTTTCACAGTCCTCTGCAAGTGATACAACTTGACGGAATATTTGCGGAATTCAATGTCCTTCTGCAAACTTTCGACGGTGTCGCACGGAGGCTTCGGCTTTGACGCGTTAAACGACTGTCCCCTATTAAAATGCTGTGGTTGTTGTTGGGATTGATAGATGGGAGTGGCAGAGGCCGCTGACGCTGGCGTTACTAAATGATAAGGCGGCGGCGAGTGCAACGTCCCCGAATTCGACTGCTGCACCTTTGGTTCTTGCAAATAAACTTGATTTTGAGGCAAGTTGTGTTGCGGGTTAGTTATTGCACTGCCTAAACCTGTTAAAAATCAGATTTTTTTTAAAATGCTAGAACAAACCTGATAATTGATTTCGGGCAGGATTTTGCGACTGCGGCGGCATATTAGAATAGTTTTGCTGGCTGTTCACAAAGGTTGAAGGTGATGATGAATAAATTTGACGTTGGTTTGGTGGATTAGGCTCAAATTGAGTGGGTGATTTTTGTTGTTGAACAATAAAGTGGCAAACACGGTCTGAGTCCATGGCCTAAAAAAACTTAGACTTTTAATCACGCGTTATTCCTACACGCCAAAAACCCCAATTGTCTAAAATCAGCAAAACCATAAACAACCAAGTATAAATTCACAAGAAAGTCTTAAACTTTTTATTTAGAATTATGTCCGTGGAAAATCAAAATTTATCGGGACATACATTTTGGAGGTGTTGAACCCACATTTTTGGTCTTGTGGCCTAAAAAGCCCGGTAAATGACTTCGAAATTATACTCCTAATCAAGTCGTAGTACGTTTTCGTCTAAAAATTAAAACAACAGTTTTATTCCACAAAATGTGATAAAAACCAGAAAAAGGTACTAAAAAAAATAAAGTTTAAATTAAAGGATATTGTGTTTTCTCAAAATAAAACGCTTAAGCCAAAAGCACCGTGTATTAACTGATAAATCCTCAAATCCTATTTATATTATTAAAATGACATTATCAAATAAACCAGCTTTAAAACGTTTTACATACATCTTGTTGTTGAATAATCGACTCCAAATTTTTTAATTGTATTTTTATCAACTTAAGCCTACACTCAATTTATTAATAAAACATTCAGGCGGCCCAAATAAAAGGTTGTGTACAAAGACCACTAACTTAAAGCATAAAAAAAAATTGTGTCAATCGAAAAATGAATTGTATTGTGACCACTTCCATGCCTGTTTGGAAATTAGTTTTTAGAGCTTAATTAATTAAACCCATAGTATACTTTTACCGTAAATGACAGTATCAAATAAAACAGTTTCAAAACGATTGACATACATCTTGTTGTTGAATAACCGCCACCGAAGGGTGTTGATGAACAGAGATGACGGCAGGATTTTGGTCTGCCGGATTTCTATACTGAGTTTGTGCCGCCGGCCGGTTTAAGCCGCCGTTTCCCACGTATTGATGCAGCGCATAACGAGCAGAGTTCTAAAGCAAACAATATTATTGCAAGTGAACAAGTCAAAAAGCTCACTTGGTATCTCGGCTGTTGAACAACGTGAATTGTTGTTTCGGTCGGCGGAAAACTGCAGCCGATTGCATTGGGCGGGTTTTGGACGTGGATTCTTGTGCACTGTAGCTGGCCGTTCGGATCGAGGTCGGCCGACGGCGCATATATCGTGTTCTCATTGACAATGGGATTAGTATTAGTCTGTCCCACGAAACGGCTTTGCGCCGGCGGCGGTGGTTGCGTTGGCGAGCCAGAAGGATACACGACATGTTGTTTTCCGGGCGCAGCGCTTAAAGAAAGCGCCAAAACTTGTCGGTGTTTGGCCAAAGAGTTTTGAGACTGTTTGGCCTTGGCGGTAGTGGCCTTTTGATGCGAGGACACAACGGGATTCGAAAAAGTAGACGGCGACGAAGCTGAAAGCATAGCGAAAAAATTAAAACAATTAAAAATGATAAAAATTTTTTATCCAGCGTAAAACTCAATCTGTAATCTTTCAAGCGTTTTAAAAAGAAGTGAAGAATAATAGTTCAATAAAAAGGTTTAAATACATAAACCATTTTTGACAAACCGTAATTTCTAATGCCACCCGATGAGGTTCTATTTTTCAATCCGTTTGTAAACATGGGGTTATATTGGAAATGGGATTTAATCAGAAAAAATATGGTAAAAGCTTTACATAATAACAGCGCAAAATAAACCCTATTTACAATAAAAAATGCACCTTAATTATGTTTCAAAAAAAATTATAAACCGTGGTAATCCTGTCATAGAAGTTTTTTTGTCTTTTTGTCCGTGCAATAACGGTCAAAAAAGTTCGTCTGATATTACAAATGATGTTCAAGCCAATTTTGAAGCCTTCTCCCGAATTTATTAAACAAGTAATTTCGTTTTTTGCACAGAAGTCTTGTTTTTTTTGAACGTAAAACATTATTTCATGCAAACTATTTTGTCCGCTATTTGAGTCCTTCGGGTTTTGTCCGGTCATACTTTAAAATTGTCAACAAATTAATAAATTGTTGTATCAACTTATGCAAAAAAAATGGAAATAATTTCAGGCAATTTTGCCCACTACAATAATCAAGAAATGAGTCCGAAAAAAGCAAAATCATACAAGAAGTAAAAGAAGTCTGCAAATAATATCCCTGTTGACTACTTTGTTGAGATGAATTTGCGGCGCGCTGTTGTTTGATTTCAACCTTGGCGTTTGGCGGCAAGGAAGCGTTGGCGCTCTTCCCGTTATAGTATTCGACGCCCGCCGACGCAAACATATCGGAAGATGGCGAAGGAGAATTGAATTCAAAAGAAGAGTCCAGTAGTTCGTCTGGCTCCAGACTACCACTGGCGCCCGACGCCACCGAGGCAATCGTCGAAGCTAAAGCGTCGTCAAAATTGTGATGTTGAGCTTCGTTCATTGCGGAATCCGATTTTCGGTTGCCTGCAGAAACGAGTTTTCATAAAATTAAAAATAAAAGTAAAAAAAGGTACCAATGGCTGAGGTAGACGAGTTACCGCCGACCGACAATGAATTTGCAAACCGTTTATTTGAGTAATTCGAAACGACTACTTGCGAAAGCGGCGGCGGCGCCGCCGAAAACTGCATTTCATTGTTTTGTGTCGACAGCTGCTGGCCGGTTGAGGACAAATAGCGGACATTGGAGCCTTCGTATTGACCAACTTCCGGTGCAAAAGACGTCGATTGCGGGTTCGCCGATTGTAGGTGATAAGGCAAGGGTTGAAGGAAAGGTTTTTGCGGTGAGGCAGATGCCGACAAAGATGTTTTTGACCTAAAAAAATTTTTATGTAGATCTAAAAGAAAAAAATATTCATATAGTCTGTTCAGTTTGATCGACCTTATTCAAGTATTATCGAAATACCCATGTCCCGCAACAATAAATTTCGACAAAAAAAGTGCAAATTTATGGAAATTTTTATGTTTGCTCACAAAAAAATTTCAAACCAAAACTAATTAGTCATTTGCAAGAAAAAACACTCAAACAGGTGCTAGTGCCAGGGCAGTGTTAAAATACTGGTAAACAATAATAAGTAACAATGATTAAATGACGTATAACTGTAGGAAAATAACACGCCAACAAAACTTAATAATCCATATTTTATGGCACAATATGTTTACTTTAAAAAAATCTCAATCGCATGACTTTTAAAAATTAAAAAAGAACAGACAGAGCAGCAGATAATTTTATTAAAATGGTCAGAAACAGTTTAAAGTAAAATTTTTTCAAATGACCATTTTTGTAAAAAAGCCAAAAAAACAAAAAATTGTAAGATAGCAACAGCCAAAACTTAAAATTTAAAAGCCGTAGTTGCTCCCACCGAATAAATATGCAGTAAAAACCAACGTCACAGACTGCTATAAACCACACAAACAATAAGAAAAATATAAGCAAACAAAACTATACATAAAACAAATCTCACAAAACATTAATTTTAAACAACAAGACAGAAGAAAAAATACAAAATAAAGAGACAAAAAATGTTAAACTCTTTGACCAAAGAAGTGTAAAACGATTATAAAATCAAAATAAACTTCACTTGAATCAATAACAAATTTGACCAAAAAAATTAATAAAAAAGTAACCGTTTTCCAACTCTTTTGTCTTCATCGAGTTGGCCCTTCCTGTTTAAAATTTCTTGTTGCATTTTATGGCGCGCTTGTTGCTGCTGCAGATGTTCTTTGACAGTAGGGCCGTCGTCGCTAAACGGCGCCCCACCAGAAGTCGAGGGCGCCCGAATTTGTAGAATCGATGAAATTGTTGAGCTAAACAGCGAAAAAATAAAAAATAAAAATGCACTAAACTCATACTTTTTCCCTCGACCCCGCGATTGGTAGTTGGGCGATTTGTAGGTGCGAGACGCTTTGGTTGTTGTTGTCCCACCGCTATTTAATGGCGGCGGGGCAGGCAAAGCCGGTTTGGACTGATGCACAATGTATTGAACAGAAGGTGGTCGATTCTAAACATCACCATTAAAAAAATGTCTAAACAACAAAAAAGCCACTACCACATAGGCCTCATTGCTGTTCGACGTCACTTGGCTGGACGAAGACGCGTAATACTCGCTTTGCTGGAGTGAAAAGTCAGGTGTGGAATTGACGCGAATGCTTTTGACAGAAGGAGATCGTTGAAGATTGGAAACGGAAGCGGGTGAGGGTGGAACTGAAGACATGACAGACGGCGGGTTTGAAGACGGATGCACTGTTACTGAAATGCTAGGCGACGGCGCCTAAAAATGTGGGTTAAAGCCGCGCCATTCCAATGCCATTTTGCATGAATAAAAAACAAAGGTTGGTCATTATAAAGAGAGTGAGAACTGGTTTAGGCGTAATGGCAACTCTTTCAAGTACAATCCATTAAAAAGTTTTAATATCTATAATGCACCAATTCCCTAAAAATGGAGCACAAATAAGCTAAATCGCTTGGAAAGCGGTCATTTCTAAAATGCTTGACCAAAAAACCAAAATTTACACGCACTATATTAATTCTGAAAAATTGTATCCAGCGCCTTTACCCCTTTATAATGCGGGGTTCAAAAAGTACAGAACTAGTGTGGTTTAGGGTAATATTTGCGGTGTTCGTCCATTTTGGTGTTTAAATGCACAAAAATTTTATTGTCAAAATTGTATTATCATTTTTAAACCGGATATGGCGGATAGAAAATAGAGCAAAAGGCAACTTTATATACCAACAATTTCTTCTAAAAATTTTTCAGCGCAACGAAATGTTAGGGAAAACCATTCCAGCTATCCATGAAAGAGTTCAAGAGTAAACCATGAGGGAGAGTAACAGTTTAAATAATTTAGCGCTGACTACGGCATAATTACGGGGGCAATAGCCTACATAACCTACAGCACTAAAGGCCGCCGGGCAGGCTATTTGCCAGAAAATAATTCGCTGGTGTACAGTTAGATTAATCGCCGTAGGACATATTTCTAAATGCTCAAACAAAGTTGTATATAAACACGCATTAGGAAGCCACTGGAAAAATGCCAAAATGTGCAGATGGCAACAGGGAATTAGATTGGTATCAAAAACAGACACATTTATGCAAAAAAAAGTTCGGCATAAAATTTCCGTTTTAAGTCATATTCGTGTTAAGAGCAGAAAACTTAAAAATAAAAGGCCTTGATTCTTAAAAATTTTTATGCGTATAATCAATTCTCCTATTGTTCATCCTACGGTGATTGGATAAAATTTTTAAATAGTAAAAATTTTAATTTTAATTGTAAAATTTTCAAAGAATTTGTATTTTTCCATATTTCACAACTACAAACGAACACACAATTGTCCACCTTTATAAGCTTTGTCCGCCTATGTGTATTTTCGATACAAATCCATTTCCCTGGATGACACAGCAAAGGCTCCCATATCAAAATCTAGTTTCAAACCGCAACATAAAAAAATAAAGGAAAATTTATACCTGAATGCTGCGATCGACAGAATTGAAAATTTGGGTCACCGGTGTGTCGGGCTCGGTAAGAGAATAGTAACTGCCCGGCGTGTTGATATACGGCAACGGAGGTATACTCGAAGACAATTGCTGCGGGTTGTGAAGAGACGGCGTCGCCGGTTTTTGACCTAACGACGATATTGAAGGCAGGGCACCGCCGCCGTTTGAGCCCGACACATTGGATAACTGGGCATATTGTCGGCTGTCGGGAAGCATTCTGGACGCGCCCAAACTCGCCTCGTTGCCGCTGAAAATCTCTGAAGCAGAGGGCAGCGACTTTACTTGTCCACTAGAGAGACACGCCGCCAAGTTGGGATTGCTGGCAACCAGGTTTTGGCTATCACAAGTCGCAAAGTTGTTGGCGCCGGCACCCGAAGGCAGTTTTTGGTAGCTGTTGCAGGGCGACGGAGGCAAGAAAAACGAATTTTGAGGTTGGGATGGTTTCTGCTCTGTAAAGTATTGGTTAGAGGAGACGGAAGGAATGGTCATATCGATTCTATCCAAGCTATAATTCTCTTCTCCGGTAGAAGAAAACGTCGACATTTTATAGCGATGTATTCGCTATTCGAAAACCATTCGTAAAGGAAAGGGAAAAAGATCTGCAATTTCATTTAATCAGATTGAAAATGGCTCTACCAAAAAATGGTGCATTAAAAATTGAAAAGAATAAAGGCAATTAGAAAAAGCCACCTTATAAAAGAGTTGGGAACATGTGGAAGTTGCGGCAAACTGGCAAAAATCTACGCGTTGAAATTACATTATAAAAGCAATTTTTTTATACATTCCAAAACTGAATAAATATTCAAAATTATTACAATTTTGCATTTTTTCGAACTTTATTTGCTCTAGTACCGCCTCTTTTTGGTGAATTTCTTTTTTTTTTTTGGTTAAAAAATTTCCGCTTCTAAAATTTGAAAGCGAAATGCAGACAAAATTCGGCTCAATCGTAAAATTAGGCAAAATATCCAAATCATAATTTTTTAGTTTCACATGATAATTTAAAGTTCAGAACAATTAAAAAAGTAAGCAGATTGACGGATCGCTATTGCATAACTTAAAGACGGCGCCGGCTATTTGCAAATGCCCCACTTAAAAAAACACAAGTGAGTGACATTACATTTTTTTTAATTATGCCATTTTTTCCTATAAAAAGCTGAATTCTCGTCCTTGCGTTATGCTTGAGCTTGGTATTTGGAAAATGTAGACCACAACATAACACGAATAGAATGGGAAAGTCCATATGGCTTTTAATCAAATTATCACTTATTTCCTGTATTTTGAACACATTTTATGCATTTCAAAAATTTTGTTTGATTTTTTGAGAAGTAAGCCAAAAACATAAGTTTTACTCGACTAAATTAATTAACCTGAGCTCGAACTTGCCAGTTCCAGCTGGAACACCTATTTTTGGAATGCATAATTTGAACGTTCGATTGAATGTGATGTGATTAACCAGAATTGAGCTGGTTGAAGAATAATTTAAAAGTTTAATTTTCGACAAAAGTTAATTTAATAAAAATGAAAAAAAACTTTCAATTTTGAAAATATTGTTTGGGGATTTTTTTGGATAAAGAATTACGAGGATTTGATTCGATCCGATGACGAAAGGCATTCAAAACAAAAGCATAAAATTGGCTAGATTTCGGGCGCTGCTTTGAGAACGCGTGAATCAAAAAAAATTGGGCGTTGCGCCAAAGCAATTGGCGCAAATATGAAATACGTTGTTTAAATTTTTTTGGTTTTTCAAATTTGCATTTTTCTTTTTTTTTTAAGTTGGTTTTATTTGGAGTTCCATGTCTGTTTCCCTCAATGCAAAAATGGACAAAAAAAATCCTTGTCGAAAAGATTTAGAAAGTAATTTATTTTTCGGACATTTTATTTTGGCAAATTTTAAATGTTTTGCTTGGTTGTTGTTTAGAAACGTTTTTTAAACCTTCTTTTGTTATTAAATAAAAAAAAAATTCGGCGAATAGTCCTCTTGCTTAAAATGCCTTGAAAAAAATTAGCGTGCGATAATTCCGTAAGCGGATATTCCTATGGCGAAGATTCCGCAAGGGAGTAGTCATACGGCGAAATTTTTGCAAGCGAGTAGTCTTACGGCGAAAAATCCGTAATCAAATAGTCCTATAGCAAAGAGTCTGCAGGTAAACGGTACCACCAAAAGTTAATAAGCGAAAACTGTTAGGCTAATATAATAATATTACTAATGAATTGAATCGACTACTGTGTAATATGCAGGTATTTTTTTTATTTGTTTCTAAAACTAAATAACCCGACGGAAACGAGTGAAAAAAAGGATAATTAGCCTATAATTTCAGTGAGTTGGCTAGAAACGGCTTGTCAGTAATTACGGTCACATTCAAAACTTTGCTCATATAAGTCATTTCCGTTTCGTCGTTCACCGTCCACACGCAGACATGTCGTTTGAACTCTTCCTGAGATTTGACGTACGACTCGGAGATATGGGCCCGCGAAACGAATATAAAATCGACGCCGAGAAATGACGGCAGCCAGGTTTTGGCACTCCACACGTTGATTGTGTCGACAACTTGAGCCAATTTTTGTAAAGCAAGATTCGTGTAAATGGGGTACTGTTTGTTGTGCGAGTAGGCCCTTGGCTCCCACGCCAACGCGATCATGATTTTCGGGTCGCGGCGCTTGAGCATGTACACGAGCTTGGCGTAAAATGAGCTGACAACCGCCAAATCGTAGACGTCGTATTTTTTGAAAAGGGCTTCTATAGCTTCAACCATCTCGTCACTAGAGTCTGAAAGATATAAAGCCCGTAAAAACAATGTTTTGTAAAGAGGGCTATGTGAGATTAGTCTTGAGAAATTAAGTGTTTGTTTAGAAATTCATATAAGGTATTTAAAAATTATTGATTACAGGTTAAATTTCCTCAGCTATAGCCAGTCCTTTGCCGAGTTTACAATCAGCAAGCAAAATTCAATAATTTTTATGGTTTACGATTTTTAGGTCCTTTTGCTACAAAAAAAATTAAAACGCAGAAAAATTTTATTGTGAATCTGACATGAACATGACAGCCTAACAAAACACAAAAAGTTGTGTTTTACTTCAAGTTTGCTTTTCTTAAAAGGTCTATTTATGAAAGAAAAAAACCCAAAATTTCTTTTATTTTTGTGAAGGGGTCGCCTTTCTTTTTGCGGAGATTTTCGGAAATCGGCCAATGACTAATTATTCTTTTACAGTAATCAATGAACCTTATTTATAAATTACATGAATTTTATATCTAATCTTTTTCTAATATATCGAAAAAAATAGCTGCTTTTTCAACTTTACCGTATGTTATAATTTTAAATATAAGATACTACTGTATGTCGTTTTTTCTACAGTATTTTCGCTTAAAAAAAATAAAGGTACTTTTGCAGTTTACGCCACACCAGTCAAAAATTTTTAAAATGTCAACAAACGTAATGCCAAATTGTTTTTTAGTAACTGTAGAAATGTACTAATAACTCAATAAGCATAACGAAAACAAACCTTTTACATCGAGAAACATCTTTATTCGCACTTTTTTTGCCCATTGAAATACTTCTTCGACGGTGCACAGAGGGGAGAATTTGGGTGGCGGGTTGTCGGTGCTTGTTTGAAATTTAGCGGCGAAATTACAATCCTTCAAATCTCTAAATACAATTCTTTTACAAGCCGTAAAACCCTTCAAAAGCAATAAAACCTTAAAGTGTAATTGCGAATCGGGCCTTCCATATCTGTTGTCCGATCCAATGTGTCGTCATGAAGGAGTATAGGAGTGCCATCTTTGGTTAATGAGGTGTCGAATTCAATAGCGTCTGCCCCATCCGCATGCGCTTGTTTTAATGAGTCCAGTGTGTTTTCGGGCTGCCTGAGTGGACTACCACAATGCCCCACAAAACTCAAATTGTGGATATATTTGGCGACAAGCTGCGTATCGCTCGTCTCATTTTTGAAGTAGAAGAATAGGCCAATCAACAGAGGCGGAACGAAAATGAGCCATTTAACAATTGAACAACACAAATCCAAACCACAAACCATTAGTGGGGCCTCCACTTGACGTTTCTTCAACCGTTTTGTGGTTGGAAATTTAAATGCTAATTTTTTCTTAATTCTAAAATAAACAGTTCGCCAACTCTTACTGTAGGTTTATTGGACTATAAATTATTGACAAAACAATACAGTAACAATACAACGATAAAGCCAAGATAGTTCTAAAGTACTTCATCATACGCAAATTTTTTACGGGTAAGTACAGTAATTACTTAGTGTAACAAACATCATTGTAAAAAACACTTACTAAAACTTAAGCAAAATAATTCAGCTACAGTAATATAAAAAACTTTTTTTTTCAAAAATAATTATTTACTTAAATTTGGCAAAGTGTGCTTAGTGTGCGCCATCTATTTGGGTACCCATCATTTCGCTTATACCCCCATAAAATTGCAACACCAAGGGAAAAAATATAATTTATTATTAAATTTATTCATACATGGAATTTATAAGAAAAACTTCAGAATTAAAAGTTCAAACTCTTAACTGGTTGTCTGAGAAGGAGGGAGATGACGGGAAAGCTCAAAAATTGCAAAATAAGTTAAAGCAAACAACCCAGCAAAAAAGTCTATCTAAAGACCAGCTTATTTGCAAAAAAAGAGTTTAAAAAAAAAGTAAGCTGACAACCCAAAGTTAGATACATGAACAATGATAGAAATATCAGGCAAATTACAATTCAGTTGGTTTCAAAACAATTTACTACAAAATAATAGCGTCATGAACGGTAAATACATTTAATTATTTATAAACAATATTTGATTTTGTTGGTGTTTTTCAAAAGCCAATTCCAATAAAAGGTGGATAAAAATTATGAGGATATTCTCAGGATAAGGCTCAAAATAGAATCTAAACTAAATTTTAGGACTAAACATACATATAATTTTTTAGCATAAATTAGCTTTTATGTTTAAGCCTAGGCTGTCACTTAAATCGCGCCTTCAGCCTATATTCCGATTAACGCTCCTAAAATACATTAAATCTGCAATATGGTTGATTTATGATTTGGCCTTTGGAGAAAATTGCCCTAGAATCGACTATAATGGTAAAGAACCGAAAAAAAACCGGAAATTTATTTTCAAGATGAATTATTTTAAGACTCTAAACATATTTAAGAGTTTCTATGAAAACGTTTAAGTCTCCCCTTCATGCCCTAGAAAAAGAATTAATCGACTTTTGGTTTTGAAGGCAGTGTTGTGGCCTGATCATAGCTGGGCGGACCAGCCGAAGATTGCGCCGTCTGTTGTGCTGCGCCGTTGATGTTGGGGTATAACGGCGCAGGAGCCGGATATGGCGCCATCGGCGGTTGTTGTGGATTGCCCGTTGAAGGGTATTGTGGTGGAGCCGAAGGCGTCTGCAAACCGCCATTGACGGGATATGGAGCGCGGTTCGGTCCTATGCCATAATACGGCGGTGGCTGTTCATACATGAATACATTTTCGGCTAAACAAAAATTAGTTTGAATGGGAATTTCAAAGAGAAAAATATATTTACAGTATTTAATTAAGCCTGATTTTGTGGCTTAAAATAAACCATTAAAGACCATAACCATTAAGAAAGTAAGCCAGTATTGTAAAATACTATTTATTGGCCCATTATGCCGGTGCTAAACTAAGATAATTGTTATCATTTCGTACCGGCCGCAAATAAAGTGAAGTGAATGTTTGGTAGTGTGAATTTACAGTAAGAATAGGCCCAATTATTTTTAGAAAAATTAGGGAAAACGCCAATTCTTTAAAGTAAATGTCAAAGAACGAACCAAATTACAATCCTTTAATGCCTTAAGAAATACGGTCTCAATCTGGGATTATTATTGTTTGTCTACAACAGTTATATTTCAAATATAAGCTGTAAATAGAGCCCCAATCGGAGAGGATCACTCCAGTCAACCAAGCTTTTTTCGTATGAAAACTAAAGTAGTACAGATATCTCATGGAAATATTGTGTTCAAAATTGGCTTCAAATATGCTCAAAATATGAAAAAAAAAGTCCAATAAAACCTTGAAACCGTTAATCAGTCTCTATGTATTTATAAATTAAACGTCACTATCTCTAATTCAAAGCCAAAAATCAATGAAAATTTGTTCACTAAAAACTTAATCAGATAAAAATAGTGAAAACCTGGTGGCTGATCAGGAAAGACGTGAACAGGAGCCTGGAATCCGTTGTAGCAACCGCCTTGTGCGGTGTAGTAAGTTGGCGGCGGAGCAAAATAGGCGCCTGCGGGCGGCGCATATTGCGGCGGTGCGTTTTGTGGACGGAAATTATTTGCTAAAAGCAAAAAGCAAAAATTAGGAAAAAAAAGCCAAAAGCCAAACAAAAATAAATTTTAAAGTAAAAATTTGGACAAAAAAGTAATTTGAAAAATTAAAATTCGTTTATTTCTCCAAAATTACAAAGGAATTCATAATATTTCTAGTTCCACAATTAAGAATAATGCAAAAAAGGGAAATTGGTTCGAGCTGCAAAAACTGAAAAAAAATTTTTTTAAATTAGCAGGCAAGAAATTTGCATGACCCAAGTGGATATTGGACTGAAACTGTTTAGAAATAATTTCACACTGGTTCCATCAGTGGTATTTCTGCAAAAATGTATATGACATTAGCATGTTCTTTCCTTCAATACTGTTACCAGGAAAAAGATCTCAAGTAAATATAATCATTTCTATCAAAACACAACGACTTCAGGTTAATTTGCTAAATTTATAAAGAATTGAAAAAAAGTAAAATATCGTTGAAAAAAAATTTTCAAAATTTTATACAAAAAATTCTGAAATTTTCACAATGAGTTCTACCACGACATTTCTTCAATTTTTCAAAGTGTAAAACAAATATCAACGTAGGGGAGAATTTGGTGCATCTCAGACATGAAACCTTTGGACAGCCTATTACAAAAGTTCTTTTTTTGCATGATCTTAAATTTCAAAAGGCATAAGAAGCACAGTAATACAAAAAATGAGTAAAAATTATAGCAAATCAGTATAAAGTAAAAAAAGGCTACGATTACACACATTAGGAAAAAATAAGAATACAAACGTAAAACTAATAAACAAATAAAACCCGATAACAGAAAAAATGAAAAAAAAGGTAAAAAAATTACAAACTGGCTTAGTTAGGAAAATGAGATTATGCGCTCAACTCATTTTTGACAGGGTATAAAAGATGTCACAAAAAAAGATGAAGGGCTATTGGCAATATTTTTTATGAAAAACTCCAATTTTACATTACTTTGTTAATAATAATTGCCAAAATGTCCTTGCAGGACCACTAAAAAATATTACAAAAAATAATGCAAAGTGCAAAAATGATTGTAACTTTTTAATAGTCTTGTAAGGATCTTTTGGCATTTAATTTTTGAGAAAAATTTTAACAAGTCATTTTAGCTGAGCAAATTAGAATTTAAAAAAAAACCATGCATGAAATAACCTGTTCAGCGTTTGAAAAAAATTACAGCGCCAAGAAACAAAATTGAACGGTTTTTTGGGTAAATAACTTCAGACAATGAGCTTAAAATTAGAAAATATAATTTAAAAAATTGTAAAAACACTAACACAACTAATAATTCTAAAATTAAAAAAATTAGTCAAAACTAACGGTCTGGTAAGGAGGTGGACAATAAAACATTAGACAAATTGTAAACTTATTGAATATATTTCTGCAACAGAATCGTTATTAAAAATAAACATAACAAAGCAGTAAAAATAAGGCGTATGTATAATATTCAACGCAATATGCACTATTTATTTTGTAGAAAAGAAAATTGTGTTGTTGTAGTAATTTTGCTTCAATATTTGCCAATGTGCCTATTTGTCCCACAATCCAAAAAATATTTTAACTGTAAAATGCCCAAAGACAAAAATAACTAGGCCACTAAAATGCAATGCCCTCCATTTTCGTTTTAGCTTTGGCCAAATTAAAAAAACAAATTTGACGCGCCGAAAATGTCAGATAAATTTCGAATAATTTTGCTTTATGAAATCAAAATGTTTTATGTCATTCAGGATTACCAGGCAGACAATTGAGTGCCAAAATCGAGACATTTAGGCGACACCAATTTTGTACTCAAGTATATTGATTTCGGGGTCGTAACTTATACAAGCAACTACTATATAGCAATGTACAAAAAATTTGCCCAATATGAAAATTTATTAAATTTTAACAAACAAATTTCTAATCACTTTTAAACGTTTCAATTATCATATGTCATTTCGTAAAGCTTAAATTTCTTTAAACAGGTTAAAAAGCACCAAAAATCAGTTAAGCTGATGATTAGTATAGTTAGAAATTAAAGGCATTATTTATGGCTGTTAGGTAAGCTTTCTATTCTCAATACTTTTGCAAATTACTTTCTGTAAAATGCTATACAATGATAGATTAGCCTATTCGACAGAATTAAACTATGCAAACCTCAACAATACATTAGAAAAATCGTAAAAAAATAAAATTTAAAAATTTGTTCGAATACGAATTTAAGTATGGGGCAAACTTTCTGTTTTTGTAAACACTGAAAAAGTTGACAACTCTCAGTTGAAACAGCCAAAAAAATGGAAAAAAACAAAAACAGCCCGTCGCGGGGTTCTTTTGGGTGAAACACGGAGCGTATAACGATTCAGCAGCAAACCCACCCATGTCATTGGCCTTAAGCAGCGCCTGACCAAAGTCGATGCATCCGCCTTTGTTAAAAGTCAGGCGCCAAACCGCCTCGCCGTTCCAATTGCCGTCCGGCTGCGCAATCGCGGTGCCAATCAAGTAGTTTGCGCCAAAAATCGGCTGTTCCAGTTTGACGCTTCGCATTGACATGAATGGCATGGAGAAGGAGCGGAAATTGCCCGAACCAGTATTAATGAAAATTACCTTAATAATATAAATAAAAACTCGATAGGGGTAAGATTTCTTTTATCGAAAAGAAACACCAATCGAAAACAAAACCCGACAATGTTTCAATCAAAAAAAAAACGTACGCGATGTGAGGTCAAGTAAAGATTTCCTTGCTTTTTACCTTTGAAGTCGTGGTTCACGGGATGATCGAAAGATAAATTAACTTCTTTGATGTACAATAAAATGCTATAAATAAAAGATAAAATGTTTCAGTCGTTGGCCAGAAAAAAAAGACGGAATTTACCAATTAAAGACAATTCCATGTTTTTCGGTAACAAAACAAAATTTGTTGTTCATACAGCTCATTAATGTTTTCATGATAGCGTTGAACCAAAAAATGGCAAACGTTATAAGTAAATATTTTTGGCAAACAATTGGCAATATTGTGTTTAATAACATAAAGATTAAGTGCTGTAAGCAAAAAATGTTAAAAATTGCTTTTCTCGGCTCTGCAATTCACTCATTGGTGATTATCTTTTTAATATATAATAGGAAATTGTTATTAGAAATTGGTCCCATCACGAATTGTGTAACATGAAATTATTGAGCATTTCAATACTTTTGTAAAAACATGCATTGTATATGGAAAGAGGAAATGCTATAAACTTATTTGCGGCCTCCAAGCAATTGGTTCCTTCGCAGCCTCTAATATATCTTTTTAAAACTAATAAAAAACCTAATCGGATTTAAAAAAATGCCACACAGTTCAAAATCAATTAGAATACAAAATAACGACTTACACCTCGCCGTTATAAATTAAGACGCCACGGCCATCGGGTGTGTTAGCTGTGTTATACGACATTGTTTTCAATTGCTTTCGCTAAAATTAAATGTAATAAAAATATATTAACAATAAAAGAAATTTTTTATATGAGCCGTTTCAAATGACTACTCATACTAAAAAATTTGTATTCCGCACTGATAAAATATCATTTGGAGAATTTTTTTTACACGTCGATTTCGAAATGCAGAAAATTCTCCAAACCAAAATTTTATAAAAAAACATCAAATTTTACAGAAAAGTCGTCTCAAAACAAATTCTACATTTAAGGAGCAAGAATGCATCTAGCAGATATTTTTATAATATTGATATTAAAATCATGATAAAAATTTTTCTATAATCATGAAAAAGGTAACATCAAACAGCAGATGTTTTAGCAAATGCAGAACACTATATTTAGTATAGTGTTGAATTCATGCCAAAACTCAACTATGAGGAGAAGCGCGAACGCTATCTCCAAAACACAAAAATTTAGCTGTCAGCCTATCCCAATTCGGGGACCGCCGCACAGGTCAGCCTGCGCCAAAAGTGCAATGGGCAAGCCTCACCATGGAGAGTGTGTCTTCTTGATCACACACCACTCCCAGCCAGGTAAGTTTCTGAGGAAACACAAGCAAAGTACTTGTTTTTTTCAGAACAGCAGTTTGAGATGGGTTTGGAAAATTGACAGAGAAGTCTGAGAAAATTTTTTAATTTTTTGAATTAAATTTTTCACTAATTTTGGTTTCATTTTGTGCCACCTACATAAAGGAAAAACTAATTGAACAGACCATATCCTGGTAGATTTTGATGCAGTATTTAAGAATTTCCTTTTAAGTAAATGAACTCAAGAAATTGAAAAAAAATTTAAAAAATATTATTTTTTTTTGGTGAAGAATGATAAAATTTTTTTGTAGAAAATTTGAAAAAATTGCAAATGATATGTTAATCATATGACTGGGAATGAGTCAGTAAGTTTAAATTATTTACCTTTTACAATATTTTGTTGGTTTGTGTAATGTATTGTTTTGAATTTCCCAATGTGTTTTAGGTGTATTTTAGTATGGTTTTCATATATGGTTATTTTTTTGAACAAATCATATACTTACAACTAGGTATATTAAATGTAGATTCTTTAAAGAGATTTTTTTGTTAAAGTATGGTTGCAGTGATTTCAAATAAGTTTTCAAATAAATTGCATTAACAATTTATGATATTCTCTTAACGTTAACCTGAATCTCAACTATTGCTCAAGTTGGAGTTGAAAAAAGAGTAAATGTTAAAATAACAGGAACGTTGGGCAACAATTGACTTGCGCTCTGGATGATTCGGAGGTGTACGAGAGACCGTTTTAAAGCTGTCAATTCAAATAATGCTGTTTTATAGGCAAATGCTCTCAATAATAAAACTGAGTCCAGCTAACGCGACACTTTGCAAAAAGAACTCTGTCATGCCTCCTTAATTGGGTGCAAAATGTAAAGCACCTATAAAACGATGATTTTGTTTAGCTTCAACAACACATCACAATCATCAATGTCAAAAAAAGATTACAATTACATATAATTTTGGTACTTGTGCAGTTTGTGTGCAACAATTTTTAATATGTTAACCAACATAATGCCAAAAAGTTAAATATTTTTAAAAAATATGTAGTAGATTACATAATTTACGGTATTATTTTTGCTTTAACTTTTTCAATATAATTTTTTTTTTACTTTTTTAAATATTTAGTGTATTTATTACAATTAAAAGAAATATAGTAAGTAGAAGTTATTTAAAAAATATATGTTTACTGAAGTGAAAAATAATATTAATGATGTAAACATTTGTTATTTTTTTTTGGCATTAATTTAAAAATTTTTTGACTGATTTGGCGTAAACTGCACAAGTACCATAATTTCTTTGCGTCCAACTTGTAGTTTTTTTATTATACTCATTGAACGCATACAATTTTGTGCATTAAAATTGGACGCAAAACTGAAAAATTATGACTTCGAAATTTTGAAGTTCACTATTACCGTGCCATTAGTCAAAGTTTTGCAAAATGCTTGTTCCCAGTTGGAAGTGTTAGGGGAGTCAGGTCAATTGGCGACGAGACGACGAGTAACGTTTGGATCCTTGTTTCTCAGTCGGCCAGCAAAAAATTAAAGTCATTTTTTTTGCTACCAGACATAGACTTTTTTTGGTGTGGCTAGATTTAAAACGGTTCTAATTGACAACATCGCCTTTTACCTTGTGTAGTCATTTCATTGTTAAATTAAGCTATGATTACATTTAATTAGCAACATGAAAGAGATAATTTCTTGGTCAAAAAACATTTTGAGGATGTGGAGTCTATCTTAATTGAAATTGGCGCAATAATAAAAGTGATCGTTTTACTTCGCTGAAATTTTTCGAGTAAGACTTCAAAAATAGCTGCGACAATTGCTCTTAAAAGTAAAATGAATGCCCAATTAACGCTTACAGCATTTGTTAGATTGCCTTAGCCGTATACTTGATAAATACTTTGAAAAAAGTTTATTTAAAGGCCATTTCAAATATACAAACGTTAAATGAACGCTAAGCAAACACAACTTTTTTCCTAAAATAATATTTTAAATGTGAGAATTATAGCACATTTTCAAATTTTTTACTCATTTTTTCATATTTGAATGTAAATAAAATTTAAGCCTTCCTACTCTTTGCTTTAAAACATTCGGCTGTTGGCCAGAACTGATGTGATGAAGCCTACGGTTGACATTGCTAATACTTTTTTTCAAATCTTTTTAAGTAAAAATATTTTGAATTGTAATAAAATGGGATTTTTTTTGTCAAAGCACCGCTGGCAGTCCGTGCGGATTGATCGGAGCAAGCCTTGCTGGCTGACGATAAATCAACACTTGGCAATTTGCGGCAATGTTAACGGGGAATAGTCAAACTGCAATACGTTAACTTGGTTTGTGTGATTTTACAGTGTTGCAAATCGAAGTGAATATGCAAGTGAATATTGCTGCCAGTTAGTTAGACACTACGGTGTCGCAATATACAACTCAAATGCGAAAAGAGAGTAAGGGGGGAGATGAGTTTCATATTTACACATACATATGACCTGATGTGCAGATAAAAATACGCCGGACAAAAAGATGAAAACTTTTAAATACCTAATAATTATTTTAAAGGAATTCATGTTTTTCTAATTTTTAAAGGCAATACGGTACATTTTGCGTTGTTTACTGTGTTCATGTCGTTAATTAAAAAAAATTATTCGGTTTTACTAAATTTTTATTGTTGAACTTTGCATCTTTATGTCCCCGCCCTTTTGTCCCACAGCCATATAAGTTATATAACCCATATGATTTAACCCAATTATTAGTGGGAAACGAAAATACACGTCACTTTACATGCATGCATATTTTGTAGCGCATAAGCCTTTATTCATATTCACGTATACCAACGCCAGCTGGTAATTTTTTAATATTATTTAACAAAATTTTTACGTATAATTTTCAATCAACCTGAAATCATTTACATAAAAGATTAAATTTTATAATCCAATAATTCAAAATTAATTTTAGTTTCTTTTTGATTTCTTCTTGCACAAATACAGGTATGATTAAATTAAGCGGCTGCGTTTGGTTTTGAAAATCTTTTTAATATGAAATGTTAATTTTTGAATTTAATTATTTAATTCCTTAAAATTTGGGAAGGAATCAAGCAAGAGCTTATTTTGCATTCCATCGTTTTTTTTGCTTAGCCTATTTGTTTCTGGTATCATTTTGTTGGCAAAAATTAAAAAAATTACACGTTTTCAATTTTATTTTTTTACGTGAAGACTACCACTTTAACAAAAATTTTGTCGAAAATTTAAACTGTCGAAAAGCTAGACTAGTAAAAGTGGTCCGGCTTTTAAGAACCCCTTTTTCAAAAGGATTCCCTTTTAAAATATTTGAAATTTAACTTTAAAAATTGCCTTTTCCTTTTTTTTTTGCTTAAATTCAACCACAGTAAAAAACGTTCAAATTGTCGGACTCTCGAATTATGTAATTTTGTTGCTGGCAAAGTGTCAAATGTCAAATTAGAAGTTAGATTTTTACTAATTTTTTCGATTTCTACTTTTGGACAGTGTTGGAAACTCCTTTTGTCGATGGCACAAAATGAACATTGAAAATTCAAAATCTAGTGCTTGTACACAAATTGAACGTTGGCCAAACTGTAAAATACAACTGATAAGTTTTTATTTTTCGTAGTATACATATGTATTTGACAGCATAATTTACTGATATTTTTAGACTTTGCCTTATATTTTGACTATGTATAAAACTCTCCTGAGGTTTGTTTTCCTAAAAGTTGTGAAAAAAGTTAGCAGTTCAGGAACCGCGTGTAAACTGTTAATTTAAACTAATTATTCCATGCCTATTACTCATTGCAACTTAGCCAAACATCATGAAAAAATTTGTCAAATTCAAAAATAAAAAACAAAAGGTTTGTTGAAAAAAAGGGAAATGCGGAAAAATAATTTTTTTTGTAATATATAAAGATTTTTAATGTAACAATCAGTATATATATACCACTTCACGTTAACCCGTTGCCGCCAATTTTCCCGCAATTAATTTATTTTTTTCAAAACCAAAAAGATTACAATGAAACAAAAGAGTGTGAAAAAAAAATAGTACAATTTCCACACTTAACTTTTGGTTTGTTCTGGTGGTCCCATGTTGGTGTTATTAAACTGCCTCAAAATATTGTTGCTTGATTGACTCATATCTGAGCGAAAAGAAAGAGGTTTACAGTGCGCGCATTGATTGTTTAATATTGAATCAATAATCCTGCTTTTAAACTTTTGTTTTTTAAATGTTCAATGTGATTTCTGGTATCATTTTTATTAGTTGCAAAAAGGTAAAAATAAAAGTAAAGATATGCAGTTTATATTTGCTTTTAAGACAAATTTCCCTAAAGTCAAATAAGTGTAAACCTAAAAAAATTGAGCAAATGCCTAAGCTTTGGCCTAAAGCCAAAATTCAGAGCCTAATAGTGTAAGCCTAAACATAAAAACCTAATCCTAACACTAAGACTCGATTTAGTACTAAGCCTAAGCCTAGACCGAAGCCTTAAAGTTAAGGCCTTACCATGAGCCTCATCAGAAACCTAAAACTTTAAGACTAAGCCTAAGCCTGATCTTAAAGCTAAGCGTAGCCTTAACCTAAGCCTAAGCCAAAGCCTAAGTCAAACCATAAGATATTGAATGCCGCCGAATTTCATTAAATACATTTATTTTTAAAGGAAATAACCTCAAAACTTCACCAGTGAACCGTCGTAAATTGATGTTTTTACTCTCAATATTTTAACAAATAAATTTTTTCAAACCAGGGTGTATTATCTATTACTCTTACCAACAATATGTTTTGCAACAGTAAAGCTTTTTTAATAACGCAAAAAATGTACATGTTGGATTAATTTTGAATACGTCAATAAACATTTTTTGGGTGTTAACGTCCTTAATGCTTTGTTAACAATGACAAAAAATGTTTCGTAAGCCGAAATCAATAGGTAATCGAAGGGCAAGTGATATAAATCTTTTTTCTTTCTATTGTTTTATAACTAGTTTATCAATTTACGGCTGTATTTTATTAAGTCGTCCCATACTTTTCTGACAATTTTTTTCTAAACGTATAAAATTTTTTTTTTCAGATTGAGGAAATAATAACATTAAATCAAATATGCGCCATTATTATCTACGACCGACTGCCTTTTATTTGGTAATTTGTATAATCCTTAGAAATAGAATTCAGGCGAGTGTGACGCGAAAAAGTCGGTGAGCCCATTTTTTAAGTGTGTTTCGTCTTCAATGTTTCTGTCCCGTAAATGGTCGCTCAGAGCCAGGAATAGATGATAATACGTTGTAGAGAGGTCTGGGGAATACGGTAGATGGGGCAAAATTGTCCATCCCAGCTCCCAAATTTTCTGGCAGGTCTGCTTAGCGACGTGTGGCCTGGCGTTGTCTTGAACGAAGAAAACTTTGTCTTGCTTTCCGCGTATTTTCTCTGCAATCCAATCCAATTGCGCACAATAGTAATCAGCAGTGAGTGTCCAACCAGTCGGCCAAAGCTAGCTTTTTTTCCATTTTCACGTTTTTGGGGTTAAAATTGGGTTTTGGTGTTGTTATGCCTCTGAGCCATTGGCGTTTGCGCCTATGATTGACATAGAATACCCACTTCTCATCACCAGTGACCATATTCTTCAGCCAGTCAAAAGTGCGCTTAAAAGTCAAAAGCTAAATACACTTGTTAGTACGATCCGTAGCGTGAAATGGCAATAATTCGTGCCGTATCCAAACTCCAAGTTTTGACACCTTTCCAAAACGGTGCAAATGGTTAACCGAAAATCCACGGCGGTATGATAGGAGACGGTCCCCCATCGAACTGCATTTGTTGCTGACGGCGTTCTTTGCGGAGTGCTTCAGGCGGTACTCATGAAGCAACAGTGTGTAAATCTGCTGACGATCAAACATGGTTTTTTCTGCCATAATAATAACGATTGCAAATGTTAAAAGTATTGTTTAATGCGTTACTAAGTGTCATTTATATACCCCTTAACAGTATGTTTTTAGAACATTCCAGAAAGTTATTAGGAAGATCTTGAACAAAATTGTCAGAAAATTATTGGACAACCTGATATTTATAAAAAAAACAAATAATACCGTTTTACAAATTCGTTTTTTTGATATTTGAGTTCGGGTGTTGTGCAAATTGTGTATTTAGATAACAAAGTCATAATTTGGATTTTGCTATATAATGACCACGACCTTAATTTGAGCCTATTTTTAAATCAATGCGTTTTTTTTTCTAAGCTAAGCTCTGTTGGATCTTTAGGTTTGGCTTAGGCTTAGGCATAAACTTCGGCGTGGCACAGGCTCAATTTCACACGGTTTTTTTATAGGATAAAGTAGATTGATCATAGACTGAAGCAGGTATATCATATCTTGGAAGTAGGAATATCATAGCTTGAAGCAGGTTTATCATGGGCTTAGACTGAAGCTAATGTTTTGTGTTAAAAAATAGGTTGACTTAGAACCGAATATTAACTCGTCGCGTTTGCCTTCTTGTAGTGCTCTAACCCCACAAAAAAAATTTTACTTTCTCTTAAAATCTTTTGTTTGCACTTATAAAAAAGTTGTGTAATCAATGCTTTTATGTTCCTTAAACAAATTTTGTCTTTTAAATTAAAATGGAATTTGTTTCTGAACGTTTACCTCGTAAAACATTTTAATTGATTATGTCAACCGAAGAAAAACCTTTTGTTTTAAACGAAAAAATCGTTATTTTTGGGCTGTATTTCTACTTAAGTTTGCACTGTTTAATTTTTAAGCCTAAATTTTTAGATGAAATAATGTTAATTCCACCTCATTGAAAGAATCGCAAGTCAACAAATCCCTTTTTATTAATCGCTTGGCTTACTTCTAAATGGCAAAAGGAACTCCGTCGAATGAGTCAAAATCAACCTTTGCATGCGACGGAGCCAACGACAATAAAGCCATGAATCAAGCGGACTTGTCAAGCGTACTTACGCTCAGCCAGAAGAATATATTCCACAACAATTTTCGGTTTTTTATTCTCGTCCTGTGCTTGCTATGTTTGGGGTCGATTTTCTCTAATATGATTACCATAAATTTCACATTGATTTGTATGGATCCATTACAAGATGTGCCGTCAGCGAACTCCAGTCAAAGCAATTTGACAAACGCGCTCATTGTTAAGGTATATAGTTGTCGCACTTATAAAAGCTAACAATTGATTGTAATTTTAGCCAAAAATTTACGACTATCCGTTATACCACTTTTCGCAGTCGGAGCGAACATTCCTACAATGGACTGTCTCCATTTCCAGCATGCTCGCCACCATACCATTGAGTTATTTGTGCACAAAGTATGGCGCACGGTATACATTCTTTGTGTCGGGAATGCTTTCGGCCATCTCCACGGGCTTGATTCCGGCGGCGGCGGGCCTCAGTTTTGGCGCTTTTGTGTTTGTCCGCGTTTTTCAGGTAAAATTGGTATTCTCCTGCTGAGATTACACCAAATTGTCAAAGCTTAATTATTTTAGGGGACTCGCGTACGCGTGTGATTTTGCTGTGATCGGTGTGTTGTGCACGCGTTGGGCGCCGCTGACTGAAAACGCCAAATTCATTGGAGTGCTGACGTGTTTTTCTTCCATTTCCTCGTTTATTAGTAATTCGTTTACGGGCATTGTAAGTGTTTTTATTGGCTGCAAAAATGTAAACCGGCATAAAGTTGACAAACCCACAGTTTTTTTGGATTATTTAATTGTTTTGTTTTTAACACAGGAAGACTTATGCGTCGTTCCTGTTTATTTCAAAAGATTAAAACTAACTCAATGGTGATATTCATTTTAAAAAATTTACTCCTAGTGCCTCAAAAACGGTTTTGAAGTTAGTGACCCAGAAAAAGTACTCACTTTGATCAAAATGATGTAAAACTTGTTATAGATGTTCTATAAAGATGCCGTAAAGTGCATTTGATAGAGGGGATGATGTGGTTTTAATAAACTTCTTGCAGAATTAATTAAGGTTAAGAATCGACAATTTTATAGTAAATCAAAAATTAAAATTTTTTTTGGTTGACTCCTTATTTTGAAAACCACATAAAAAAAGCCCCTCAGTGTTACAACATCTTAATTTTTAAATAACCGTTAGAAAGAAAAGGTTAAACTGTATAACAATAACTAAATATATAATATCAGGATCAATTTAGGCCTAAGCTTAAATAAGCTGTTTATTACTTTGATTTATACATATAATTCATTAATTTTATACACCTAAACGAATAGCTTAAACTTTCGTCCAATGGAGCACGCTAAAGAGTAACATAAACACGGTTTGGGAAGCCTCTGCTGACAAGCAAAGTTAAAATGCAGCACATACCAGATTTAAATTTGACGTGAGAGCAATGCTATACAACTAACACTAGGCTTTAATATACACCTACAAATAAAATAAATCA
Organism: Drosophila nigritarsus; assembly: GCA_035044305.1. NCBI lineage: Eukaryota > Metazoa > Arthropoda > Insecta > Diptera > Drosophilidae > Drosophila > Drosophila nigritarsus. Next base: position 118,702 of record JAWNMF010000480.1, on the reverse strand, counting down.
AAACCTAATTAATTGTATAGCATTGTTCTGGCGTCAAATCTAAATCTGGTATGTGCTGCTTTTGAAGCACTAGGAGTAAATTTTTTTGAATGAGTATTACCATTCAGTTAGTTTTATTCTTTTGAAATAAACAAAAACGACGCATGAGTCTTCCTGTGTTAAGCAAAAATTGAATTTTTATTTAATAGGCTTTTTAAAACAATTTTTTTTACAAACCATAATTTTAGCAGGGAAAATTTTTATGTGAAACGGAGCGTCTGAGACTGGAATCTTAAGACTAAATGTTTGTGACACCATTTGTCTTTCTGAGACAAACTGATTGTCTAAGTCAAGTGTCATAAGTTCAAACGTCTCTCTGATAAAATGTCTCTTTAAGTTTATTTTCGGAGACAAATGTCTTAAGGCCAAATGTATCTTTGGTTAAAAGCTTTGGGACAACGTGTATTAGCTGTTTTATAATGCTATAAAAATATCATGGAATGAGCTTTAAAGTTATATTGCTCCCCATACATTTTTTATAGATTTGTGAATCGAACTTGGGCTGGCCTTGGGTCCATTACTCGCACACAATTGTTTCGCTTACACTCTTCATATTCTGGTTAATTTTTTATACAGACGACCCGCAAAACAATCGATTCATGACTGCCAAAGAGTTGGCAATTATACATCGGGGCAAGACCGACGCTCACAAATTCCACGAGTCGTACGTGCCTTATGTGGTGAGTAAACATCTCCTTCTCTTTCTGCTTATTACTATATGAGCAACTAAATTCATCGTTTAGACAATTTCAAAGGACCGAGTTGTTTGGGCGGTGTGGGCGAGCGCTTTTGCCGACCTTTTCTCTTCATATTTCTTGTATATTTACGCACCGTCTTATATGAAAAATGTAAGCCGATCCAACGAATTTTCAATTTTATTGGTAACGTTGGCGGTAGAAAAGATTTTTTTCAAGTGAAAATTTAGCAAACTCAATTTTATCTGCCATAAATTGAGAAATTTTTTAAAGTTTTCAAAAAGTTGGAAAAAAGGAGAGAAGTGCTGCGATAAGTAAGAAGGCTTTGGAAATTAATTATCACAATTAATTTTAATTTCTGATTGGAGACCGATAGTCTTGATTAATTTTTGGGTGGCTAACCCAATCACGGATCACCAAAACAATTTGAATTTATTATTTGAGTCTGTCAATTTGAACTTCCTAAATGCTGCTAACAGTATTTGGAGCGTTTATTGCTAGATGAAGGGAGGTGAACATTAGCTGATAAAATATAAACTATGTGAATCCATTTAAATTATTCCCAGTATTTATAACAGTTTAACTTATTATCAAACAAAATTTTGTGTCGTTTGATTCATTCTTTCGTATTTTATTGTTGCTTGCTTTGCTCCAGTTATAATTAAACGTTTCATATCTTAGCACTGGATGCTAATAGTATCAGAGCAATCGGAGCCATTAAAAATTAACTCAATTTTAAAAAACTTATAAAAAAAGGTTTCACCGGGCCGCGAAAATGTAGCTGGGCGGCGAATGTGCATGTCTTAATGGCTTTGGCATTTTTTTTAAAAAAATTAACGGAAAACCCAAGATTAGAGATAAGGAATTTTAACTAACAATTTGTAATTTGTAAAAAAGCCAAAAAATAACTGGAAGTACTGTTCTTTTAACTAGTGGTGGGTAATTTCTTAGTAACTTTTTCGTTTTTGCACTTTATTTTTGTATGCCTAACGTCAGGTATACACGTAGAGACAATTTAAAATGCCGTTACCAACCACTGCTCACTGATTTGAAAGCAAAGTCGACATACTCACATCGGTTTAAATTAAACTAAAAAAATGTTTAGGTGTTGAACTACAGTATGACGAAAACCGGCTTATTCAACGCTTTTGGAGCAATTGTGCACGTGCCGGTGAAACTGGTTTGCAGTTACATTAGCGATAAATATCAGTAAGTAATATTTGCTCACTTGCCTCTATGTCTTGTGTCCTTTAGTCCGCATTTTACTGACATAATTATTTTTTCCGCCGCCTTTGTCCTGACTTTTTTTAAAATCTAATAATCTTTGTACCCTTTCGTCCTCGTATTTTTGTTGGCTACGACTTTAAGTTTAGCATCGTTTTGTTTTATTATTTGTTCACTTTATGCTGACGTCTTCTTCCTTTGTCTGTGATTATTACCTAACTGACAGTCCGTATTGGCACAACCATTTGTAAACTGCATTAGTAATAGTGGGCTCATTAGTTGCCTGTGATGCTCTTTTCATGGTTTGAGGGCTTTGAACCGATGCATGTAAAGTTAATTAGGAACACGATGTGTTATGTAATACAATAATTATGGATTAGTACAGGGTAAAGCAAAAAAGAAAATTCGGGCAGTACAAAAAAATTTCCTTTAAATTTTTTTTTTAAATTTTTTTAGTTTGCATTTTTTTTAATTTTATTTTTTGTAGTTTTTTTACATTTCATCTTTTTTCATAAATTTTAAGATTTACAAGTTTAGCTGCAAATTACCTTATTAATTGCTTATTAGAACTATAACAAAAAAATAACAAAAAAGCACAAAAAGAAAGTAAATCAAAATAATTTCCGTTTGTGCTGACGTCTTCTTCCTTTGTCTGTGATTATTACCTAAAGTGTTTGCAGGTTACAACAGTCCTGAGTACAGTTGAACGATGAAGACACTACTCAATCAAAACTAGCTTTATTAACCCACAAAAACAAAGTCAGACAAATACTAAAAAAAACCGTCCGCCTTTTTCCCTATAATTTTTTGTATGTAGGCATGCTGAAAACAAACGAGAATTACTTTTTGTGGATACTTTATCTTATGATTCACCCGTTTCTCAATATTAAGAGCATGGCGCATTCAAAGTCAATCATTGAAGATTCTTCCACAGTAAACCCTTTTTCATCCGGCCATACAACTTAACGATGGGCATTGTTAGAAAATCTTTCACAAAAATTGCTTGAAAAAGACAATTTGCGATATGAGTTGGTGTCAACGTTTGTCTTTCTTGCTTTATGTACGGAAACAATTAAAGGTCTCTTTTTATCATTGACATGGAAGCTCTTTTTATCATTGACATGGAAGATCGTTGAGAAATTCCTAACTTCTGAGCTCATTTATTTTGTCGTGTAGAAGGATTTAAGACTTGTAGCAGGAACATTACTTTCATTGCAAAGAACGGTTATTATTCTTCCTCCTCCAAACCGGTTTTTGTTGCTTCTTGTCACAACGAAGCGTTTAACTGCACTAGCAACAGTATCGCTTCTAACATTGAAAACTCTAGCAATAAACAAAGCGCTTCTTCCAAAGTTGCGCAAATAAACAAACGCAAGACGCAATTTAGAAGTTTTAATTTCTACCATTGTTAAATGAATCAGTTAAAAGTTAAAAAATGACATAAAAAATTAAGTTTGCATCATTGAAATTGCAATTCGCGTCGTCCAATATTAATGTATTTTTTTCAAAAAGTAATTTTTAAGCGAACAAAGTGTCTTAATGTTTATATTAAATTAATTTATAATGTATAATTCGATTTGTTTATTTATATTAATCTCTTTTTTTTGTTATAGTTCTAGTTAATGCAATTAATAAGGTTATTTGCAGCTAAACTTGTAAATCTTTTAAATTTTGATAAAAGGTGAAATGTAAAAAAATTTGCAAAAAATTTAAAAAAATAAAAAATGCAAACAAAAAAAATGAAGAAAAAATCAAAATAAATTTTTTTACTGTTCGAGTTCTTTTGCCTTACTTTTTTTGGTTGATATTATTGCAAAGCACGCATAAAGACAGACAGATAGACTTGCCTATCCGATGTTAATCTTTTCTTAAAACTGACTCAAACACACTTGTTAATTTCTTTTTATATCCTGTTATTTTACTAAATACTTCTTACATTCTTTTCTTGTGGCTTTGCGTGTGTTTTCAAATCACTGCTAAACCCAATACAAAAACAGCATGAAGTCTTTAATTTCAAAAACACGGTCAAAGAAAAAAATAAATTGAGGCAATTTATAGTTGTTTGCCCGAGCGCAAAAAGATGTGGTTCTTCAATTCGGTAGCGCTTCTTGGCCCTGCTGCTATCTACGTGTATTTGTGTTTTTCGCCGGACCCATTTATTATAGTCATTTTGTTTGGCGGTGTTCATGCTTCTCTGGGCTTTAATTGCGGCGGGTTTTACAAATGCGGCGCACTCATTTCCAGGTAAATTGCTGACAGCAAAGTTGTGTGGTGTGTCTGAGTAAAAATTTAAGCCTAAATATATGCTTAAGCTTAGGCCAATAATTGTAAGTGTAAGCCAGCAAGATCAAACAATTGTTTAAGCTTATGCTAAAACCTCTGCAGTTAAGCCTTACTTTATCCATTAAAGATTAGCCTAAATCAATGAGCATAAGTAAGCCATTGATTAAGGCTAACAGAGTCTCAGGCTTTTTTTTATATAAGCCTAAGCAAAGGCATTTACATTAACCTATGTGCTTTTATCTAAACATAAGCGCAAATGTAAACTTAAGCTTAAGGATGTATTGAGCAATAAGCTTATACTTATGAGCTAAAGACTAAGTCTAAGGTTTTAAACTAAGGTTAAGTTTAAGCCAACACACTTATGCATAAGCCTAAGTTTATGTTTAAGCTTTAGCCAAAGCCTAACTCTAGTGTAAGCCTAAACTTAAGTTTTATACTAACAAAAAGCTTTGTTTAAGCCTAATCCTACGCTTAGGCTTAAGTTGCAACCGATTCATGAGTTTATGTTTTTTTACATAGTTTTTATTATTGTAGACAATACGCCGAGTTTGTCATTGCGTTCACTCAATTTATTAAGTGCGCCGTCTTTTTTGTTGCGCCCGCATTAATGGTCGTATTTGTGCCCAATGACAAGGACGCCCAGCAATGGCACATCATTTTTTACATTATCATCGCAGCACTTATACTGGTATGCAAATTGTGGAGCTTTTTTGCAGAGCAAATATTTAGGGAATGTAGATAATTTTTTAAGAAACCTTCAACAAAAGCTATTTCATGCGTTTAAGTTTGGCAATTAGCATAAACGTTTGCTTAATAAACTCAAGCATACTCGGTAGTTAAGACAAAAAAGTAGGTTAAGGCTTTGGCTTTAATATTGACTAAGGCTTAAATTTAAGCTAACGCGAAATGCTGAGAATTCCTTTCCCTATACTTTTGTTTAAGCTCAAATCGGTGCTCAAATTTAGCCGGGTCTTGCACTTCCTTAAATTTATACATAAAAATTTATATTTAATTTTTAGCCTTGATTAATACTTAAAACTAAAAATTTTTCTTTTTTTAAAGCTTAAGCTTAAGCTAAACTAATAAGCTTAGGCTAGCGCTTAAAGTTTTGACTTAAATTGAGTTAGGTTTTCAGCTTAAGTTTAGAATTAAAAAATAAAATTTTGCAAGTTGCTATGGTTTTCGAACCGAATATATATAATAGATTTTTCTTGTTAGCTTAAAAAGCATTGATCTTGAAGCTGAGACAAATGCTTAAATTTTGGACATTGGTTTAAAGTTTAAGTTAAAGATTGGGCTGAAATAGGTATTTTATTGTATGCGGTCATTTTAAAATAAATTTTAATATTCATTTAGGCAAATGCGTTCTTCTGCATATATGCGACAGATCAACCGCGGCCCTTCACTAAACTAACAAGGCAAAATAAAAAAAAGGCTTTGCCCGCATAAATTAATCCACACAAATTCTGCTATATGTATAAAAATTTTGTGTTTTTTAAGTTGTAAAGTAAAATATTTAAGAGCTTTAAACATTGGCATCTTCATGGTCTCGCAACGAAAATATTTGAGCATGAAACTGAATAGCAAATTTACGCCATATTATAATTCGTATTGCCAAACATCAGATTCATCGGATAACGCAAAACCTATACTTGAAATTCCGCTAATCAACAAGCACTCTTAATCTGGGCCTTTGTTTGGGTTTCGACTCTTTTTTTCGGGTTTTGAGTGTTTATTGGCAGCAAGTAAACAAAGTGAACATTTTCGAATAAAACAAAAAATGAAAGAATGAATCAATCGGCCGAAAATTCTGTCAGACAAGTGAAAATGTTAGTAATTTTTGGAATAATTTTCATTGAAATTAGCCATTTTGCTCAAATTTTATCAACCAGAGTTCACCTTACTTCAGCTGCCAATAAACTTTCTAAATCCAAACACTGATTCAAGGCTCTTTTCTATATGAAAAAATTCTTAATGGTTTCAATCTCCAAAACTGCAAAAAATTGGATCAAAAAATATTTGAGTGTCCGTCGAAACGTCGAAGAAATTATTTATTATTTACACAAAGCTAAACATACAAAAAATGTTTTTTTGAGTAATTTAAAAGAAATTTTTGCCAAATTTAGAAGAAAAAAAAGTTTACAAATTTTTTTGCAGCATTAAAAACAATTAAAGAATTGCATTTTGGTTTAACGCGTTAAAATAATGTAGAGCGCGTGAATAATTCCGGGAATGTAGCCGAGGAGCGTGAGAAGAATGTTGATTGCCAGCTGGGTGGTGCAGCCGACTTCGAAGAACACTCCGACTGGCTAAAATACGACCAATCGATGAATAATGAGAAAAAAGTTTTAAATTTTGGGGAAATAATGTATTTCATATAATTACGCCCTCTTCTTTTTTTTGAGTCACCGCTAAATGTTTTATCTCATTTTATAATGATTTTAAATTTCAGTCTTGAAATTGGACGCTCACTGTGTGAATTAGGAAACTGAAATACGAAGGTTCAATTTAAAATTCTAGCAAAAGGTCTATGTATGTGGCAAAATGTCTGTAAGACCAAATGTTCTTGATACCAAGTGTCTGGAGTCGAAATGCCTATCCACGTAATGCCAAATAGCTAGTGCCCATAGATTGGAAATTAAATGTCCCGGGCCAAATAATTCAAGCAAAAAATAGCATTAGCCCGATGTCTATAGGACCAAATGAGATTTAATTCAAAGCCATTAAACCAAAGCAGAACAGTTCCTTCAAATATAGCCCCCATTCGTGTTGAGTTAGTCAACTTTTGTCTAACTCAAAAAAAGTTTGCTTAAAATTCCAATTTGGAATCCCACAGTTATTTATTGGAGCTGTTAATGCCAAAACCAGTTTGTCCAGTTTCTTTCAGAAAAAAAGTAACTGTTAAAAAAAAAGAAAAAAAATCCTTAAAAATGGCCTGGACAATAATAAGACCGTCAGTTCCCTGGGGTTTTAGAGACAGGAACAAGGAGTATTCATTCAAGCAAACACTTTAATTAAATAAATTAAACAGATTGTATAAAAACAATTAACCGGTAAGAGAATCGAGCACAAGATTTTTGGGCAGTCCGATACGGTCAACGGCATGTCGATTATTAATTCACAGAACAATATTAATTAATAGGAATCTATGAAAAATATAATTATTTATAATTGCATTAAACAAAACTTAAAACCGAAAATTATTAACAACAAAATTGAAATCGGTATTTGGCATATTGTGGCATTCCGTTCAACATTTTTAGCAATTGGTTTATTGCTCTTGAGCAGAGCTATCATTTGAGTTCAAAATGGCTTTACTTGACTTCACCGGAAAACCACAGATATTGAATATAGATAAAATGAAGGCTCTGTTAAAAAGGGTTTGTGAATGAGAAAGAAACACAACACTTATTAAAAGTAAGCCTAGGCCTAAGCCCTGTGTAACTTTTTGTAAAAAAAGATGAAGAATAGGGTATTTCGTTTCCCAAGTAATGTTCCTGCCAATTTTAAGCAAAAAATATACATTATGTACAAAGTTACAGCAAAAATAAGACAGAAAATTTCAAAACTACGATAGGTCCTAAAAAATAAAGTCATTTTTAGCCATATTTTGACTTGACTCGTACCAAAAACAAACTTTTAATACCAATCAATGCGTGTTCTCTTAAAACACATTTATCCCAAATTTTATTATAAAAGATTCAAATAGGCCCAAATTTTATTCAAAATAGTGAGTGAAAAAACTATTGCAACAAAGCCTCAACCCAAATAGTGCGAAGAGGACCCGGCAATAATCCTAAGCTCAAGAGAAAGCGGCAACCACACAGCGCTGCGGTGTTGTTGCAAAAAATAAAAGAAAACTTAAATAATTAAAGTTTGTTTATGTATATCACATGATAAACAGCGTTATTTTCAACCCAAAAAAAAGAAACGACGTAAAGGCACAAATATTTTCTCCCAAAAAATTAGTTTTTTTTGTTTTGCCAAACTAAATTGAGTATAATGGAAAAACCAATATTACATTTCTCTTGCTACTATTTTTTGGGATTTTTTCATTTGTATTTTTTCTAAATAAACCTTATCTGACGTACGGGCCCCGTTTTTTAACTTAAATAAGAAAATTTTTTAATTATATTTTGTATACCCTCAAAAATAATGTTAGGTAAAGAGTACCGTAAGTACTCTTGTTGTCTGGCAACTTTGGAAACCTATATAACTATATTGTTTGTTTGTTATTATAATCTGTTAGTATGTTAATAAAATCATCTGATAAAATACCAAGCCTCTCGTAGTACCTCAACGAACAACAAGCAACTCAACAATGGCGCAGCGAACGGAAGGTACAACGAGTACAGCGATGGAGCATATTCTCAGGGACATGGTGGAACTACTTCGCGCTCAAATGGAGGACATCCGACTTCTCAAGGCCAGGGACGCAACCAAGTCAAACCCCCGTGCAATAATGAACAGCCTCAGTGCTCGATTAGGCAACTTCGCGTACGACCCCTCTTCCGGTGCAACCTTCACACAATGGTACTTGCGACATGAGATCACGTTTGGCGAGGCAATAGAAGCGCTGTCGGCAAAACAACAAGTGGAACTTCTCCTGAACGCGTTGGGAGAACAAAAGTACAAACAATTGTGTGGCCGCGTATCGCCGAGTAAGCCGATGGACATGGAATTCGGCGAGCTGGGGGAACAAATGCGGATTTTATTCTCCGACACGCGTACGCTGTTTCAACGTCGGTACGACACGCTCACAGCAAAGGCATCCAACCACAGCATCGACGCGGTACTGGATGAAGTGAACTTGGAAGGCGATTTGTTCGAGTTCGAGAACCTGAATTTGGACAAATTCAAACTGTTGTTAGCAGCAATTCGAATGAGCGATCCAATGTATCAACCATACAGAGCAATCGTTCTCAAGGACAGCGACCGATGCAAATTTGCCGAAATTCGTGAAAAGTGCCGTGACTACGCAGACCGCGTAATCAATTCGAACGTCGGTAGGACAAATGCAAGCACCATCGACATCAATGCCGTGCAACGCCAAACGGGAGGTCATCAAAACGGTCAGGGTCAGAAGGAACGAGCAAAGCCAGGTTTGGACAAATCAAAACAATGTCAAGGTTGTGGGTCACGTTCCCATTAACGCATTTCGTGTCGGTTTAAATCAAGCAAGTGCAACTTCTGCGGATTCACCGGCCACATCGCCAAAGTATGCCGTAAGAAACAGGCCAAGCTTAGCACAATTCGAATCAATGACGTCGTCACCAGGAAACAATCACATCGCAGATTTTTCAATGTATTAATCAACAACATTGAGGTCGAAATGCAAGCGGACACTGGGGCAGATCTGACGACCATTGGTATGCAAACTTGGAACAGTATCGGCAAACCAAAATTGGCTAAATTCGACGGTAGAGTATGCAATGCGGATGGCAGTGAAATCAAAATAATGGGTTCCTGTAATCTCGCAATTACCGGCAACGACAAAACAACGATAGAAAAAGCATTGGTAGTGCGGCACGATGTACGTCTCTTGAGCGGTGAGGTGTTGTCAGAACTAAACATAATCAAATGGTACAGCGATAAAACAAAACTATGTGCCGTCAAAACGGAATCGGTCCAAGAGAAGTACTCAACTCTATTTGGTCAAGACCTGGGAACGTGCACAAAGACCGAGATCCAACTTCGTCTGCAACCAACTCCAGTCCACCGTGCACCTCGTCCAGTAGCATTGGCAGTTCAAGAGCCGCTGAACAAAGAACTTGATCGTCTCGTCAGCAATGGTACAATCAGTCCAGTCGAATCATCGTTATGGGCAGCACCAATTGTCGTCGCTCGTCGAGCCAATGACAAAATCAGGTTATGTACAGATTACTCTACAGGCCTCAACAACGCGCTACTGGCAGACCACTATCCCATTCCGAACATGGAAGAACTGCTCACAAAGTTCAGTGAAAACCGAGTTTTCAGTTAATTAGATTTTACGGACGCATACCACCAGCTACAACTGGATGAAGCAAGCAAAGCTCTGACGACAATCACAACGCACCGTGGCCTTTTCCAGTACAACAGACTTGTTTTTGGTCTTAAACCGGCACCGGCAATATTTCAACGAACCATCGAATTGTGCGTAGCAGGAATTGATGGAATTGTGGTTTATCTGGACGACATCCTGGTAATGGCATCAAACAAAGCCCGGCACGATCAGCGCCTTCATCAAGTGTGTGTTCAACTGTTCAACCAAACAAAGGGCAAGGGATTGAGTGATCGAACCACAGCTCGTCTCCGTCGATAGGCGTTACGTCTAATTGGCTATGAGTTAGAAATCGAATATGTCCGTACCAATGAATTTGGCCAGGCCGACGCACTGTCGCGGTTAATCAAACAAAACCGCCAAGATGCTCAAGATCCCGATTTCGAACAAGTGATCGCTTCAATTCAAATCGATCAAGATCTAAAAAACATCACGACAGAAGCATTGGGTTCAAACGGGGCTCGCAAACGACTTAGAATCAGTACGCAAAACGATACAATCCTGAGCATGGTGACAAAACGCACGCAAATGGGTTGGACACAAGACGACGCGAAAAAGGAACAACTCACACCGAATTACAGAATAGCCTAATCAATTACGCTAGTAGACGGAATTCTACTTTATGGTGAACGAGTGATCATTCCAAACGATCCTCGTAAGTCAGTACTCCAACGCTTACATCGCGGTCATCCCGGAATTCGTCGAATGAACTTGGCTCGATATTACTTTTTCTGGCCAGGAATGTCGACTGACATTGAACGAATGGTCAAATCGTGTCCACATTGTGAGCAAACCCAATCAAAGAACCGTTGCATCCGTGGCCGGACACCAAGAAACCATGGTCCAGAATTCACAGGGATTTTGCAGAACCAACGAAAGGCAAGACGTTTCTGACTGACGCAGATAGTTTCTCACGCTACATCGACGCAGAATGGTTACAACCAGCAACGGCACAAGCAACAGTGGCATATCTTCGCACACTGTTACGTCACTTTGGGGCTCCGGAATCAATAGTCACGGACAATGGCACTCAATTCACTTCGACCGAGTTTGCCAAATTGTGCTCCGAGCTTGACATTGTCCACCTCCGATCATCGCCTCGAATGCCGCAATCAAACGGGTTGGCCGAACGCATGGTGCAAACAATCAAGAAATCGCTAGAAAATGGACAACATGGTCTGGATACCGTAGTGACAACATACAACTATACACCAAGCCGTGAGTTAAAGGACAAATCCCCCGCAGAAGTGTTTTTCGGTCGCAAAATCCGAACACCTTTAGACGCATTCAGGCCAAGAAAGCAAGCGGAATCGGATTTGACAACCGCTCAATTCAAAATGAAGGAGCAATTTGACAAGCATCATGGCGCCCGGTCAAGAATCTTCAAGGAAGGAGAAAACGTGATGGTGGAATTATGGCAAGGAAACCGAGCAAATGGCACGATCGTCAAAATCATGGGCAAAGCAACAGCAAAGATCAAAGTGGGAGACAAACTAGTCATGCGACACTTCAACCAAATCTGGAAACGTCAAACCGGCGACGACTTCAACTTAGAGTTGGACCTGGACGAACCGACACCCACTCCAACAACTACAGGAACAACCGAACAGCAGACGACGATCAACGAAACAGTGCCTATGACACCACGGGAACAACGACCTCGTCGATGTAAGCTCAAGCCAACCGATTACCGAACGTTGGCGGGGTTCCGACGAAACCGAAAACGACCGAAGGAAACCACCACTTAAGCGAGAAGGAACTGTTGGGTAAAGAGTACCGTAAGTAGAAATAGTACTCTCGTTGTCTGGCAACTTTTGAAACCTATAGAACTATATTGTTTGTGTGTGATTATAATCTGTTAATATGTTAATAAAATCATCTGGTTAAATACCAAGCTTTTCGTAGTACCTCAACGAACAACAAGCAACTCGACAAATAATGTTAATGTTACTCAAATAAAGCAGAAATACTAGCACGTCATTAACAGTTAAACCAATGTGTCTATACGAACACGGACACTTGACCGTTGCCGATTGACTGTCGCCGTTTGACCGCCGTCGTTTGACCGTCACGATTGTGACATTATGTGGCAAACGCCAGGAAAAATGAATAAATTGAAATCAAAAGTCAAAAAATAAAAGATCAATCAAAAAAAAACTTTTACAAGAGATTCAAAAGATAACAACTTTACATCCAATAACAAATTCCTACAAAACACTTTAAAAAAAAACATTTCGGTTTTTCGTTAATCGTAGTCATTCATTCATTCATTCATTCGTTCGTTCATTCATTTTTTTGGGGTTATTGCTCTTCCGTTGCTTTTTAATATATTTGTGAACATTAATTTCGTACAAATTCCGTTTTTTGGTTTTTAAGTGACATGTGGCGTTTAAGTGAAATGTATTGGTATCTATAAATAAGGAAATTATAAAAGAAGGTAATATTATGAACGTGAAAATCAGTTGTGATGAATTACGATTTAAGTGAATAACGAATATGGTTAAACATGCTATGGTAAAACTCAAAATTTTTAACTTTCACAACCCTTCACGTCGTAAGACTTAAATACATAAATGTAAAAGTAAATGAAAAACCATTTGAAAAAAGTTCAATTTGTTCAAAATAATACAAAAAAATGATAGAAATTTTTCGAAAATTCAATTTGAAAGTCTTTACCAAATTGTCGGAGATAAAGTTAAAAATATTTATAAAAAAGACAAAAATATAAAACCAAGAAATATAAAACCAAAAATAAGAACAACCAAGATAGGCTGTTAGAGCAGTTCAGTAGGCAAGAAAACACAACGGCTCAGCGTCAACAATTAATTTAAATTTCCGCAATACAGAATCTAATAGTCCAACGCCATTGCTTACTGCGATCGGTTCTTAAAAAGAAAATTAATTACATACAATTGCAATAACCGTAGACAAGACAAACATACGCATGAACAAAAGTTTTTTTTATTATTCACGTTTTTAAACAAAAAAATAAAAAACTTTACATTTTGCAAAACGCAAAAATAATTTATGAAAAGGAAATTGTCTTTAATGCGCACAGAATTCACCCCACTTCCAACCAATTTTTAACATTTTGAAAAAAATGCATTGCGAAATTCGCGCTAATACACACTAAAAATAAAAATATTTAGTAATTGTAGTATCGATTGTTGCGGGATTAAAAATAACATTTAGTTTTGAGTTGTTTAAAATAACACATTTAATGCAGGTAAAAAATTTGTATTTCGAAAGCGTCTCGTTGTCCTGCGTCGCATTTGCTGTTACATTTTCTAGAGGTAATTTTGTATTAGCATCTTTGGGCTAAACGTCTGTTTGTCCGTATTCTGTCCGATGTCCGTTTGTTTTTCTGCAGCTTCTCTTTCAAACGTCATTTTGCCCCATGTTCGTTTATCTTTCTATTTATTTGCCCATAATCTTTTAAGCGTCTTTTTGTACAATGACCGAGCGTTTGTGAGACCGGCGTGTCTTTTATTTTATCCGACACCTATTTTTCGTTTGTTATTTGCAATGGCCATTATATCTGAGCAACATTTGTTTTTTTTGCACAACTTTGAGGTGGCCTGGCATACATTTTGAGCTGTTGTGTTTAATAAGTCATAAAGTTTATTGTTTGATCTATTTATCTACGCTCCCTTGGTGGATTCGAGTTAAACCTGTTGAGCCATGAAAAAAGAAACTACGGTCTCAATCAACTAAGATAACAGTAAATCATATTCACAGCGCTAAAATTTGGCAACGCAACGGCTTATTTTTAAAGTCTGATAACTAACCACTTGTCATCGTTTATTTAATTAAATGCAATTTTAGACTTTTGGCGTCCAGTTTTTGAATTATTACGTAACTAATGCGGCTTAACCATTTTTCAAATGAAAAAAAAATGAGTCCCGATTCCAATGCAGAAGGAGATCGGACTTGTGAATTGACTCTTACAGGGTGTTTCAGAAAAACGTATCCACCCAAAATAAAATTTTTTTCACTTTTTTTTTATTGTTGACAAAATTTTTTTAAATTAATTTTTTTGTTTTTTATTGAAAAGTTATTTGTCATTATTTATCATAAAACAAACAGTTATGTTTTAATTATATCAACAAAAAATTATACATACAACTATTCAAAATATTTGCCCTCCGCCAATATGCAACTTTCTACGCTTTTGGGAAAGTTGTCAATTATGCGTTAAATCATTTCAGCATCTAAAAAGCGCCAACTTTCTAACAACAAAATTTTTAAGTCATCAACATTAACATGAGGTTTGGCACACGCGCGTTCCTCTAAAATTGATCATGTGGAGTAATCCAAGAGGTTGAGGTTGAAAGCCCGTGCAGGCCATTTTTTTTAGCAATAAAATTGAGCGTAAAACGGGCCAGCCAATTTTGGGTAGCGTTTGCCAGTTTGAAGAGCACGGGGCTAACAAAGTGAAGTCAACTTTTTAATTAATTTTAAAGAATGATTATAGAAATGATTCATCAATTATTTGAACTTTTGTTAAGGTTTGTGGTAAGAAAAGACGTATTTTGATTTTTAAGTTGTTGTAGTTCAAACATTCTCAGTTTTTTTGGAATGGCGTTTGTTTTTAATTTCTATTGTCAGTTTTATAACATATGAGCTAGCAAAGAACAGTCTTATAAGTAAAAATTAATCCATAAACGGTCGTTTTGATAATTGAACGACTGCTCAATGGTAAAAAGTTTTTTGTCAAAAAAAAACAATAAACCGATGCTTATCCTTTGATATCTGTCCCAAAATTCAATGCAACATAAAAGGCAATTAGCAATGTGTGTATTTTTTAACGTTTAATTACATTTAAACTTATAAAGAAAAAAGTTTAAATGGGATTTCATAATGCGCAACGCAAAACTTTTTTTTTAAAATTTAGCCACTTTTCTTGAAAAATTCTGTTTAGTCGATAGATTCAGGGTGAGTTCAATCCCGCCGCCAAAACATTTCCTTAATTTCTTGACGTACACTTTGAGCTGGATCCACTGCGATTTTTATTGCTTCTAGTTTCGACATAACGCTTGATTGCAGAACGGACAAACACTACTACATTACATTGTAAAAGTAAAATTAACGAAGTACTACGCCCTATCTCATGCAGGTAAACAAAAGCCGCACGTAACTCTAACTTATTGACGTTAGCCATGATTTATGTTAATTAATGACAAATAATGTATACATTTTAATAAAAAAAAGCAAAAAAATTAATTTAAAAGTGCTCCAAAAAAATTTGTCAAAAATGAAAATTTTTTTTTTATTTGGGTAGATACTATAGTTAACTACTAAATTACTTAATGTGCTATCGTTTGATTGTTTCTACCACAAATTAAAGCTTGTAAATGATTATTAATATTTTCAGCTTATTTTATTTTCTTACCTTTAGAGTATTAATGATGGTTTAAATCATTTAAGCGAGTATAAATACATTCTAAAAAAGAAATTAAAAAATATCGAAAGTCTAGTCTTCAGCGAGATTACTTGTTGTCTCTTTAGGAAGCGCTAAATTTGCCTGAGCAAACTTTAATTGAGAATGCTGATGTAAGATGGAATTCGAATTATATTATGTTGGAGAGATTTATTTCCAACAAGGATACTATTAATTTATTGGTGCTGGGAATAGAATTTTAGAATCTTTTTCATTTATTGTGGGGAAACGATTAGTTCTGTTACAAAAATTTTGAAGCCTATATTTATTATCAGCAAGGAATTAAGATATACTTCTATTGCTTGTCTTATACCAATCTATCGCAATTCATTTATTAAGAAAAGCATCAACAGATTTATCATTGTTGATCAAGGTTCAAAAAGGTATTGCAAATGGTTTAGAGAAAAGAATGCTTAATTTTATAAAAGATAAGCATTTCATTATGCTATTTTATGGGACCCTGGTTTAAGCTTGAATTTTTCGACAATGAATCAATGTTAAATATAAATTTTTATTAGAAAAGGAAGTTCAATTTGCTGAAAACGAATTTTGTCTTGCAGAACGTAATGAAGAACTTTAGTGGAAACTGAAAATTCTTCATTTTTACTTCTTATTTAAAAGAAAAAACTAGCTGCGATGTTGCAGTCCCTCTATTTGTTGTTTAAAAAAAAGCAAAAGCCATGTTAGAAGTGGCTGAAATATTTTTCTGAACCTTTATTGGAACCGTCTTCTAATCTCTAAATGTATTAAAAAAAAATCGAAATTTTGGCCAAATTTAGCTTCACTAGTCAAAAAATACCACAGTGCTCCTCCGAGATATGTAGGAAGCGAGCGACTATTTTTTGCTGTTGGCTTAATTATTACTGATTTACGGAAAAATTTATTGCCCGAAAAATTTAAAAATTTGTTATTCATATACCATAACCTTTTAATTTACGATTTAAATTATTGAGGGATTTCCTTATATGATCTTCTTTTCATTACTGATAAATTAAATTGTTATTTTATTCTATTATTTTTATGAAAATTTAATAATGTTTTAAAAATATTTTATTATTTTTTTTACTAAAATTCTGCCTTTGGCAGTCTCCAAAGCTTTTGCTGCGGCTGAATTTTTAATTTATATTTTAGGGTCATTTAATTTTAAGTAATTTTTATTTATTTTAGTGTGAGATTAGTTCCATTTTTTTTGAAAAATGACATTGTTACAAGATTGATGAATTAGAAAATAAATTAGAAGTTTGCACCGAATTGTCCAATTTTAAAAAAATCTACAAACAAAAAGCTGCACTTGCTCGACAAACAAGTATAGAAAAACACCAATCAGTTAGGTTATATTACGAATTCAAAAGCGGAAATTAAAAGGTTTTTTTATCAATTACATTGATTTGAAATAATTAGAGATTTTTAAGTTTACATGAATTTTTAGAAAAAAATATATAGTTTTTTTAGTAGTCTAAGCTTCCACAAATTTGATTCGAGTATGAAACGTATTAACGAGTCGGAAAATTAGAAGAAGCACCTGTTTTGATTCGCTTTAAAATCGAACAGGACAACCGCTACAACTGTAGAAAAAATGAAAGGCCTTACATATAAGGGGGCATTTAATGGCTTTGATAGAATTAAGAAATGAATTTTGTTACAATTTTTTGTTGTTATTATAATTTTGTTATATTTATATAAATTAATAATTACCTAGACATCTTCTGTTTTTTATTATGCTTCAAGTTAGCAAAAAAATTATTTATTTTGTTTTTAAATTTATTGCAAAGTTTACGCTTTTTTTTGCATAAAAATAGTTAAAAATTAAATTTTTTGACTTCCGGCGATTTTTCCTTTTCCGATTTCCAAAATTTTAAATTTATTTCCGCGACTCCCCTGCTGTATACCATTCGGTGTCTATTTTTAAATTTAAACCGAAGAGTTTAAATATTTTTTGAGGGACTTCCTGGATTCAAATGCTAGTCATAGATAACGGTTTATTAACCCTCTCGCTTTTCTTCCTCTGACGTGAGACAATATGAAATTTGCGTTGAAAGAGTTAATGAACCATTACCCATTACTTCACTAATGCGTTTTACAATGTGTCAAATATGTTATTCAGCTTCAAAAATTGTTTAAACCAAAATTTTAATATTATTTTTTCTAAAATATAATAAAATTTATCATGCATCAAAAACAAAAGCAATTAGCCGCATTCAAAAATACAAAAAAAAGTAGCAAAGATAAAAAAAAAGAATGAGGAGGCCAAAAGAAAGGCCAGAGCTGAGAGACAGGCATCAAACAAATTATTCCTCTTTTTATACAAGGTAGCAGAGTCTAAGATTATTACTTTTAATTTTCAAAACATCATTATTACATATTGTACAACAAACACAAAAAAACAAACAATAAGGGAAAAGTTGACTTTATGGCACATTGTATGTGTTGTATGATTTCGTTGTTTTGAGAAGAAAAGAGCGAGTAGCATTATGATAACAAACAAATTTGGAGTAAATAAAAAAACAATAAAATGAAACAGAAGTAAAAAAAGAGTTAGTGCTGTGTTGGGCACGGTTGTGGCTTGGCACTAAGACTATGCTTTGTGAGTTTTCTTGATTTTGTACGACTAATGTTAAATGACGGTTTATTCAAAGAAACTAAATAAAAACCAGCCTTTAGTTATTCAGCTTTCAATTTAAAATAGATTTTTTCGCGGGGGGGGGGGGGCTGGTTCATATCATAGAATCATTAATGCAACAAAAAGTAAAAAAAACAGGGCAATAAGTTGAATAGTCGACACATTGGATTGATCAATTACTTTATTTAAGACAGTACAAACAGAAAAAAAACAGCAACGCCACAAAAAAAGGTCATATAAAAATTGGAAAATGAATTAATGGCAAAAAAAAACATAATTAAGAAATATATATATATATGTATATATATATATATATATAACAGCACTTATATATACGTATATAGTAATACCGGTTGGCTACATAATAAGATTAAATTTATATTTATATGAACACAGTTTGACAGAGAAACCGGGAAAGGGAAGTTTCTGTCTTCAAAAATTAATGGGCGTACCAGAGTATGTGGACAGCCATCCTGATCTCCATCTCTCCTTAGATATATAGTTTGGTAGTGAAAACAAAAATAGATTTTTCCATGGAAACGAAAAGGATCGATTGCAAATGATGCAAAAGAAGCCGCGAATTTAAATTGAACCGTGTAAAACTATGGGGATTTAGCGCTTCTCGTCGCAAGCAAGCTATACAATTTGTGAAAATTTTGTCCGATTATTTTATTCTTTTTTTTTGAGAGTGAACTTGATAATTGAGCCGTCATAAAAATATAAAAAAAAATTACGCTAAAGCTATCATTATTTTATACTATAACCATTCGGTTCTATCCCTACTCAATACTTGCACACTAATACTACAGCTAAAATAGAACTGAAATGATATTTTAAAACCGGTATCAAGCCCAACGGCTTTTTTTATTAAAGGTCCCCAAAGCCCAAAGTCCGTTTTAATATCTCATGCGTTTTATTTCTTATTTTTTTAGTACTGACTCTATCTTGAAATTCAGAAAAAACAACTAGTTGAAGTATAATGATTACAAAATTTAGGTAATAATTTCATTTTTTTGTCATAGCGCTAAAGGAAGGAAAATAGGAAAAGCGAAACATGAAGAAAAAAAAGAAAACTCGAAGTCGACCGTTATGAGCTCTCAGCCGGGAGCGTTAAGATTCAAGACTAAAAAGCAGCATTTTCTTTCAACAAAATTTAGCAGTAAACAATCTCAATTATAATAGAAACTCCACAAAAAAAGCAAAAGATAAGACAAATACACTTTTCACAATAAAAACAAAATTTTTCGAATAGAAAACAACCAAAAGATTAAAAATTAATACCCGTGTTAAGTGCTGCCGCAAATTGACGTTTCTCTTTCACAAAAATTATTTCAAACAAACAGTTAATTTTGGCTGTTAAATGTTGAATACTCGAGTCGGAAACACCGGAATCACGCTCGATTGCCGCAGTTATTACAATTTTAAGTAGTTAAAATGAGATGAGAAATGATGGACTTTAGACACGGCTCTGCTCTTTGTTCATCAGTTTGGTGAGAAGCTGGTCGGTTCGATTACGCAAACGGTCGTCATCCGAGTCATCTGCAAAGAAAATTGAGTTGAATAAGGCACAACAGATAGCGTAATGAGAAATGATGAAAAATAATGATTAAGAGCAATTGTGTAAATCAATGTTACAGAAAGCTCACCTGTTTTGACTATTGAAAAAATTCTAAAATTTAAAAATTGGTTCTACCAATCGTAGTAAAACAAACAATGAAAAAAAGGCGGCTTAAGCCAAAATCCATTATAAAGTCATTTTATGCCAAAAAAATTCTTGAAAAAGGCTGAACTCTGCCTGTCGATGCAAGACAGTGCAAAAATTAAATAAAATTCCCATACTATTAGTATGAATGCCCTGCTTTATTTTTTCAAAAAAAAAATAAAAGTGTGTAAGTATTTGTAAAAAAGTGTTTCCACTGCAAAAGACAGACAGAAATAACCAACCTGAGCAAGGCGAAAACTGTACACGTCGAGCGGCTTTGCAGCTCAAATTTGCGTTTGGCATCAAATTGAATGTCGTGCAGTCGTCTTTTACATAATCATTCACGTCGTCGACGACGTTGAAGTTGGAAGTGAAAGAGTTAAGGTGATGAGACGCGTGATGATTCCGATATTTCATGTCATCGGACATACAGCCGGTACCTGACCCCAGTAATAGACGGTCGACGTCGTCCACAGTCAACGCCATACCCGATGACGTACTGGCGGCCAGTGCGGCAGACTCCTCCAGCATAAAGCCCGTCGCGCTGCCCACCGATGAATTGACCGAGTGGTTGTGCTGATGACTGCCAAACGGTCCTCTATCGGTTGTATGAGACAATGCGCTGTTTAATTCATTCAAGCCGGCCTCGTAGTCCGCCTTGTCGAGACGAATGCTTAGACCAACGCGCTGAGTCTGAAAGGAGATGGGCTTCGGCGAGTTGTGTGTCAAATTGTCAAAGACTACGCTGTCGATGATAGTGCGCTCGCCGGCCACGCTGCCATATTCCTGGCGCTGGCCATGAAAATAATTCTGATTGATTGTTGAGGTCGTAGACATTTCGTCAGCCTCAAAGCACTCCTCTTTCACAATGCTCGTCTGTTCAAATGAATCTTCAACAACAGCCTCGTTGTTCGCCTCTTTTGCTGACTGATGACGGCGCTTGCCATTTTCTTCTTTAGCCTTCCTGCGTGAACTACTTGAAGAGCAATGCTGATGTTTATACTTGTTAGGATTGACTTCAAAGTTGGTGCTGTTCGATCGTTCAAAAGCGTTGGATTTACCGGAAACGTTCTCTTTGGCAAAGCAATTTTCGCTTCCAAACTTGCCAAGGCGGATCTTGAGCGACGGCAATTTTAGGACCGGCTCCGGCGCAATCATCTTACGCTGTACTTCATTGTTGTCCGGGTTTTCCAGTCCGCGCTTCCTATGAGTTTTGTGACGTTTTTCCGATTTTGGTATAGACAACCGCTCTTTATGCAAAATTTTATCCTCCATCTTTTCGCCGTTGCTGACCAAGTAGTTGACGTTCTCACCCATTGCACAATTTTCGGTGCCATTGCTTATAGCATTAAAAGGTATCGCTGTGTCGTTTTCAAAATCGCCGGAAGTATTCGATGACAAAAGCAGTTTTGGAATTCTCAACTTGAGACTCGATTTCTTGCCGATGGCTTTTCGCTGGCTGGCGTTCAAATCATCAAGCAATGGCTCTTTGACGTCATTGACAGGTTTATTTTCAACAGAATTGCTAACTGGCGCTGGTGCATCGGCGTCGCGCCAACAAGGCACGCGCAACGTCAGACTCGGCGCCGAACTGACTTCAGAAATTTTGTGCATATTCAAATTGATTTTCAACTTCAAGTTTATTCCCGTCTTTTGGCCATTTGTTTTTGGTGGACTCTTGGCTACATCAATGTCACTGCAGGCCGTTGGCACCGACTCGTAGTCGTCCTGCAGCCTTTTCTTCACGTCCCACTCCACAGCCTCGATGGCCAAAGAGTTTTGGTTTTGTAATTTCAACAGCTTTTTCTGCTTTTTACGCTCGCGTTTCTCGTCTTTGCGCTTTCGTTTTTCCTCTTTACGGCGGAGCTCGTCGACGTCCACATAATAATTGTCGTCAACAATTTCATCCTTTATGTTATTAAGTTTGATTTTCAATTTCACCGTATTCCGAACTGTTGGTTCAATCTGGAAAAACTATTATTAAGTTCAATAAAAAAATTTCCTGTAATATTAAAGGTAAAAATATGGTTTAGGCATTTCAATTAATGCCGTTAAATACAACTAAACAGAGGTTTTATTTGAGTCTAAAGTGGGTTAACCCAGAGCTATAAATAAGAAGTAAAGCTTGATCTATAAAAAAACAAAAACAACATTCAAAATCCAAAATGATTGTCAAATGAGCCTACAAATTAATGTTGAAACCTGAACTAAAAAAGCGTCTAGACTGATTACTCAAATGAAAGCACTGCTACCAAATGCCACCTAATACAGGGTTTGCAATTGTTATAAAACATTGTCAATAATTTGAGGTTTTAAACAAGCGCTTTTAATAATCATTTGACAAAAGAACTTAAGAATATAGTTGTGAGGTCTCTTTGATTAAGTTTTACTTAAATTCAAGATCTGTAGGTTTAAGGTAAAATTACGTGGACTCATTCTGAGCTCAAATGAAAGATTTAAAAAAAGTGGTTTTGGCTAAAGGATCCATTTTAAATAACACCAATGAAAAATAAGGAAAAACACTCCAAAATTCAAAAACTATTAAACATACTACGGGCAAAAGCAATTAGAATTGTAGAAAAAAACAACAAAAAAATTTAAAATTAAAAAAAACGACGAAATAATTAAAGCATACAAAATTATTGTCATTTTTCTTTTCCACAACCAATTCGGGAGCTAAAATGAATTGAGACAAAGCTTCAGATGAATTCTCAATTTTATCATCATTCTCCAAAAAGGGCTCTTGCACACATTTGTCGTTAGCTGGTATGATTGGAGCGAGAACATCTAGCTGCGGCGTGTTGTTGCTTAGCGTAATCTTTGCAACTAAAAAAAATAAATTTATACGAACGCTCACTCCTACATACACTGTTTTAAGAAAATTTAAAATTGAAAAAAAAAACTAAAACTGCTTTTTCACATTCTGCTTTTAAAACATTAAATATGAATTAATAAATGTACTTGAACCAATGAACCAATATCAATAAGCCCCAATTCATCACTTTTGCGGCACCGCCTTTTAAGACCAATCACCGAAAAACTGTGAAAAACAATAATGACAGGAAAATTGCGTAAATGTTATCAAAAACATTAAAGCTAGGCTTAGGCTTAAGCTTTTTATGTCTATATATTAAGCCAGATCGTCACGCTAGGAAAATATTTAAAATATAAGCCAAAACCTAAATTTTAACAAAAAAAAATCTGGCTTAGCAAAATTTCAAGCCTAAGCCTGATATTGGTTGTATAATTAATTGCAATCAAGAAAAAAGGACTTGAAAGCACAATGATTACATGCCAACTTCAATAAGTTAAACTTCAATCGTGAATTAATTGGGATTTGGTTACCGTGCGAAAAAAAAAACTTTAAAAAATAAAATTTCGAAAAACTTTTGGCGAAAGAAAATTAAAATTTGATAAGTACAGATGTGCTGTAACACAGAAATGACCTTTACGCAAGAGAAAAAAACCATACGCAATTTGTCTCTAGATTTTGAGGATTTATCGCGTTTAATCGATAGCGCCAACAAATTTGAAGACACAATTTTGGGCGGCGAATTATTTAGTTTTGTCGAATTGTCAATTGCTGAAGCAATTGCATCACAGTGAGCAGTATTTTTTATTTTTTTGGATCTGTTTTTCTTCTTTGAGAGAAACAATTTGGGCAAATGTTCTTTTTCAACAAAATTATTCGATTCCAAATGCAGTAAAACGGGTTCTTCAACTGGGCCGAATAAATGATTGCCAATCGGCGGCAAGAAGCGCTGAAATTCACAACTTGGTAAAGAAGGCTGCTGTGCATCTTTAAAACGTTCCTCAGTTTTGACAAGAGGCTAAAAAATTTCAAATTAAAAATTAATCAAATTAAAACAATGGGCGCTATCCAGCGCAACAAATTTATAATTATTAAAATCTTGAAGCATAGCTCATTAAATTCCATGTTCCGACAGAAAGTCAATTGCAACATATAAGAAAAATGACTCATACGACGCCAAAAGTTTTAGTGAATATTACAAAAAAAACTTTGCTTATATTGTGATTCAAAGAGAAGCTAGAGAGTTTAAATATGACCGAAGCTGCAGTACAAGCAAAAATACTACAGAAAATTTCTTTGTTACGCTTTAGCACAATATTATATGGTTGAGATCAGATTGTAAACTTGCTACTCTTAAAATTTTTTTTATTTAAAATGAGCAGGACCATTTTTAGATAAATATTCTCATGTAAAACCCCATTTAATGTTCTTGCCCGCATTTATCAAAAACAGGAATTAAAATTGGAAAACAAAAAGTACCTTGACCGGAGAATGACTATATGATGTGGACGGCACACAATACGGCACTAGTGAAACAATCATCTCTCCCGTCTTCACATTGCTAGTTCTTTGAGGAGACAACATTTCTTCTTTTGTCTCGGCCATCGACTGATTTTCCACGACATCCAAGCATTCAGTATATCGATGTGCTGGGATGACATTATTCAACCTCTCATTCTCATCGTTCTGGTCAATGTAATTGGACGTGGATGGAAACACATTTTCCAAATCATGACTAGCACAATTTTTAGTTGGAATTTTAATTGCGTTAGAGAGAGCTGGTGATAGCGCGCCAGATTCCAATAGACCTATATCTTCATTGTCAAACATCTTTTCAGAATGAGCAGAGACCACGCTGTTCGTGGTTGTGTAGTACTCATCAGACTCCGTTTCACATTCTTCGTCGTATAAGGGCGACGACAAACTATGGACAGGCGAAGGAGGCGGCAAAGGCGATGTGTACGGTGAAATATTCAGATATTTGAGCCTGTCAAAGTCCTGATACTCAAAGTCCATTATACAATGTTTGAAGGCCAGCTCTGGGTTAGCCGACGTCATAGAATCCGACGGTACAGTTAAATCAAGGTTTAATATTGAAAGATCCGGCATAAATTTATCTGAAAAAAATATTAAAATACCTATCTGCTTATAAGTGTGTATAAAATTATATCAAAGTTGCTATAATAATTTTAGTCTGTTTTGAGCATGAATACGAAAAAAGTTCATAAAAGAGTGGTATTTATCAAAGCTGAGCAATTTCAGTTTAATTAACTTAAATTAAAAAAAAAAATTTTTGATAAAAAAATGAGGCAAAAAGATAAACTGACGACCGGGTTAAGTCTTTGTTAAAAAATAAACTGATGAGTTTATTTTCTTTTTAACTATTAAACCCTTATTATTAATAAACAAAACATTGTAGCGATGGTTTTTTTCGAAGCCGCTAGGACGATAGTATGCTCAATATCATCAACATTTTGATTTTTTTGCAAAATTATTATAGACTAAGGTTAATCATCCTGATGTATGCATATTCTTATCAGGATTTCTGTTCTTTTACCAAGTCGAACTTTGGTGATTATCTATAAAAGTCTTTTTTTTGATCAAATGATCAAAACATTTTCCAAAAAAGTGAAAAAAATAAAAAAGTTGAAAAAAATAGCAAAAAAGTTAGGTTTTGCAACGATTCGCATGAAAAAGACGATACAGTTTTAACTGACGACCATGTTAAAGTTAAAAAGAAAATAAACTCATCAGTTTATTTTTTATCACCATTTTTCTCTTTAACTGATCAAACCGTTTACCCCACAAGGCTAAGAGCAATTAAATATATTAAAAAATAAATTTAACTTAACCCAATGCCAAAGCTCTATCACTATCATAAAAAAAACATACCACAATTGTCGAGCCGCCGCAATTTATCCGTCTCCAGCTCCCTTTTTTCGTATTCAGCGTCCAAATACAACAACAAGTTGACTTCCTGATTAAACGCATTTTTTTCCTAAAATTATTGCGTTAAAAAAATCAAAACCAACAGAAATTACCATAGAATCTTTGTACAAAATATTTCGAATTCTTGACTCAATATTCGACTGACGTTCACGAATGGCAATCGAGTGCCTCAGCAAATCGTGATCATCTGAAAAAAAGACAAAATATTGAAACAAAATATTCCATAGCTTCGACTCGGCAATTTAATAAACAAATATTATAGAAGTAGTGTTAAAAACCATGTTATTAATCAAAAAAGTTTTCTTTATGCTTCTCAAGAACAAATTATTTTGTTCAATTAAGACGGGGTTAAATAATACACAAAAATAACCAGCGCTAACGCTCTAAGATCTCAACAATATCAAAAAATTAAATGGAAAAATGGCGCTCAAAATAATAATAATGATTTATTACATGATCAAGAATAGATGTGACCCAATTAAAAAAAACAAAAAAAATGTAGATACCGAGTCATTCAAAAGACACTAGAATGTTTTGCGGAGGAGGACACAAAGATGGATTTAATTACAATAAACTATAAAACTTTATTAGCAAAAACATGGATACGTAAAAAAAAAGCTAAAATAAGATAATATTTCAAGTAATGCAAAGTAAAAACAATTCAAGCATTCAAAGACTTTTTCAGAAAAAAAATTATGTGAAGCATTCAAAATAATTAAATATTATAAAACTTTACATTGCTCAAAAAAGTCTTCGTTGAAGTCCGGCTCACAAACCAAGCCATAAGGCAAAAGGCGCTCAATGCAGTCGGCTTTGCTAGTAAACGGCAAGTCGTAGTCGATTGTCTCCAGTGAAGTGCGAATCGATTCAAATTTGTTTGTAAGCCTAAAAAAATAATAAAAGCAGAAGGAAAAAATTAGTGAAATCAAACCTTAATTGCCTTTCTGCCTTCTTGTCCGCAATTTTCTTTCCCAATTCCATTGGAGATGGCAGACAAAGTGTAGGTGGTGGAGTAGGTATCCTTACAGGAGCAACAATCGGCACAATAGCAGGCACGTTCAGAGGCTGCTTAATTGTCGTCAAATCTAAAATTAATTATTACAAAGAATAAGCATAAAAAAGGAAAAAGTAATACCGCTAAACGTATTTTTTGCCCTTGGCTTTCGCCTCGACTGCGTTTTAGGGTGTTGCGGGAAAACGCCGCCCATTGGCGGCTGCGCTCTCTCCGTGTTGAACTTCGCAACTTTAGCAGCAGCCGCCAGAGTGGCTTGCTGACAAACAACTCTTTCGATTGTGTCGTCCAAATCAAAAGAATTCGATTGTGTGGGAGTTTCGACAGGCGGATTAAAACTTGAAGAAACCACAATTGGAGAGACAACGGCGGCGGGCAGAGGCAATGGCGCAATAGGTGTCCGGGCATTACCTCCCTTCATCCGGGAACTCGACTTCGGTGCAGTTGATGTCGGCGCATTCAGGCTGGGAGAAGTTTCTACAAAAGATCCCGAAGAATGCCTAAATGTCCCACTTTGATATGACGTAGAAACAGGAGTTTGAGCACTAAGTGTCAAAGGCACCAGCCCTTGTGCAGCACCATTCAAAGTGTTAATTGAACTGGAAATTGCGTTTAGTTGTTCCACGTTAGTCGAAGGGTTAGGCGCCGGCGCAGTTGCCTGCACAACCAAAACCAATTGCTGGCCATTGTAATCGACGATGATGGTTGTCGGAACGTTGGTGTTCAAATTTGCCGCCGAAATTATTTGCGATAATTGTTGAGGTGTCAATTGGCTAGCCAACGCTTGCGGATGCATCTCCAAAATGGTGACAGTCTGTGGCCGAGTAGGCGGTGGGACCGCCGGTGGTGGAGGGACCTTATGTTGCTGATTTTTTGCGGCGGACTCCCGACCCCTTTTTTCGTTTTGGTTGGTTGGGAGTATTGCGGCGCCGGTAGAATATGTGGCGTTTGCATAGCTTGTGGAGTAGAGATGACGTTGGTTTGCTGCGACCCGACATACATTGCTTGTTGCTGAAGAGGTTGTGCAGTTGTCAAAATCTAAAAGCAGCAAAAATGAAGTTAAATTAACAACTAAAAACAACAAACTTGTTGAGAATCAAGCAGAACAGCAGCAGCGTCATTGTTGTTCAACATTTGGCCATGCTGTGGAGCGGGCATTGCCGAAGGATGTAAAACCATTCCAGCAGGCAATCCTGGTTGCGGTTGCTTGTCTGGTTGCGGAAACGAATTTTCATTCATTGAAAAGCCGCTTGATAAATTAGTGTTGCTCGAAATGTTGGCGCTCAGCAATGATTGTCTGGCATTCGGCTTTTTGCGACCCTTGCTGCGGCCCGACATTAGTAAAGGCTTAATATCGGCGGTGCTGGAGAGTGGTGTACTCGTCGCATTATATCCGCTAGAAGGGTCTTGGTTTAAAGGTTGAGAACTACTTCCAGCCGATTCGGCGCCGGCAGTTGCTGGAGTTTGCGTCGTCGGCTCGGCACTAAAAATTACTTAATTATTAATTGTTCTGTAGCAAGAAAAAATCAAGAAAAAAACGTACACGCTCAGTAACTTTACAATCCTATCTTCGACAGCCTTGATTTCTTCGCTGAGGTTGACGTTAGTGTTTTCTTGCTGAAAAATATGGTGTTAAATGTGCAGTGATATGTCGACGCATTTAAGCCAAATAAAAACAAAAACAATGTGATTCAAACAATATATAGCTAAATGCGGACTAACGGACTACAAATAAAAAAAGCGCAAAACGAAAAGACGCAAAGTATTACATCAAAATAAAATAAACATTGCAAATTTTATAATTTTAATTTAATAATTATGCGCCTCACGATCGGGCCATTGTGCCCTCGTTTTTTGTCCCGGACTATTTGATGTAGGGCCATAATTTCCAAAAATCCTTCAAAAATTACCTGTTCCTTCAATTCATTCAGCTGTGAGGCCATTTTTGAAAACTCCACCGCCATATCGGGCGTAAATCGGACAGCAGCGTTCATATCACCCGTTGTTGCATAAATTTTCTGCATAACCGCGCCCAACGTGTTCGAAGAGTTGCCGCTAAGGCCCCCTTGTTTCGATTGCCGACGACCGGATCGTGGCGGTTTCTTTGTCTCTGCCGGTTTTGTTGTGGAAGTAGTGGCCGGCAAAAAGGCGCCCGACGCAACGCCATCAATTTTAGATTGCTGGTTGAGAGGCATCGAAGTTGGGGTAGTAAAAAACTGCTGAGTCTGTTGTGGCACATTGCTTAAGTGTGAATTTTGAGATAATATTAATGGCTGTTGTTGCTGCTGATCCAGTGAAGCAGATGAGATAAGAGCGGGTTGAGATTGCTGTGGTTGTGAAATCATTGAGGTTTGTTGCGATTGGAGAATGACATTGTAGCGATCGTTGGCGCCTCCAACTATAGTCGGCATTGATCCGTCCATTGGAGGTTGGTAGACCTGCAAATTGCTTGTAATAAAATGAAAAATAAACCAATAAAAAACAATTGCAATATACATCTTTGAAATTAATGCAGTCAAACACAAAAAACAATAAGATAAAAAACCTGTAAATGGCCATCCGACTACTTTTGACCGGTCGTCATAAAAGGAACTTGCTTTTGATTGACGTAAGCGATTTGTTGAATGCCACCGCTTTCAGGCTGCATAATCTGATAGCCCATCTCCGCGCCAAACTGCTGCTGTTTTTGTTGCGACTGGGCCAAAACCGGCTGAAACTTGTTTGTCTGCTGCTTCTGCTGTTGACCGACCATCCTTTGTTGTTGTTGCAGCATCGACTGATCCACAGTCATGATGGGTGGCGGCTGAGAATTCGAGGAATATCAGATTGAACGCAATTTTGCTGAGAACTCTGATAGTAATGGCGTGGGATTTCCTGATTCGTCGATTGCAGCTGTTGAACCTAAAATAGGGTGGATTAGTTTGAATGTTATACAACAAAAAAAAAGTCCAACCTGAGCTGCGGTTTGCTGCACCGGCATGCTAAATATTTGTATTGTTTGTGGCGCCGGTTGCAATTGCTGCGTGTTGACCGCAGGCAAGGACTGAGGAATTTGCTGAACCCAGTGTTGCTGGTTTTGGACTTGTTGAAGGCTATGTGATGAAGTTGTGCACGACGAGTAGTCCTATAACAATAATTACCTTATGGTTATTGAATTTTAAGCACCGTCAAACCGGTAAAGAAAAGGGTTTTCCGCATTTATTGCTGTTATTATCATTATTTAAACTAAAAGTAGACATTTGGTAAAAAAAAACGCCGTAAAATCAGAAGTATAACAATGGAATATGCAATTAATATTAGAGTGCTTTAAAAAGAACTGTCCGTCCATTCATTTGCCTCCTTCAAGTTTAAAAAGAATTAAATAGCTTAGTGTTTTATAGCGTGTGTATGTCATAAAGTAGTTGCTCATAGGATTTCTCTTCTGACCAAGAATAACGACGTATTTTCCACGTTTCATATTTCGAACACGTAAATAACTTTACAGGCAACACACTTAAATTTTGCCCCTAAATTATTTACACATGTCCAAAAACGCTGTAAAATGTAAAAAAAAATTAAAAATATAAAAAAATTACTTTATACTGTTGAGTGTGGTCGGAGGACATGGAGTGCGTCGTAACGACCTGTGTATTGCTTGTCGAAGGCTGGCAGTCCACAAAATTTGACTCCATTGTCGACGTGGAGACGGAGTATTGGAATTCAGTAGCATTTACCTGTGTGTTGGCGGTAGAAAGTGTCTGTTGGTGGTGAACGACTGTCGTCTGTTGCTGAAAAGGCTGATGAAATGGGACGCCGTTGATTTGCCCATTATTGTTAGCATTGCTATTTGTGCTTGTTGAGCCGAGATCAAATGGCTGTAAGTTTTCGTATGGAGTTGTTTGATCCGGCCGTTTATTAGGCAATGTGGGCCGCGTCGGATGCCTGGGTTGAAAAGAAGCAGAACCATCGGCAGTAAATATTTGCTGATCCCCGCTATTGAAACCAGCCGACCCTTCGGCACCAAAAAAGTTGTCGTCGACAGGGACATTGAGGGCGGTAAAGTCGGCTAGACCCGACTCTATGGGAATGCCACCGCCGGGACTGTCATGATTATGCACGGTCTGCTTGCCCGGTTCATCAATGTCAAAAAACCAATCTCTGAAATATGAAAACAAAATATAAACGATTTATTCTATTGATTGCAAAATGTTCCTAGAAGAGAACTGATTGCGCTAATTTTGTTAGTAAAAAATAATGGGGGGAAAATGGCTTTGCATATAAAACTCGAGAAAATCTCAATAAGCGTTGGGTAAAGCACCAAAAAAAACAAGTTGTGAAATAAAACCATAAGATCAGAGACCTTATGCAAAGAAATTTGCATTATAAAATAACAAATTTAACATAATAAAACAAAACCAAAAAAAACATTCAAAAATTTAGTAATTTGAGTCTAATTAACATAGAATATGCCCTTCTCCACAAAAATCTTAAATTTTGACTAGTTTGACACTATTAAAAAAAAGGCCAACGTATTATCCAACTAAAGACAGTGTTCAAGTCGGTGCCGTGGAATTTCCATGTAAAGACAAAAGTATTGTTAAACGTCTTAATAGCAGCAAAATTAAACAAAATTGTTGCATAAACAAATTAATATTAAAACTTAC
This sequence comes from Drosophila nigritarsus, assembly GCA_035044305.1. NCBI lineage: Eukaryota > Metazoa > Arthropoda > Insecta > Diptera > Drosophilidae > Drosophila > Drosophila nigritarsus. Next base: position 87,240 of record JAWNMF010000480.1, on the reverse strand, counting down.
TGTTCAGTATCGTTATAGTCTTCCATCAGTTTGTACCCGCTGTTGCTATTAAAGGACATAATCTAGCTAACATCCTAAAACAAACAATTATAATAAACACCAAAAATAATGTAAATTAATTCAAGAACATGGGAACAACTCTTTGACGGTCAAATTAGCGCCATAGGGAATAAGTCCGTTTCGGTCTTTACCTTTCTACTCAGATTGTCAGCAAATATCACTGTCTCAAATCAATATCACTGTCTAAGAGAACCCTTAGGCGCAAATTTAGCTATCGAAGAGCTGGTCCCATACTCTTTAGTTTGGCTTAATGTTAACGGCAACACGCATAAATAATTTCGTAAATAACAATCGGAAAACGGTAATTTGAAGGGTTTTAGCTTAAAGAATAGCATGATCCCCCTAATAGTTTCAGTAGCAATCAGCTAAGTTTAAAAGACCAAAGCAACACATCTAACGTGTTGTTTAGCATCTCCATTACCACTTCGCTCTTTAATTTTTTTTTCGTCGCTGTTGGCGGTGGTCACAATGTGTGCAAACCAGCATTGAAATTTTTTATATCAATTCAACGTAGTTCCACGCAGAAGAATAAAAACGAGAAAAAGAGGGGCCAGTGCAGAGAACCGTTCAAATAGCGGTGAAAAGAGACACGCGAGGAAATGCGTAAAAAAAGCAAGGCTGGGAAGAAGCGCGATGAAAAGAACAACGAAGAAAACACAAAGTACCTGCTGCTGAAAATAAATGCTGGCAATCCGCCAAATTTGAAAATACAAACAACAATTTGTAAATCATATGAAGTTTTAGCGGGAATTTGAATATTAACGCTTTTTTGCAATGTGAATATTTTTTACAATTTTTGTTAAAAAAATGTTCAAAATGAATATTCGATATTACTTCAAACAGGCAAAAAATGTGCAAATGGAAAAAAAAAGGATTTATACATAAATTTTGCCCTTCTTTGCACGAAAAAACCCAATTTGTACAAAATGTGCACGAAAATTGACCAAAATTGCACACCTTGCCCGGAATGTGCAAATTTTACATTTGTGTCAAAACCAAAAAAAAATTTTTTTTTGATTTGTATTTAATTTTTTAAATTTATTTTTTTTTCTTTTAAATACACGAATTTTTTGACTCAAACTTGAAAAAAACTCTGAGGCACTAGCAAAAACGCAAATAGAATATAACAAACATACACCAATATAGCTATAGCATACAAATATTTTTTGGCGAGTCAGGGTATATTTGAAATTTCAATCTTTTGTATTTTATGCGGTTTTATGAAACTCGAAGTCGCAACGTATCCATTACGTTAACAAACTTAAAATTTAAAAAATTAAGTCAGTTAGGTTTTACAATTTCAATTTTTAGAAGAAATTCAAGTGAACGAGAGCAAGGCACACTTATAGATGATCAGTTTGTGACTTTGATTATTATCTTATTGAGAACATATGGGTGCTTTGGTTCGTCGCGCATTTGCCGAAAGTCGATAATTTAACAGAGTTCTGGAGAGATCTTAAAAAACTTGAAAGCATTCAAAGTTAATCCGCAACCAGCGAAGACGCCGTCGTAGCTGTCCGCTATTTTCTAAAGTTATTTTCAGAAATTGATTGACATTTAAATTCAATATATGTATAATATTAAGATATATCAGGTGTGCAAATAAGTTTCCGCCGTTTTTTAAGGCATGAAGTTTTAACAAAAAACTATATTTTTAAACAAAATCTTTTAAGAAAAAAAATTTCCATTATTTAATACAACATTTTCCCAAAGACTGGGCAATTTATGGATTCCGTTGTAAAATTGCCGGTTTTGAGGCTATCCATTCATCAAGCTATTCTTGGGCTTCTTGGCGATTCTGAAAGTGCTGCTCTGCCAAACCGTGCGCCATTGACCGGAAAAAGTGATAATCTGATGGGGCAATGTCTGGAGAGTATAGCGGGTGCGGTAAGACTTCCCATTTGAAATCCTTTAGGGTGTCCTTAATCGATCGCGCGACATGAGGCCTTGCGTTGTCATGAAGCAGTATCACGTCAATTCATAGGGCACCCATTTTCCTTCCTTCTGAATCTTCCCCATGACGTGCAGACGATGTGAAACAGCTTGCATAGTGATGTTTAAGGAAACCGCTAACTGTTTTTGCGTCTGAGCCGCACCTTCATTCAGCAGAGCCTGAAGTTCTTCGTCTTCGAACTTTTATGGGGGTCCTTCTCGATCCTTATCGTTGACGTCGAAATTACCCGAGTTAAAGCGCTGAAACCATTCACGGCAGATTCTTTCAGACGGAGTATCATTGCCATCAGCTTCCACGATCATTTGATGAGCCTCAGAAGCTTTCTTCTTTAGATAAGATAGGAAAAAGTAACGCTTCTCGCAAATGTAGTTTTTAAGGCACAAAAGTTGACATCTTTAAGCTAAAAATTAGGTCTTCTATAAGGTTATACAGGAAGAATAAAACATGAATAGATAGCATTTTTAACGTAGAAAACGATGAGAAAAATCGCAATACATACAAATTTATTTATTTATGCACAATATGTTAAATACAAAAACGGCGGAAACTTATTTGCACACCTAATATATGTTTTGCCGCTTTTCAATTAAAAATGAAGTTTAAACATTTTTTAATTCCACTCTTTCAAAATGAATTGTACGTCATAATTTGAGCGGGGTCACCACACTGCGTGTCATTTACTACTGTAAACGCGAATAAATATTTGCTGTAAAATTTGATGAAAGAAGTCGAAATGTTTATTTTTTTTAATAGAAAAACATTTTGCTTAACTGATTAAGCACACCGCTGAATTCCGATGTTGTGCTTGGAGTTTTGTCGGTGAAGTTGAAGTGATGGTTTGTGCATTTTGTTTATCTGCTTCTAAATAACTTGATTGATTAACATCAAAAATCTAAAACTGATATGCCTTGAGTTTCTGATGCTATTTTTACAAATTTTTGCCGCGCTCATTATTTACCGGAAAATGTTTGGCAACAATTTTTAAAATCGATCTGTCTATCCGCCAAGCAATGCCTATTAGCAACAAAATCTGCGCGTTACCACAGAAAAATGTCTGGTCGTTGAATGCTGTGCGCTCAAAACTAGGATGGCTGATAATCTGTTCAACAGCAGCTCTGCGCCCAGAAATGCGGGTGGAAATTCGCCCATTGAAAGGTTTTTAAGGGGAATAGTCCGCAGAACAAAAACGGCTGCGTGCGCTGCAAAAAAAGTCTTAGCGCAAATGACAAAAATCATGACTTAACGCTTATTTAGAACAAATTGTAAGATTTAAAAAAAATAATTCCGAGCTTTAATTTATTATTGAGTTTTGAAAGGGTCAAACCAAAAAAAAGTAAATGGGTTACGGTAATTTCGACAAAATTTTCGGAATCTCCATGCCAGAATTTTTTTTAGCAAAATCGATTGTTGGCTTGACCCTTTTCGATCAGATCGAGAAAAAATTGAGGGGGGGGGGTTGGGGGTAAAACTATTTTTGGTACGTACCATGTACCGTTGCGCATGGGTTAAAAAAACAACCCCGGATGATTTTTTGTAAACGAAATATTCTTTAAATATTTTTTTAAAATAAAAACCTTCTTGCTTGTGGGACTTATCTAGCATGTCATTATCATTCGTTTTTCTGCTAGCGGTTGGGTAGACAGGTCGATTGTTACCCGCATTGTCGTTGATGATTGGCGCTTTGACAACGCTGATGTTCCATTCTTGGTCGGCACGCGACATTTTAACGCCCAGGATTTTTGCACTGACAGACCTGTCATAATTTAATTAGATTGGTTTTGATTAGAGAGTTAACCGTTGCTGTAATTAGATACATTCACACCCTCTACTACCAATGACTTTTTTTAATTTGTGTCGATTGTCATTTTAAAGAGTGGGAAATTCAAATTATAATTTTGAAAATTTTGCACTAATTTCGTAAAATTTTTTTCCTATAATTTTTTGAGGGAATTACTGTTTTCATTGACGATGTGCTGTTTTTGCGTATTGGTTTTTAATTTTTTATAAACTTTAGAACGTTTTGAACATAATTGAGTATTTGCCGAAATTAAAAAATATATTGTAATATTAAAGTTAGTCAACGTCAAAAATATTAAATCAGTACGATTTTCGAAATGGTTTGCTTAAATAAGCCATCTTCATTGATGTGTGAAATATTTTTGTTAAAATTGTTGAAATTTTTTTTGGCTTTGTACTTATAAAATAAATTTGGTTCTAAGCAAAATTTTTTTTTGTACACATTTTTTTTGAAAAAAAAGTCATTAGCTAGTCATTATTAGTGCTTTGACTTTGACATTTGAATCAATTAATTTCAATATTACTTTTTGCAATTATTTTATTTGAGTCGGAAATGAGTAAAAAATGACGATTTGTATGTGCAGAATTTGACTACAATTTTCAACTTATTTAACATTAATTTTTGAATCAATATGGTAGTTTTAACGACTTTATAGATTCAGCTTTACCTGTTTTTAAGATCATACAATTTTGTTTGAAATTATGTGTGCTCATTCTAAACTCAAATAAAAGCTTTGCTTTTTTGAGTCAGGAAACTGCTAGAGGCATAAAGGGTCAAAGTTTCTGAACATCTTTTTCCGATATGCACGTTAAAATCGGAGTCATTTACAAAGCTGGTGACAAAAAATTTGAATGGGTAATATAGGGTGAGCCACATGCTGATTAGGCACTATTAAACGGTGTGCCAGATAGTCTTTTACCGCTAAGCCATCGGAATCTCTGGCGTTCTTGAACAACACTAATTGATCATTTATGTGTAAATGGTCGCTATTGCTCTTGTGAAATTAGAAACGAACTTGAACATGAGCTCGACGTTGTCGCCTGTCTTTGCGGAGACGTAGAAGGGATCCAGATTGTATTGTTCTGCACCTTTATTATTCTTTTGTATCGAGATAACTCTTCGGTGTTCCATATCCGTCTTGGTTCCAATTAAGCACATATTGAATGGCTAAAGACTTTTTTAGGCTAATTATTTCTAAAATTATAGTATTTTCCCTACTAGAGCCTCTGTGGTGTCCCACAAAATATTCTTTTCTTTTACCCTTAAACTTTTTTCTTGGTTATCTTTCGGCTCTAATGTTTTTGCTGACATTGAATTTGTAAGCCTCTAAAGTTTGGCCAAGCTGTTTTGTTTAGTTAAAACCTTTTCTTCGTTTATTACAGTATATGGTGAATTTTTCGAATTTTCTCCAACATTCAAAAAATGGCAAAATATCGTTGTAAGGCCATTGTAATTATGTCACATAATTTGCATATAATTTCAACATTGTTTTTAATTATCTGCAAATTTTGTGACGTTTTTAAGTTGTCTTACAACAACATGTTGCAGTTTTTTCAGAATTAAATCGAAAACTGCTAAAGTATGAAGCTGGAGTATTTTTTTTGGAAAAATAACAAGTTAGCCACAAATTTTTTTCCTCTGGATTTATTTTTTGACATTTTTGCTTTCCTCATGTAAAATCTTAAACGAAATATCATGTTTTATTTTAGTTCCAAAATGAGTCTAAGCAATTTCACGGTTCAACATTCAGCACTAAGTCGCAGGTTCAACAGAAGTTGGGAGTGATGCCATACACCTTATTTACCACCCGTTTTAATAAAAAGTCATGTGGTCTTGTTAACTTTTGACCATTGTTAACCAGACCACGTCTTATAATAAAAAAAAATGTCGTCGAATGCGTAAAGCTTTTACAGGGTGACAGGAAAAAAATCCGGACAAAGTTTAATTTATACTAAAACAAAAATGTTTTACTGTAATAAAGTAATTTTTGTTTTATTGAATTCTAAATGTTTTTATGTACCATTATGTTAAGTTTTGATTTTATTTTTAAATTTCAAACAAACGTAACGCAATTTCGGAGCTTTTTTTGTGCAAGAAAGCGTCAATGTGAAATTGTTTGCTTGCTCAATGTGCTTAGGCAGACCGTCTAAGATGCTATCAATCGTTTCAAAGAGATTGGCCACAATGGTCGCCGTCCAGGAAGCGGCAGAAAACGCACCGTGTCAACATGTCCGCCCGCCAACCGCCATATTATCGAGAAGCAAGTTAAGCAAAATTCGAAAGTCTTTATGCAAAAAAATTCCCGTAAAACCAAAACAAAGCGTGAATCAGTGCGACAAATGACGAAAGGGAGCTCGGATGGTTTGCTGCAAAATCTGCGCTAGCGGCAAAACTACCTCATTTTTGTGGAACGATCAAGATCAATTAAGAAATGTACCACCGCAATGTTTTCGAGGCTGTCGTATTTCCGTAAGCCCAACATAATTTTGGCGATGCGGATTGGACGTTCCGGCAACCTTTGCCCATAAAAAGAAAACAGCGCAAGACGAGTGCTGAGCACATTTTTTGGATTTCATTACGTCGATTTATGGTCGATTTTAAAAGCCAGAGCCTGTGTTACACGCCACAAAAGTTGCTTTGAAACGATCACAGAGAGAGAGGTGGATAAATTGTCGCTGGATAAGCTGGCCCATGATCAAAAATTTCAAGTCATGTTTGGATCTCTGTTTCGCAGCCAATAAAAGCCACTGTAATACTAGCTGAGTATGTTGTCGCCAAAGATCCATATTATTGTTATTCATTGTTGTTTTGTTTAATTTGTTAAGATGTAATAAAATGTTTACTTCAAATTTTTTTTTTTTGGTCAAATTTTCAACAAATTTTCTGGTCACCCTGTATAATATACATATACTAACCTTTTCCATCTGCCGTGCAATTTTTTTTATAATTGAAATCCAGTCACAAATATTTTCGAAGCTTTGCGTATTCATTACATCGTAGACAAATAATACACTGTGTGCGCCATAAACATATGTCTTCAGCATGGCTACAGATGCGATGTTATGACCGCCGACATCCCAAAGCTAAAAAAAAAAAAATAAATCAAATAAAGTTGATATAATCAAGAAGTCCTTACCTGCAAGAATACATTTGTGCTGTCAGACAACACTACACGCTTCGAATAAAAGTCGACACCAGCGGTCTGTAATTTGAATTAAGATAAAGTCATTTTTGTAAATAAAATGTTGAGCTTTTCTGTAAGATAATTGACCGTCGGTTTTTTAAGATGATCTATGTACTCTACTCAAAGCGTGGACATATTCCCAGCCAAACTTACAAGGTTTTAAGCAACGAAAAATTTTTCTTTATTTGAAAGTTTAAAATGCGGGGTTGGCTGCCAGGGATCGGGCTTAGATGTATCTTACATTGATCAGTACATCGTGGCGCGGATTGGTTTAATAAAAGCTAGTGTTATTTATTTCTGACCAAATGGACCTGTGATAAACCTAGCGTCATTTTTAATGGAGGTCAGTAATAAATGAAGTCTAAATGAAATTTTGCCAGTAGGATTTTGTTTTGCGCAAGTCTACAGTTTTGGCGCATTTTATAATTGTTTGGCGCAACAATTTTTTTTAATTGTCCAAGTACTTCATTGGATATAGTTACTCAGTTAAAATTTTCTAAACGTAATACCTGAGTGTATTTTGTGGGGAAAATGTTTTGTGTAAACTTCAAACATAACGCAGTTTTGCCGCAGGCGCTATCGCCCAACAATACCAATTTTAAGGCTTTCTCTCCATCTTCTTCGTCGTCCGAGTGTTCGCCCATCTATGCAAAAGTAAAAAATAAAAATAAAGCTTAAATATATTTTAAAAAAATTGTATATAATCTAAAATTAGAATAAAACATAAATTTTCACTTGAAAAATGTTTTAAATCATTAATGTTATCCATTGAATAATAGTTCTAAACGTTAAGAGGTCGTCAAATTTCCAAATGAAAATTGACCAACTTAAATGTAATATTAATTTTAATCTAATTTAGCACATAATTTCGTTTAAAAATTTGAACTATTAAACATACAAGCAAAATTATGTGATAGTTGCCATGACATTTTTCTTAAAATAAAAAAAAATGACGTCTATTAAACGTGTGAAGACTGGAAATAGCAACATAAAGCTTGTTTTTGAGTAATGAAGGATAATTAGGCATTTATTTTTAATAACATTAATATCAATATCTTAAATTTAAGGATTATGACACGCCGTCGGCTTGCATGACTCTAAGACAAAAAGATGCCGGAGTCAAAAATAAAAATTTGTATTACGGAATAATTTTTTGAATACAGTAAACACCTCAAAATGTACTGTACCACGCTTAATCTATTCCCGTATTTTTTTTGAAAAATGGCAAAACATTATTGTAGGACCATTTTAAATTTCTAACACGTAAGTTTGTAGACCAAAATATAGTTTGCTACATGCAAATTGTAATGAAATTTGTATTATGTAACTAAAAACAGATTTTAAGACAAAATTAAAATTTTCATGTGATAACTCTATTTCCCTATTTTTTGAAAGATTTTGGAAAAATGACAAAACATCGTTGCAGGATCACCATAAAATTCCAACATTAAAAAAAAAACCAAAAAATAATTCTATAATCTTTATTCACTTTTTGTAAGGTTCATATTACATGCGATGTTTGAGAGATATTTTCAATGATCCTGCAAGGATATTTTGTTATTTTTCAAAATCTTTAAACAGATTTCAAAACTTGGATATTTTTCGACTTATGCTGCACATTAAACTGTTAAATTACAAAGCTCACAACTTCCAGAAAAATCAATCAATTATCTTCAGCCAAAATTTCAACATGTGTTTACTAACGGAATTTTTGTTGTAATTAAAAATTGACGTCTAAATTATTAGCAAAATGAATATTTTTTTCTGCAGATACGCGTATGCAGTCAAATGATATGATTAGCGATGTATTATTTATCATAATAAGTTTGAATAAACTTATTTTTCTAATAAATTTCAATTTGATTTTTTGACAGTTTTAACGCAGAAGGTTTTTTTATTTGCTTTAGGCGTAAGTAAACCTCACGGCTCAAACTTAACGTAAACCCTTCTATATCTAACTGTTTTTTTAAATAGAAATACTTTAAAAATAATAATGTTAAACTCCATTCTTTTTGTCCTCCCATATCAATATAACGCTTTTGCCGTATTAATGATGTTCAATGTTCAGATTTCCCTTTTCCAAAAGAATAACATCATGATCTTAAACTCCGCCTTCGATCTAGAAGCCAAGGTCATGGGCTAGCAGCGTTATATTGTAAAATTACTCCTTCTTTTTTATACCAAGAATAGCCAAATAATCGCACCTCCTTCTTCGTCTAACAAGAGAGTCAAATTAACTCAGTCAACCATACTAATACTTGCATACAATGTTTAAAAAAACCATTGCAATCCGTGTTTTGGCTACACCACAATTATGTATGTTAAAAAATTTTTCCCAACAAAAATTGCAACGTGTATTTGCGTTCTTTAATTTTGATTTCATATTTTGTGTCATTTGATTTATTGCTTCAACAAATATAATTTCATTAAAACTATTATTAACTTTCAATAGAATGGAGGGAGGAGGATTGAATTCGTGAAATTTGTCATGTCTACATATGCATTGCAACTGGAAAAAACCATTTTTAACATTCACGAATTTTAGACACAAAAATTGGTTTAAATGACTTGAGAATGGTTTCCTTCTTTTTAAGAAGGTGGGAAAAATAAAATCAATCTCTGTAAAGAGTAGCAATTTGGTTTTTTTTATAACACTTGTGTATTGAATATAATACAGAGATTAATGTTATAGCGCTGATTAATTATGCTTGCTTTATTACTTGATTTTGCCAAACCATTAAGTGTTCTAAAAATTTAAATATCATTTAATATAAATTTCAATTTTTTTACATATTTTTGATCAGTGCTTTGAATCTAAAATAAGTTAAAGCAATTTTGTAGTTTAAAATTTAATAATAACTTGCATGTTCATAAGGCCTCTGAAAAGAGACACACACTTGTGCCCTCGCAGAGTGTTTCCTTATATTTAACTTTAAACAAAAAACAAAGTGAAACACTAACAAAGTTCCTTCGATTGGCCCTTGGAAAGACGGAAAGACGACAAACTGCAGCATATTAGAAGCAAGCGGTAAAAATAGCTACTTATTGTTAGAAAAAAAATTTAGAGAAAAAACTGCACTACCGTAGTCAATAATAAAACATAAATGTGCATATTTGTTCCGGGACTAAAATGGAAAAAAAAACAAATTTAAATAAAATAAATTAAACAAAAAAAAGCAATTCTCATCTTGTAACTTACATTAGAGGTGTCCCTCAAGGCTTTGTGTTAGGCCCGTTGTTGTTTAATTTTTACATTTACCTGATATTTTCCAATTATGTTATCATTCCAATCTTACATTACAATTCTTTGCGGACGACCTAAAAGCATATACTTACTTTTCAGTTAATGACTTATCCAATTGTCAAAACTTAAATTTCTTTATAAACCAATTATCACAATGGTGTAATAACATAAGTCTAAAATTTTTTTTCAAAAAATGCTCCATTCTACAGTTAGGTTCCAAAAATCCAATATTTAATTATGATATAGATAATGACCGTATGATATAGAAAATCTATGTATAAGAGACCTAGGTATCTTTGTCATTCCAAACTTAAAATGGTCAAACCACATTAGCCATACTTGCAATGGCGCTTTTGGGAATTTTTTTGCTCTTTTTAAATATTTTAAATCAAATGATCCCAAAGTACTAACAGAACTTTATTGCACTTACGCTAGACCATTTATGGAATTTCATCCCCAGTTTTTAACACCAATGGTAAAGAAAATGTGCGTAACTTGGAAAATGTACAAAAGAAAATCACCAAAATCATCTTTTACAGATGTTTTTAACAGACCTCACTAAACCACTAAAATATCATTTCAGGCTAACTATCCTTGATATTGAAACTTTAGAACTTTAGAAAAAAAAGGCGCATCAAAAAGGACTTAATTTTACTTTATAAAATTTTAGACGGTAAAAAACTACTTCTTCTTCACTTTGACTTTTTTTTATTATTCTTGACTTTTAATTACTTTGTTCTATTTTTCTGTCCATTTCGGCTATTTAAATTTATATATGTGATATTATTTTATAACTTTGACTTTTTATTACTTTGATTTCTTTTTTATACTGTTTTATGATGCGTCAAATGACGTAAATAAATAAATTAATTAAGGCAATGTCATAGTGCTATTATGGATTATACCTACATTCAAAAATTTCGTAAAAAAAAAATTACAAAAATTACAATACGTATAAAATCGTTTATAACTTAAATATGCTAAATTGTGTTTTTTTTTTGAATGACTTTTTTTACTTCTTCGGTGCCTCACTTGTATCGCTTCTCTAAAGGCCTTTATCAGGAAACTTTTAAAAAAAATTAAAATTGATTTTTCGTTTTGTCAATGTTATAGTTCATTTACAAATGTCTTTTCTTTGACAAGTATGTGTAAAATAACGAAAAAAATATTTTTTTTTATTGCGACTAAAGTAATGTTATGAATATTTTTTTCAATTTCAACTGTATTATCGGTGACAACCGCTATCATCTGATAAAATTTATTTTTATTTATACCAAAGGTTTTACTTATTTTTGGCGTAGTAAAAAAAAAGGCAGCTATCCTTCCTCTAAATGGCCTTTATCCGGCAGATTTGAGCCGGATATATGCCAAAAATGACATATCTGGCATATAAAGGTGAATATCCAGCAGATATATGCGGGATATATACTACTTAACGACCGGATATATGCCACTTGTAAAACTGAACGATAAAAAATTTATAAAAGATGTGTATCCGGCAGATATATATGTTTTTATATATTCCGAATATACATTCAGACTACATAAATTTTATATCCTGCATATAAACGGATGATATCGTCCGATGATATCCACAATTGTGAAGTCTTATTTTTGCTGTTTTTTTGCAGTTTGGCGTAACGGTTTGAATCAATAACATTAAACATTTTTACTGTATTTATTGCTTTGAGGTGCTGCTACTTGAAGATTTGCCTTAAGACTTAAGCAAAATAAGTTGTCCAACCAATTCAATATATTATTAGCTTAAGCTTACCTTTTTTAAGCTAAGAAGGTCTTTAACTTTGAAAGGCAGTTTAACACCGGACAAAAAAGATATGCTTATGGTTTATTTAAATTGCTTAGATTTGTATAAAATTAGTTAGGCTTATTTTGAACTCAATTTAAAGCTCTGGAGACGAGCGCCTACCAAGTGAACACTCAGTTTCTAAACTTTACAAAGTCAAAGGGCGCCTAGAAACTTCTGTATAAAAGAAGAACACCTGTGAATCCTTGGAAACTAAGATAATGCATATTCGCGCGCTGTGTGAGCTAAACTCCTTATTGTTCGATTAAATAATTATTAATAAATCGCTGTTTGCGCGCGTAAACCTATACAAATCTGACAACGAAAAATAACAAAATGTTTATTCATTTTTATTTATTTTTTTTGCCCTTATACAAATGGCATTTTTGTGCGCTCAACTTTTTAAAAAAATTTGACAATGTTTTCAATTTCATAAATAAAATTTGACGCGATTGTCCTTTTTTTTCGGCTTTTTGTTTTTACACGTCAATGCCAATAGGTTATGTAAACTGACAAAAACAATATTCAGCGGCAATAATTGGAAAATAAGAAACGGAATAAGCTGCGGTGTATTGGCTATCTTATCTTTCATCTCTGCACGTTGTCCATTTTTTTAATAAGCAATTTTAAAGAGATAAAAAAATTTGGTCTTAATTTATAAGACCAATTTTTTGGTGGTCTCAAAGCATTGAATACAAAAATTGTAAAATTGTTCTATTGTTTTGATATTGTGGGGCGGACGCAGATTATTCCTTTTCGAGTTTCATTTTATTATTTGAACAATTGTGCATCCGTACAAAGCGGTATTTTCAAATTGTAACTATTTGTAACTGTCTGACTCGAGCATTTTTTATACAGACGGACATAGGTTTTGATAATGAGATTGTAGTTATTAGGACACTTCGTCACAATAACATATGACCTCACAGGCTGCTTGCCCTCGGTCGTTTGTTTTGAGGAACATTTGGTCATAAAAAGAGTGAATCTTAAAGATTTTCAATCACGAAGCTGGCTGGCCTTAGTGATATTTGTTAACAGAGACGCCCAATTTCCGAAACTGTTGAATTTTATTTAATTCTTAGACACATTGCCACAGTGACTTATAATAAAATAGACATTCTGTCCGTCGGACACTCGGACTGTCGTTACCAAAACTTTTAGTTTCATAGAATTTTTGCTTCAAATTAAATGTTTTGGGTAATTTTTTACTTTTAGTTTAAATGTATAAAAACGTGTCGACAATCAAATTGGATTTCTGATAGTTAAAGTTTGATTTTTTAAGCGTACTAAATTTATTATTATTTTTGGTTATTTTCACTATAATTTAAGGCTATAAAATTATCATTCATTTGTTATAACATAAAACTTTGTCTATATTTAGTTTTACATCTCGTTTTTTTATTTTGTCAGAATATTTTTATTTTGATTTTTTTTTTGTATAAATCGCTTTTCCAAGTCATTGATCTTGCTACCCATTTTGTGGTAGGTCTTGGTGTGCTCAATAAAAAAAAGTCTAACTAATTACAGAGCTTTTACAATTTTTATTTATTTTTAGTGTTAGCATTAGCTTGAATTTAGGCAAGCTTGTTTGTAAGGTTGTCTGTAAGTTTAAATCAATTTTTGGCTTAATTTGCTGATGTGCTTGAAGAAGGGCAAATTGAAACATTTACACACTGTTGTATAGACGGCGATTTTAAAAATTCTAGCTTTGGCTGTATCATATCCTAACTTAATGTGATTGTTTACTTAATTAATTCTTTAGTCGGATGCCATAAATATATAAATGAGCGGGATATTATGAAGTTCTGAATCTAAACCGAGGAGATCCCCACAAATCTAAACCATATTATACCTCCCATATAAGCTCATTCTCGTTCTCTCAGGTTTACCATATTTTCCTCTAAACCGAACCACACCAAATCAAATAATTATTATTTTGTTTAAAAAAATTGTTTCAGTATTATTTCCCTGAAATGTAATTTTTAAAAGTTATTGTTTGTCTTACCACATTCCCCTTTCCACCATTTTATCAACAGATAAGGGTTACCAAACAATTTTTGATTGTTTACAAATGAGCGTTAACGTAAAAAATTAAACCTTTAAAAATCAACTTTTTCATTAATTTTGGTAAATGTAATTAAACAAAGGGTTCGTCTTTTAACTTTTTTTTTTCCCAAAAAAAGCAAATTTTGACAATCGTTTTGTGTTATAACTTTGTTCAATTGACTTTGTATGAAGTGAAAATTTATTATTTTATCATTAGAATGATTATCAATGTCATTTTTCGCTAAGAGATTTGTTTTTAATAATTAATATTTTTATTTATTCAAAAAAATCGATCTTGGGAGTTGTTTGAATCTTGTGCTCTTGTTCACGTTTCCTTTTGCTTCCCTCCTCCTTTTATTCTTAAAAAACCACTTTTCGACATCGATTCTTTTTACCAATTTTTTTTATAAAACTTGCAATGAGCAAAAGTCAAATGTAATATTTTGGGTCTTTGTCAAATTTTTAATAAATATCAGTTGAATTTTCTTTTCATTAGCAAACAATTTTTTTTAACGTTTGCAATAATATTCAGATAGACTCTGGAAGACCAGAAAACAAATTGCTAGTAATGTTATGCCACCTTTTAGTAATTGGAAGCGATTTGGTTTTGCTTTTTAGTTAGGAGTCTTCAAATATTTTATATATCATTTTGAATATAAATTAGCTACTCAACAGCCAAATTTTTTTCGAATTTTTTCACAAATTTTGAGAAAACACGCAAAAATTGCATTTGATAAAGAATATTTTTTATATATTTAGGTTTTAATGAACGTCAAATATTTAGCATTTTGTCATTTTATGTTTTCTAAAATTAAATGCTACAGTAGTTTTATATTTGCAGTTTTAAGTTGGACTTTTTTTTGTTTAAATTAACTTGAAAAAGTTGGCATTCTGTCACTTTACCTTTTTTAAAATAAACTATAGTAGTTATGATTCTATCAAAATTTTTGCTGATTTTTGAGTTAGTTTTAAACAAATTACTGTATTTTTATTTCTAATTTTGTTTATCTTAATTGTCCTGTTTCGCTTTCATAACTTATATTTACTCCTCAACATATGTGAACTTTTTTTCAGATATGCTGCGCTACGGTGGTCATCGATTTTCTTATTTGCGTCAAAATTTTACGTCGCGCATTAACGCTCAGTTGGCGCCGCCAACTGTTGTGTATGCAAAACGCTTTGCTAGTTGTATTGTGCCTCCCCACATTGCGCCTCTGACGATGACCAACTCGGCGTCGTCTTTGCCGATCACCGGCGTCGGGTTAAATGCGCTGGTGGCAGCGGACGGCAGTCTGGACACCGAGTCGTGCAATCGTCACCATCATCTAACTTTAAATCGTCGCGAAGACTTGATCAAAGCGCAAAGAATTGTTGTAAAACTAGGGAGTGCTGTCATCACGCGAGACGATGAGTGTGGGTTGGCTTTGGGTCGACTGGCATCAATTGTTGAACAGGTATGCGCCTTTGAATAGATAAAATGAGCAATGCATTAAGTTTATGCACGTTTTGTAACGCTGGTTGTATAAGAATTGTAGTTAGCCTCTGAATAAATCAACGCCATTTTATATATTTTGATCTAATTTTTCTTTATGGTATTTTGAATTATTAAAAATTATTTCAGAATTTTTATATGTTTTTAAACTGATTGATTGCACAGATTGTTTTGTTTTAATTTATCCATAAATAAGCATCTTAATTTACATTCTTTTAAGTCTTTTTTTTTCTCCGTATTCAATTGCTTTATTTTTTGGCGTTTAATTACTTTAATTTTAATATTAAAAATCCTATTTTAGGTCTCTGAACTCCAACAAAGTGGCCGTCAAATGTTGATTGTCTCTTCCGGCGCCGTAGCTTTTGGTCGTCAGAAATTGCGCCAGGAATTGGTTATGTCGATGTCTATGCGACAAACACTACGCGGCCCATCTGGAATGCAGACAGATAAAAGGGCTTGTGCTGCGTCGGGAATGCCCGGCTTAATGAGTCTCTACGAGCAACTCTTTCAACAATACGGCATTACCGTAGCTCAAGTAAATCGATTTTTTCAACTTTAATTTTATTGCAGATTAATTTATTTTATTTTATTTTTCCTTTTTTTAGGTCCTCTTAACAAAGCCGGACATTGATGACCCACAGCGTCGTCACAATTTACAAGCCACTATTGAAAGCCTTTTGCGATTAAATATTATACCTATTGTAAACGCTAACGACGCCGTTGCGCCGGATCCAAGACTCAATATGGTAATGACTTTTCCAATCATTTTTAGTTTTTTAAGATTTTGTTACCACAACAATCAATAAATATATATTTTAGCACATCAGCGACAATGATTCGTTAGCCGGACGGTTGAGCGCCGAGATTCAAGCTGATTTAATGATCTTGTTGTCGAATGTGAACGGTGTTTATACCGGGCCGCCAGAAATGGAGGGCTCTCGCCTCTTGCACACCTACTGCCCGGCCGAAGCATCGTCAGTGACGTTTGGCGCCAATTCAAAGTTTGGCACCGGTGGAATGGAATCAAAAGTGGCGGCGTGCGTAAAAGTTCTGCAGAATGGCGTAACGACAGTCATTACAAATGGAATGGAAAATAATGCAATTACAAATGTTGTGCACGGCCAGAAGGTAGGAACGCTGTTTTGTAGTACGCAACGTTACGAAGGTCCACCAGTTGATGAGATGGCTTGCAAAGGTATGTTTATTTATGTAAAGGGGTATGGCAATGGAGCTGAGTTGGAAATTCTATTTCTAATTTTGCTTGGTATAGTTTATTGCTTATTCCACTTCTTACATAAAATAAAGCTATAAATTTTTTTAAAACAAGCTAGCAAACATTGATGAGCTTGTACTATCTTGCTGTTTTACAATTGCTAACTGTCTAACTTTTCGGATGAATTTTTAACATTTTGCAAAAAAAAGAGCAGTCATGTATTCATTAACGCTTTTAATTATTAATTTTGTATTTATTCTGTCTCACGTTTGTCACAAAATATTATTTTAGAGCAAGAGTGTTTAATGAACCATATCATTTGAAACTCTCATGAATTTAAAAAAAGCAAAACTACAGCAATCAATTTTATCGAAATTTTAGTTTTCACTTTTGTTTAGCAAAGGAAAGCGGCCGACAATTGCAGTGTTTGACAAATGAAGAGCGATCAAAAATGGTCAGACATATGGCCGATTTGATGCTCGCCCGTGAGAATGAGATTATTGAAGCAAATCGTCTCGACTTGCACAATGCCAAAAATTCAAGTATTTTTTTGATTTTTGACAAAATTTCATGCACAGTTGATTTATTGGGTTTCAGATTTGGATAGCGCAATGCTCAACCGATTAAAGCTAACCAAAGCCAAGTTGTTGGACTTGCACGCCGGGCTAAATATGATTGCCGACTCGGCAACCACTTTAATTGGGCGCGTCTTAAAAAAGACTAAAATTGCTGAAAATTTGTATTTGGAGCAGACAACCGTACCAATCGGCACACTTCTTGTTATTTTTGAGTCACGACCCGATTGCTTACCTCAGGTATGGCGTCTAAGTTGGTAATTTAACTTTTTAATTTTTAATTTTTTTGTGAACACTGTTTAGGTTGCTGGTCTGTCCATTGCTTCTGGCAACTCACTCCTCCTCAAGGGCGGACGAGAAGCGGAAGAAAGCAATAAAATCCTTCATTTGATTGTCCAAGAAGCCTTAGGAACACACGGTTTTGATATGCGCGACGCCGTGACTCTTGTTCGCTCACGTGAAGACATTGCTGAACTTTTGCAACTCCGAGGTTAGTCTATGCTGATGTTTTTGCATCTAAATGTGAGGCTTAAATGTGGAATGACACTCTCAAATGATTGATTTATACGACATTATTGCCATTATCTTTCTTCAGATGTAATTGATCTCGTTATTCCTCGCGGTTCATCCGATATGGTGCGCAAAATGCAGGAGCTTAGCAACGGCATTCCCGTTTTGGGTCACGCTGAAGGCGTCTGCCACGTTTACATTGATAAAGAAATTGAGGAAAAAATGGCAGTTGATATTGTTCGCGACTCAAAATGTGAATATCCGGCAGCGTGCAACGCAGCCGAAACAATTCTTGTCCACCGTGATCATTTGAACACTAGCTTTTTTGATACGTTGTGCGGGATGTTGAAGACTGAAGGCGTTAAATTGCATGCTGGACCAAAATTACAGGTAGCAAATTAAAATTATACAGTAGTTTTTTCAGTCTCACCATTTTCTTACACGTTACAGTTTTGCCTTGCTGCAGTATGTTTTTCATATAGTTATTTTTTTGTCATAATTTAATTTTTACAGTATTTTACAGTATTTTTACAGTTTTTACAGTTTTACAGTTACAGTACAATTTACAGTATTTGTTATTGTTTTACAGTAATGTTTACATACAGTAGCTTTGCTTATTTTTAATTTATGTTAGTTATAAATTTTTGGGTTTAAGCGTGTTATTTTTATGGTACAGTAATTTTACATTTAAACTTTTAACAATATAAATCTTCAATTATAATTTTTTTTCTAAAATTTTAGTCATTGTTGAAATTTGGTCCACCACCAGCAGAGTCTTTGAAATACGAATACGGCCGACTGGAATGCACACTCGAGGTAGTCGATAATGTTGAAGAGGCGGTTGGGCATATTATTCGATACGGCAGCGGCCACACCGAGTCCATCGTCACCACAAATGGTTTGTTTACTTTATGAAGCAGTACAGGATGGCCCGAATTGGCGCTAGGATTTGTTTTTGTTGTAACTTTTTTTTTCAATCAATTTGAGCAATTGTTTTTTGGGTGCGTGGTGTGCGGTAGATTTAGATTTTGATTCATCTCCACGGAAAAAAGTCGCACGGCGTTAAGTAGCCGGAAAATATAGCAAAATTCGTTGAATTGAACTTTTGGATGGCATTCCTTTATTCACGATCTTGGAGTTATGCGTGGATTCTTGCAAAATTTAGCCAGCACCTCTTCGACCTTGAGCTCCGTACACTTCGTTTTCGTTTTGGGCTTGTTGTTCACACTTCCTGTGTCCATGATTTTATCGAACCATTTTCATAATGGATTTGTCGTTGGGGAGGCGAGCACTTGCGATACTCACGCTAAATGTTTGTATGCTAATTCAGACATTCCATACCAAACAACACACCAGACTTTTTGTTCAACAGTATACTCCATTTCTGAAAATCACACAATTTTTTGAACAATTATTGCATACGCTTAACTTAAAATTTAATGCACAAGTATGGTACCACACAAAATGGGGGATCCTGGAGAATCGTTAAAAAAATTATGCAAATTGATTGAAAAATAAAAGAAAGTTATAACAAAAACAAATCCCGACGCCACTTTGGGCCACCCTATATATGTATTATTGCATTCATTATGTAACTAAGCATAACTTTTTTCAGACAACACAGCAAAGCACTTCCTAACGCACGTCGATAGCGCATGTGTCTTCCACAACGCGAGCACTCGTTTTGCCGACGGTTACCGCTTTGGACTCGGTTTGTCATAATAAACGACTGCATGTGTATGTGTATTTAATGTATATTGTTTATAGGAGCTGAAGTGGGTATCAGCACGGGACGCATTCACGCTAGAGGCCCAGTTGGCGTAGAAGGTTGAATATCTCTTTATTTTCTGTTTTTTATTTTTTTTTCATTTGGCAATTGTTTTAGGCCTTCTCACAACAAAATGGCTTTTGCGCGGCAAAGGCCACATTGTTGAGCAATTCAAGCCGGGCGGCCGTTATCACTACGTCCATCAGGAGTTGCCAATTACGCTAACTCCTTCAGTCATTTCAGAGCCGGAAACTCTCCTTTTTGAGCAAATTAATTGAAATGAGACCTTAAATTTCTTGAAAGGGTTGGTCACAATTTTTGTATGTGCGTCTTCAATTCAAAAAATCTGTTTTTCACTTTTTTTCTTTAAATATTTCACAAATTAGTAATACTTGGTATAGACTTTTCAAAGGTATTCAATTTGCCACCGTCTTGATCAGCAAAACTTTCAAGGCTAAGTTTTTGAGGCTTTGGAAACGGTGAAGACTACCTTTGTCAAGTGCAATGTATAAAAGTATAAATATTAACTTTTGAAAAGATCCTTTTAAATGACCGTATCGGTACCAAATTTTCAATGAATGGTTTTTTTGTGATATCATTTTTTATACATAAATTGATTTAATTATTTTTTTAATTATTTTTTATTGTATTTTACAAATTTTAATTTTTGCAAAAAACTGCCTTATTTATGTAGGTTAAAATCAAATAAAAAAAAACCAAATGAATTATTGTCTAATTTTACTTTAAAATTCAAGTTACATGCTACAATGATGCTATAAGGTTCTGATAAATTCTGTCCTTATAAAAGAATTGACATTTAGAAATGATAAATGAAAGAAAAGATTTTAAAAATAATCTTTCGGCCAAATTTGTTTTGGATGAACCAAAAGTCGTTAATTTTTTTGACAACATTTATTTGACCGTAAGCACAACAAAACAATTCCAAATTCTCGATTAAAACATACAATATATTTCCTCTAAAAGATGCCCCCGGATGTTCTGTTCCCCCCCCCCCCTCCCATCATCCCAGAAGGCAGAGCTCCTACCATAGGAGAAGAAATTTCGTTTTTCAATTGCATTATTTTATCAATTTTGCCGCCACATAATATTAGTACACAGGAGGTTAGAATTTTCATTAATTTACGATTACTAAATGATTATAAGGTTTGCATGATCCCCAAAAAAATAAACTAGCACCACATTTTCAATAACATAGAAACTGAGGAGTGTAATCAGAAAAAATACAATAAATGAACTTTTCCTTTAAAGATAAACTATAAGCGATTTTACATTTCCACCAGTTGATTATTTACCAGTCAAAAATGCATTTGCCGTACCCATTATCCACTTCTGTTTTGCTACAGAATTCAAGATTAAAATTATAAAAATAACTGCGGACTATAATTTATATTAATATCTGAAAAAGCGTATGTTTTGTTTCACATCAAATCATTTTTTATTTCGTTTAAATCGCCAAATTATTATAATTATGGCATACAGGCATATATATAAAATTGTACCACATATCCTAAAATTTTCATGCATAGTTTTTTTGTAGCTAACATAATCATCTGGGGAACTTAATACATTTGTGCATATACGTGGATTTGACGACATAAAAATATGGTTTAACTCAAAACTGCCCGCTCCGCAAAAGTTGCAAAATTTGTGCCTTCATGACATCCTCACCACCTGTGCTATCAATTGCCACCGTTTTTAACAGTAATGATGACTGTAGTCTAGTAGCAAAAATAAGTTGGAATCACCGAGCGTTTTGCCAGTGAAAAAAATGCCATTACACTATTTCAGCCTGGTATAAAGTCTTGCAAACAACATTTTAAAAAAAAAAGATGAAAATTTAGATTTCACTCCTTTAAAAAATATTCAGTTTAAATGTGTTCGACACAAAACGCTTGCTGTAAACAATTCAAAACATTTATTAACATTACCAAAATAAGCAAATTTAATATCAAAAATATGTAAAGACAACACAGTTAAATAGGAAGACCCCTTTCAAACATCACAACAATTAGCTGCATCTCTTGGGACTCAATTTGCGACCAGAATGATACAAGCAATAATAATAATTTAGATAATTCAATATTCACAGAAAAGTAGTATGTATAAATTAAGAAAATCAAAGACGGAACTCGAATAAGCCGATAGCAACAAAAGAATTTACAAACAATAAAAATTATGACAACAAAACGTTTACTGGCCAAAAAAAACAAAAAAAATTATTGACAATTCAAAATGCAAACTTAATAATCGTAGCAATACCGTATCGTATTGAAGTGAAATGTCTCATAAAGAAAGCAAATGAGAACATTATACAGCCAATGAGAGTTAAAGAACAAAACACTATAAAACGAGCTGACAGCCGTGTTCGGCAGTCAGTTTTGCACAAGAATAACAACGGCTACGGAAAGGAGAAGTGGTGAGTGCATTTATATGATATTCACGTATCGTATATAAACATTATTAATATAACCATCGTGTACCTACATAATAATACATAAGTGTTCAACACCTGAGTGCTTCCACTACAGCAGTATTAAAGGTTGACAGTTTAACTTGAGCTAATATTAAGTGTTTAGTTAACGGAATGAAAGCTAAAAATTTGAATCGCTGAAATAAACTTTTCGCAATGGGCTATAAGGCCTAAACACAAAATTATGGGTTAGCCCAAGGTAAGAATAACTTAAAACCAAAAGAAAACTTTAAGCATTTTAAAGCACTAGCTCTAGGTTTTCAGCTCAATTTAATATTCAGTTCGTGTGCAGGGTTAACATTAGGCAATAGGTTCAAGTGCAAGCCAAAGCAAAGGGTTTTTCAACTGTGGCTGACGTCAAAGCCGACAATAAATTAAAGACTATGTGAAAAAAAAGAAATAATGCATTGACTATTTTGTAAAATCCCAATAAATTTTAGGCATAAAATATCAAAAAAGAGAAATCACCGGTGTTCATTTTTTTGGAATCCGAAAATGAGCCCAAGAAATATTACACTAAACTTACGACTTTTTAACTTAGAATTCCAGAAATGCATTCTCTGCACACATCAAGATTGCTGTCTGTGCCAAACATCGTTCCATGTCTTTGCGATCGGCTCTAGGACAAAATGACGCAAAACTCAAAAATAAAAAAAAAGGAAATTTTTTTTTTATAATTTTTGAAACTGAAAACAAAATGTATTTTAATTATAAGTAACTTTCTTTATTCGGCGACATTTCGTCCGCACACCGTTTGCAAACAACTTACAAGTTCCGACCACTTTATCCGGACTCATTTCGTAGTCAAATGAAAGCACCTGGCTTTTGTCCAAAAACCAAACAAAAATTTACATTATGTTACAACCCCCAAAATTTACGTATTGAATTTCGCCGCAATTTCGCGGACACTCAACGGTTTTTCGCTGGCCTCACTTGTGTCCGGTGAGGAGCTGTTTGCTGACGGCGGTTCAAATGTCGGCTTCATAATTAGTTTCGGCTTTTGTTGCACAACAGGCAGAGACAGTTGCTTTGCGTAACCGCCTAAAGGCCGGCTCCCTGCTCTTACTGCCCGATGAGGCGGAGGCTGTGGTGGGCCAACTTCCGGCTTGTAATAAGACTGGATGTGTGCCGGCGCTTTTACACCAGCAGATGCCGGCTCAAATTTGCGCACAATCCCTTTTTTAATATCTTCCATAAGCTGTCGATTAGAGATCATTCCCGTGACAGGCGGATCAACGTGATGGTGTATGGGCGCTATCGGTTCCGGAGTCTCCGATTCGTTTGAAGACGATGATGAAGAAACACAGGTTGGACTGCGCGTGGCCGGATTCACCAGTACCAATTGTTCGTGTAATTGCTGCTTTTTAATAGAGAAGTTGTCTCTGAAAATAAAAATGGAGTCAAATTAAGAATTATTTATGCAAAAATTATTAAAAACTCAATTAAAATTTCCCAATTATATACCTAACCTGCATATATCAAACAAATCCAAATAGAAGTTTGCAAAAAGGACATAGCTGTCAGACTTATGGATTTTAATAAGTTATGTAATGAACAAAATTGGTCAGACAAAAACACAATTTAGATTAAAGTATTTTACAGTGAAGTATTTAATTGATAATTAAATTATAAAACATTTCCCCATTTTTTCGCTAGCATTGCTACATTCAAATTATTTACAAAAATTAAACGACAAAAACTCAAATTTTGATATATTGAGCAAAGAAAGTTATTACACTTTCCATTCACAATTACGCTCTCTAAACAATTAGGCTAGATCGGAGCTGTACGTCTTTTAAATCAAAATTTAGTTTATGAGAGTTTATAAGTCGAGGAAAAACATACAATAGATTCATTAATGAAAGAACCTATTGCTGGCCCAAACCTTTGTGTTTTCAAAGACCAGTAGGCCTTTCTTTATTATTACTGCAAATGAACCAGTCGAAAGTTTTCGTTTTCTACACAAAAAAAAATTCTTTCTCTTTGCCAAATTTATTGCAAAGAAAATTTTTTTGTTTGTCTCAAAAAAATTTCAATGTATGTTTTTCTTGAATTTATGACAAAAACTAAATTTTGATTTAAAAGACCAGTCATGCACAGCCCTGGGCTCAATGTTGAATTCATGCATAATTATCAAACGTTTATGTCGGCGCATGCTTCAATAGTAAAAATTGACAAATTGTTTCAAAACCGACATATTTTTCGACAATAACCAAAAGAACGGTCCATTCCGCTGGAAAACTTTTGGTAATTGTACATCAACACCAAAATAGGTCCACCAAAGAATAATTTAAAACGTTGAAACCTAAAAGGCTGCTCTTTGACTCCCTTTCTCGGCAATTTATCCGGAATGGTTGGCTGCGAAAAATCATTGTTCAAAGTCGTTGGTGGCGCTTGGTGATTGACGGTAGACGTTGGGCTAATGCAAGCCGATGAGGGCGGCAACGAGTTGTAAAAAGCCATTGTGTTCGCAGCGTTCACGTTGAAAACATCCCTTGGCTGGGCCACTTTCACTGGGTTGCTTTGCGGCGGAGAGTTGCCCCAAACGGCGTTCCAGCTAAAGCGGTGCGTGTGCTGAATTTGAGCACCAGGCACGGGTGGCGCGCGACGAACCGGCACGAAGTTTGTTGCGCGAATATTCAGCGCCTTTTTTATGTCCTTCCAAATTCTAAAACAATTTGAAAAAGTTAATGCAAAAAAAGTTTTGAAACAAATTTATTTTATAACTTGAGCATGCGGTCCTTTTTTTTTTTTGGTTTTTCAAACAAAAGCTTACAAAAATGGACGAAGCAATCTAGCCACAATTTCATTTTACTCCCAATTGTTCCCATTGTATTAACTACATGTTTCCAGATATTATACAGGCACGCCATGCATAAAAGCCTCTAGTAGTTGTCAATAAAATGTAAACATTTTTTTTCAATTTAAACGAACAAAGTGTGAAGAATACTTGTTATAAATTTGTATTTAATTTTATAATTTAAAGAACAAAACTTAACAATAAATAATCAACAAGAAAGCTGAAAAAATTCTTTATAAAATTATTGTAACAGCTGATCAAAATATCCATCTTTAGCCGCAACGCAGGCCTTGAGACGTTTACGAAAATTTTTCACAATGGTTGATGATTGCTTATTGGTGATTTTGGCCCACGCTATTGACAAAGAATTTATCAACACTCAACTCAACACAAATATAAGAAAAATAAACAAAAACGGTCTGCGCCTACTAAACTGTTCCCGCGCAAATTTCTTCCCTAATTCCATATTAAACAAAATACAATTATTTAACAACGCTGAAACAAACTCACTTTTTGTGCAGCCAAAAATCTTTGTGCTTCTTGCAATAATAAGTCGCAAACAGAAAGCTAATCAGCACAGCTATAATCAAATAAAGCAGAACGAATCCAGGGTCGAAAACTTTGTCGGTAGCTGGCCCACTGTTGACGCTGCCGCCATAGCCGGGGAGATCACAGCCCGTCCCACCGTAGCCGGGAACACAATGACAATTGCCAACATTGTTGCAAATGCCTTTTTTGTTGCAATTCACAGGGTCGCATTTGGGCACCATTTGTACGACCGACGAAAAGTTTCGGCATTCAGCGCCGACGCATATCTTAAAAAAATAGGTAAACATAAATTTGTCGTCAAGGCAAAATAAATAAAAAAAAAAGCTTACGTTCCCGTATCCGCACTTGGCGCCGTCAGGCACCATGCCAGGATCGCGCTTATGTTTTCCGCCGGAATAAGTTGTACGAATCGACCGGCAAGGCACCTCTGTACCGTCCGCCAATTTGGCGGCGTTGTACACGGAAAACACGCTGGAGGGATCGCCGAACAGCGGCTTTTCACTCAAGTGTCTACATTGAAGGCGACCACATTGCACGTCTCTGAAATGCAAATAAAGATACAACTAAAGAGAAAAGGTTTGGAAAAGATTGGTTTGAAACAACACAACATTAGATCTTGTAAAAAAATGAGGAAAGTATACGATAAAAGGCCGACTATCATCTTTGGCTTAACAAAAAACATAAACTTTTTTTTTATCATTCGTTTTTCCGTTTTCGATTTTATTTAGATCGTCCTGCAAAGATTGTTTGATGCAAATATTCAAAAAAATATCAAGTTTTCGGTAAATATTATTTCATTAGTCAGGACAACACTCATTGTTTTAAGTCGGAAAATTTTTTTACGAACAAACTATATATTATTACTGCGTAGACCTGCTGCCTGCTTGCTTCAAAAAAACAGACAAATCTCTCTTTACAGACATATAAAAAATATGTTTGTTTTTTTGTCAAAAATAAATTGAGCCGCAATTTATTGAAACTGTCGTTTTTCCAAAAAAAAAAACTATATAAACTTAATTTTAGTTGTAATGCTTAAGCTTGCACAGCCCTTAGGAATCCATTTTAGCACTTACTTCTCCTTGCACTTGGCGTATGTATTGGACCGCTCATCATACCCACAATTGCCACTTAACGTTCCGAATTTGTTGTAGGCGTAGCATTCGGAGGCAGAATTGTCGCCGGTCGGACCCCAAATCAGTTGGCATTGTTGCGTTGTACTCCCACAACTTCCTTCGTAACAAAAACTGTCAGAGTCGTTCGGGCACGGTAGACCGGTTTGCACAAAAAAATCCGGCGGACAGACTGGATTTTGACCATCGCAAAACTCCGGCAAGTCGCAACTGTTTGTGGCATTCCGACACACGTTTGCCATTTGTCGGGGCTAAACAAAAAAAATGAGAACTTGGTAAACACTCAAATATCCTACGGCTAAGCATTTCAATTCAAACGAGCTGAAAAGTTATAGCAATCAGCGTTAATCATAAAATTCATTATAATTCAAAGAAAAAATTAAGCCTATCATATTAAAAAAAAGCAAGGTGTATGAAACTAAACAAAATAGAACAAACAAAACGTTAAATTCAATAAAGCAAAACAAGTCAAAGATGCCAAACCTTGCAAGTCTGTGGGTCGCAACAATCGCCATCCGCGCACTCCGCCTCCGCCGCCAACATACAAGTATGTGGGACACAACACTTGTTTAAACACATCTTCGTACTACCGCAATCACACTCCTCGCCCGCCTCTAAAACACCGTTTCCACACTTGGCGCCGCCAAACGCCTGCTTGGGCACGTTGTGCAGGCAATAATCGACGCCACGCTTCAACGCAGCCTCCAATGTGCTCAAGGAGCAGTCGGAAAAGTACATTGTTTGGTTGATGCTAAAAAATGTTAAGTTAAAATTCAACAAGGCAAAACGAAAGTCGGACCTGGAGCTAGCCGGCGCCATAATGCATTGATTCGCCGAACACTGGCAAGGGTTCGGATAGCCGGCGTCATGATCCATGCCAAAATTATGGCCCATTTCATGCGCCACCGTCCCTCCAACAAACGCCGCCAACGGCGAGTGGTCAACAATTACACCGCCCGAGTAGTCGTAGGAACACATTGTTCCCTTGTATGCTTTGCCAATGACTTCGCCAAAACGTTGGTCACTAAAAGATAAATTTTTAATCAATATTTACTTTGTGTACTCGGGTATATCGCAAAAATTAAGCTTAAGCAAATAAAAAGAAAAACACTTTCACGCAGCATAACTTGAATGTAACCAAACATAAAAAGACGATTAAAAGCAGTTTACAGATTAGCATTATACAAGGAATTTGATTGAAAAATAAAACAAAAAACATTAATAACAAAAACATCATAAAATTCCGAGAACCTTTAACTGCACCAGTATATAAGAATTTCGAAAAAATTGTTAATACATTTTTAAAGTACTTCAAAAATTTTCGGCACTTAGATGTAACAGTGAGGTATCAAAAAGATAACAGCCTAACGTTGCAAGACATGCCTTCGCTGCAATATTTTTACCCATAAACCGGACAATATTTGCTGAATATAAGAAACTATCAAATACTACCATTTGCTATAAAATGTTCATTAATGTTAAATGAATGAAAAAATCAACGATTTGCCAAAAGGCAATCACACGGTTTGCGCTCTACTGTAATATACGCAAGTTAAAAACCAACTATAATACTAGAAAAATCTTATAATAAACAAACTATTCGAGCCTCTCTATAAGATACACCTCGGGAAGAGTATCTTATAGAGAATGTATCTTATAAGCGGGTTTACAATTTGCCAAACTCCAAAAAAAATTTCAATATTGCAAAATTTGTGCAAAAATTTAAGGATGTATTTTATAGCCGGGATAAAATTTTAAAAAGTATCTTATAGAGAGGTTTGACTGTAATGTATTAATAAAGCCTAGGTAATCTCGGCGCAGATTTAAAGCTCAGAAAATTCAAAAATAAAAATTTACTAACGTAATCAAATGTGCATTGTCGTGGGGATGATCGCTGAGAAGATCCGACTTTCGATACGCAACAAAACGTGCCAACGTTTTGTCGGCCTCCGAGTCGATTTTGATATTGTCGACGTTCATCCAGATGTCCGCCCAAACAAGAGTCACACGAATATTCAAAGGAGCGTAAATCTGAAGAAAATAAATGATAAGAGCAAAATGTATAAATAAAAAAGTAAAAACTCACAGAGTTTACAACACTCGCAATCGATTGCATGCGCTCATGGATTTTGGCGGCGTCTTTATCGTACTTTAAATACTAAAAACAAATAAATTAAAAAAAACTTATCGGTCAATCATTGATAATAGTTCATTCGTCTTCTAGTTCTTAACGGCAAATTTTCTGACATGAGATAATATGACTTTAGCATAAAAAATTACAAGAGTATATAAACAGCTACCCATTACTTTAGTATATCATCAAAAAATAATTTTTAGTAATTAGGGTTTCAAACAAAAATAAAAAGAGGCAATAAGCAACCGGAAAAAACGATAAATATGAATTTTTTTTGCTCATTGAAAGAAAGAAATAAAATTAGGCCAAAAATGTAAAAATTTTTAATAAACTATTTAAACCGTAATGTTATCTACAATTCAGTTGTGTTTTCCAGACATAAAGTTAAAAAACCTCCACAGTTATAACCCACCATTTATTTAACAAGACAAAAAAGATCGAATTATTACATAAGTTGGCATGGTCCATAGACGTAGAGTCTGTTCAACTATTGGCTAAAAAATCTCTCCAACCCAAAAAACTGATTTACCACAGAGTTGTCGGCGATAAACACAAGTTCGACGTACCGCCGCACCCCATCAATGTAATTGCGATAATAATTGGGCACCAAATTGAATGAGTGTTCATTATTATTTGCACCATTAATTGCTCTCTTCATCCTGTGCTGCTTCGGAAACAAATAATTTTGTTTTGCCTTGTAGCGCTGCCAATCAGCCACAATCAAATCTTAAAATTCAAAAAAAAAAAAGTAGGAAAACATTTTTGAAAATAATAAGTGCATCAAGCAGTAACAAGTATGGCGTACTGCAACAGAGCGTGTTTTTTAAGTAAATTTTGCTTACACTATGAAAATAACAAAAAACAGGGTTTAAAGTCCAAAATTGTTTAAACACAACAAAAAACATCACTAACCACAGGTGGGAAATCGATCACCGCTTTGAGAAATTAAAGAAAACGTGCGCTCTTCATTGTTGTAATGCAAAGAATAAATTTTCTTGTTAATACGGAATAGCCCTCTGAAAACGACTGATTTAGATCAAAAATTCAAATTTTGAAACAAACGTAATTGTGTCTTTTGAGCAAATGCTTAAAGCGCTGTGGTCTGCGTTTTCATTGACCGATTCAAAATGACAAGTTTTATGGCTCTAAAAAAGCATAAAAATAAAAAATGAAAATATTTGACTAAAGAGAAATTTTTACGTTGGACAAAGAGTGTTGTAGTTTTTTGCCGAGCAGATCTCTAAAATTAACGAAAATGAAAAACAAAGACTGCGTATATTTAATAAATTAACGAACAACACTTTTAAAATACCATTGACTTGCTTGATTTCAGCGATCCAATTAGGATGATGACTTTAACACTTTAATTTTTTAACTAATTCAATTTTTAAAGTTTTGATATATGATTAATTCCGCAAGCTGTGTGTTATATCAGCATCATATAATACAGTTAATCTCCGGCGCTCAAAAACTTAAATGTCTAAATATTGCGACTTAAATGCTTTTTAAAAGCTACAAATCCGGCGCATAGATGGTAAAAAAAAAACTAAACATAAAAATTGTCATTTTGCTTAAATGTCTGCGCCTCATTACTTTTAAAAAGGGTATTATTTTAGGACTGTAAGACATTTGTACGCAAAGTATTGAGGCGCAGACATTTAAGCAAAATGACAATTTTTATGTTTAGTTTTTTTTTACCATCTATGCGCCGGATTTGTAGCTTTTAAAAAGCATTTAAGTCGCAATATTTAGACATTTAAGTTTTTGAGCGCCGGAGATTAACTGTATTATATGATGCTGATATAACACACAGCTTGCGGAATTAATCATATATCAAAACTTAAAAAATTGAA
Source organism: Drosophila nigritarsus (assembly GCA_035044305.1). Classification (NCBI taxonomy): domain Eukaryota; kingdom Metazoa; phylum Arthropoda; class Insecta; order Diptera; family Drosophilidae; genus Drosophila; species Drosophila nigritarsus. Next base: position 56,635 of record JAWNMF010000480.1, on the reverse strand, counting down.
TTGGTTAAAAAATTAAAGTGTTAAAGTCATCATCCTAATTGGATCGCTGAAATCAAGCAAGTCAATGGTATAATAAATATAAATTAAAAGCCAGTAAACAAGGCGTGTCCGTTTTTGCATCACCGTTGATTAAAACAGAAACCAACCTGTTTTCAAAAAAATTAAACGACAAATAATTTTCGTTTAATAAATCATTCGTATCATTTTTCCTCGGCACATGCAGCCTGAACCGAAACGACGAACAGCGCTTGCCCTAAACAATATTTGATATATAGTTGAATACAATATACACGCCATATTTTTTAAACAAGGACTAACCAAACCAATGAGATCTTCCGATAAAAGGGCTTTTCCCTTGAATTCATTGTTAATATTGCCGGCTAGTACATCTACACATTTGTCAGCGTCCAGCAAAACGAGACAATGTAGACTATTGTTTTTTTCGGGAATAATATTAGTTTGGAGAATTGCCGGCTCCATTCCGGCTTTGTTAACAATTTTGGTGCTAAAATGTTTAAAAAAATTAATCAAAGTCGAGATCAAAAATGAATTGACTGACTTTCGATGGCACAAAAAAGGATAAAGCATAATTTTGAGCACAATATTTTAATTTGAAAATACTATAACTTATAATGAGCAAAGAAATCATTTTCCAAACAATGATAATCACAGCTATATAACCCAAGTGTTCCGTTTAATAAACAAAAAAAAAGAAGAAAAAAGATCGCATTCAAAAACAGATGACTCACCAAAAAACAAAACAAATGGAAAAAGAAATTTCTTAAACTATTTTTATTTCAAAAAAATTAAAAATCACTTAATTTTTGAGATTAAAAATAGAATTTACACACAAAATTTAAAAAAAAATTTGTCAATGCAAACGCATAATTTAGCTGTGTAAAAATAAAAGACCGTTTAATTAATCCTAACCCACTTGGTTCCATGAAATCGATTTGACAACAAAAAATTGTGGTTAAGGCGGGACTGGGTGGATAAAAGGCCGGAAGACTTTTGGTTAGGCTTTACTTGATCTTTCAACTTCATTTTAACTTTTATTTTAATTTCAAAATTTTCATTTCAATATGGTAAACCTAAATAAGACAAAAAAAGCTCTATATTAATTACTCAATCCAAAAAAAATAATAGGATAAAACGGTTAAAAGTTCATTAAAATAAAACGTATATCTTGATAGGGTAATTTGAATATGCAAATCTATGACCACATGACTGCCAAATCGGTCCATAACTCTTTATATTTTTAAAAGACCAACGACTTTCACATCTAAGGAAATATTTCATTGTTAAAAAACAAACCAAGAAAGAAAAATACGTCTGGATAATCATACTAAAATCAATCACGTTAAAAATAAAAAACGTGTCGTCATTAACAACTCAGTTGAATAAACAAAAAATATTTCCCTGCATGAATTAAACTTAAAAAAAAAACCAACAGAACCCAATCAATTCCATAAAATAACAAAAATAAAAAAGCGTATGACATCAAAACCAAAAAAAAATCATTTAAAACGCGACAAAAAATTTTTGACAAAAAATAACTTACCGATTGCCAAAGTACATGATACAATTAGAGATTTATGACTATACGTCACCCCTAAATTAGAATGGCTAACCCATATCAAAAATAAATGTCGGTCAGCTAGAGCCAAATTTTTTGCAATTCTAAAAGCTTTAAAATTCATTGACCCGAAATTTCTTATAAAACTTTATATTTGTAATGTAAGACCTGTGCTCGAGTACGCTTCTCCCATAATTAATGCTAATGTAAAAAGTCACTTTAATGAAATTGAAAAAGTACAAAGGAGAATAACTAGGATTATTTTTAAAAGATTTTTCCTAGGAACCTTTCCAACTCCTCCTACGATTTCTAAAAAATGATTTGTTTGGGGTTTACAAATACAATCCCGGTATTATTTAATTTAACAGACAATTTAATTGTAATTAATTTAGTCTTGCCACTAAAAAAATAGATGTGCTATTTATCAACTTATTGTTAAAACTAAAGTTAGAAACAATTAGTTTTTTGTTTGATCTGTTAAAATGTACACAAAACTCGGCCCAAATTTGATTAATTCAACCATGAAAAAATTACGTACGTACAGAATTAAATAAGTTTGATTTTAGCCTACTAATAATTCGTTTACGTTTACACGTTCTCATAGCTTATTTAATTTGACTAACATTAATTTTATGTAGGTATTTGTCTAATACCTACATTTTTTGCTTCCAATCTATTATCGGTAAATTAAATTAGTTTCTTTTTTGGTTTACCGAGTTTTTATCTTGAATTTTACTTTCTCTTAATTTATTTTTGACTGTGATAGTTTATATGTATGGGCTTAAAGTTTTGGTGTACATATATTTGTATTTTTCTGTTTTTTATTGACTTTTTCTGGACTATTGATTTGTGATTACATTTTAATCTCATTGTTTTTTTTATTTTTATATTATTATTATATATTTTTTAATTTGTTTTAATTGTAAATCTAAAGTAAGACATAAATAAATAAATAAACAAGTTGAAAAATTCGTTTGGTGTATGAACCAAAAAAGATGTAATAAATATAGGAACTAAATCACAACATTGGTAATTTCATTTTAATAGTTTATAAAAGTGATTCCCGGTTAGCCATAAATTAATAGTAATGAAAATTTTGAATATTTTTTGTTTGTCAAAACAAAACTTTATCTCAGCAAACGACAACAAATACATTGAAAACTATAACAACTTGTTCAAAGCATATATATTTTTTTTAAATATAAATAGGCCATTGAATTTTGATAGGTTTTTTTTTCATAATAATAGAAGGTCATTCAGTGAAGGCTGAAAGAAAACAAATAAATAATGGCTGGTGATTTTAAACCCATTTTTTTCTTGTGACAAAAAAAACAAAAATTTGAAAATGAGTCAAAAAATGAGAAAAACAAATACATGCAGAAAACAGACGGCTGGCAAGACAGTGGGCTGACAAAAAAATAATCAGCAATAAAAAGGAAGTGACATGGAGGAAATGACATGAAATAAAGAAGAGGAAAATAAATGAAGAGAGAATATATGAAAAAAAAATATGAGATAAGAAAATAATTGAAAAGCGAAAGAAAGAAGAGATAATAGGGCGGGGAAGGGTGAGATGAAGAGACAGAGAAAAGGTAAAGAGGCCATAAAGAGAAAGAGGGGAAAATAGATGAAATTTTAAGCAAGAAAAAAACGGAGCTATCTGAAAAAAGGTTGATAGAAAAACAATGTAATAAAAAACAAACAAATTAAAAATTTAACGAAAACATAAAAAATTTTGATGAAAATTTCCTGCCAAAACATTTGAAAAATTGATTAAAAACAAATTTTTAATTAGAATTTTTATAACAGCTAATAGCAATAATGTCAAGATATAGCACATTAGCTTCCTTTAAAAAGAAATTTCCAATCAGAAAAACAAAAAAAAGTAAACATTAATTAGAATTTTCGTTATTTATTTTTGTATTAATCAAATATAAAAAAGCAATCCCTCCCTTAACCGTCTGAAACCCCTTATCGCGCAAAATAAAAATATTTACATTTTTTCGTCGGAAAAGAACATCATTTATAAAAGCTAGGAAGTAAAAAATTAAAAGATCACAACCTCTTAAAAAAAGTGAATTTTCTCATTTTCATCACCCAAACATGAAGCAGTCAAGAAATAATCAACGAGACTTTTTACAAAAACCCGAGTAATGTTGCAGGCTTAGGCTTATTTCTTGCGGAAGGATGTCAAAATAATCAATAAAATAGAAATGTGTTTAAAGATTGCGGCCAGCTGCTTTAGTGGTAGCAGAGACAAAGATGATGAATCAAGCAAGCGTGGTTTTTCACATTCAGTCAATCAGCTCTCGAAATATGCCGCTCTTTTTGCATTGTATCAACATGCGAGGTATTACATCAATTTTTGAATGCAGTATCTTTTTGAGCAACAAAGAATACTGTACAGAAATTTGATGGTTAAGACACAATTATACGTCCTCAAATTAAAGACAAGGTTTTTTATAACTCTGACTTATTTTGGACAAATATGTCCGTAATTGACAAAAATTTAATTTCTTGCTTTTTTCTGCAGGGAAAATAGAGAAACTGAAAAAAATGCACAGGAGGCCCAAGCGCGGCGATGCAAAACTTTTTCATAAATACGCCAAAAAAAAAGAAATTTTTTGAGAACAAATAAGTGATTTTACAAAAACATTTTTAATTTTTCTTCCAACAATTATTTTGTTCCAGTTTGTCTAAAAAAATGTAAACACCGCAAATGATGGTGTTTTTTAACAACCAGGCCTACTCGCTCATTCTAGCAAACATTTTGACATAAAATCTCACTTCAATTTTGTCAGAACAAAAAATATTTTAGTTTTTGTTGTTAATATAAAAGGTTAATGTTCGCAAAAAAAACTTCTTTTAATAAGAAAGTTAGTTTTTGTTGTTAATATAAAAGGTTAATGTTCGCAAAAAAAACTTCTTTTAATAAGAAAGTCAAAAATTTGTTATTTTATTTAATTGCAGTCAATTTGATTGTTGAGAGAGAAATGACTTTTAGCACATTATAAACTTTTTTTTACACGCAAAAGTCAATAAATTATAAAAGCGAGTTTTGACAAAAGCCAACAATTCTATTGTTGCGTAAAGCAATGAAAAAAAGAACGCTGTAAATGATACAAGAAACAGCAAAGAGAAAGAAAAGCAAAAGTGGAAAAAAAGAAAAATTTACCCGAACACAAATTTGAAAAATTATAAACTCACCAAAAAAAAAACTCACCAATAATAGAAAAATAAAAAAACTCCTAAGTGGAACAATTTTATGCAGCGACAGAAATTGTTATGATAACAGTAAAAATAAACGAAACGGATTTTTAAATTCAAAGAAAGCCGAGTTCGGGGAATTTTTTTAGGGCTTTCATAAAAGAGCAGTGTAATAAATATTAAGACAAATAAGCACGGCCATACATGCCTAAGACTTTTAAAAGATACTCAAATAACTAAATTCAGTATGCAAAGCACTGCTGTGCCTCCAACAAATTGAAAACAAAGGACTTGGCAATTTTTTTTATGAAAGGCCAGATCAAAGCAGAGTTTTTTTTTACATACGAACAGGCAATACACAGGAAATCTTCCTAAAACATTTGGGTTAGACCGATGGTCCTGCACATTTTACTTTATCAAAACTCGATCAATAATAGAGTAATTAAAAAGCAATACGAATCACAAAAAAGACAAACCTTAAAATGGTAATTTTTTAAGCTGCAAACAGCAATAACATCGCACCAATGCAACGTGGTTAAGGCGCATAAATCGCAGAAACGAGTACGAATTCTGCAAGCTATAAAACCAACAGAAATTACACGATGCTGACTCATCGCAACAACAAATGCTCAAATAAATACTTTTACGGTTATGAATAAACGAAATAATCTGAAAGTTCACATTAATAAATAAAAATTTATTTTTAAATTTTAAAATAGGAAAAAATAATTAATCAATTGTTTAAAATATTATTTTGTGAAATAAGCCAAAAATATTAGGAATAAATTTTGCATTGTGAAAAGAGCTAACATAAAAGATTTATATAACTGAACAATTATCCGACAGATCTTGAATTCAAAAAAGAATTTGATAGTGCAAAATAGGAGAATTACAACTTCACAATTAGCAACAAAAGCAAAAATTGCGTTTAGCGGCAAATTTTCTTCGTTTTTTTGAAACTAAATCGCACAAAAATTATGTTAGGAACCCGACTTAATGCTAGGATCGAACTTATATTGTATACAAATAATGGACACAAAATTATTTCAATATTACCGCAGCATAAAGGTCAAAATTACATTCTTTTAAATTCTCATTAAATGAGCACACTTAAACTATGAGGCCATCTTCAACTGGTTATCAAAGTTGTCGACGCCTACTTTTTGTGTTGCTGAAATGCTTAATCTTTAAAAAAAATAACACAAAAACAAAAACAGAAATAATTAACGATATGAAAATTCAAAATAAAGGCACATCGCTAAAAAAAAAGATTATTGGATATTATATTTATTTACCTCGAAAAATAGTGATAAAATAGAAAATGAAATAGAGGAAAAGGTAAACGAAACTAGCTTTTGCTCTGGCTTAATAATAAAAAAATAAAACAAATAAGTCACAACGAATGAATTAAAAAAGTGAGAATTTTTTGGCATCAAAAAGAATAATTTGGCTGATATGACAAAAATTTAAAACATTTTTTGGAGCAAAAAAGGACAAATTTCCTTTCTCAAATCCGAAAATTAATTAAACTTTCCTATCAATCATCCAAACATAAATATATAAACAAAAGACGATGTAGCTTAAAGAAAGGTAAAAGGAAGGGGACAAAGCTAAATTATGGCAAAAGTGTTATAAAAACAAAAAAACAAACAAGACATATATCAATTTGTTATGGACAAACTCAGTAAAAAAAATTTGTATAATCTTTTTGCAAAAAAAATCAATAAAATAAAATTAAATGTTAAATTACAATTAAAATAATAACAATATTACATTATAAGTCTTACAATCTCTAACATCAGTCCAATAAGCAATAGAAAAAACAATATAGTGTTGCTGTCATTTTTTGCGGTTTTTGAGAAAGTTCCGGTTTGGAAATTTCCGGAAGAACAAACTCAATATCGCTGAGGGAGCAGATAACGGCTAGAAGCATTTACGTTTGCTTAGGTCAAGCTGAAAGAATATAATTCCATGTTCAATTTAAATGCCTATAACATATAAGCATAAATCTAAGGCTACAGCTGTGTTTTCAGCCATAATATGTGAAAGCAATAAGCATGAATCACTCATGAACAAGAAATAATAATCACTCTGAAGCTGAGAGTAAGTATAAAAAGTTTGGGGTTTCATCAGCATTCAGTTTAAGGTAATACTCCAGTTTTTACTATACAATAAAAAGTTCATTCTACCGCAATTGCTTGCGCCATAACCGCAGTTATTTAAAAACGGAGTATTACACCTATAAGTGAAAAAAATTATTTTAATCATTTTGTAACTTTAAGGCCAAACGACATAAACATAAATTCAAAACAGAAAGCGTTCATGTAAACCTGTGATCAGCAGCTAATTTAAGCAAAAATCCAAAGCCTTATTTTACGGGCAAAGTAATAAATAATTTCAATTTGACAGCCTATCAGTCTAATATGTTTCGTTATAAAGTTAGACATTCATAATTATTAATGTACAAGTTTCAGTCTCTTTATCAAAAGCCAACAGTTGAAGAGAAGAAAAACCAACCATTACAAAAATGGGTAGAATTTAACAATCAAAAACGATAATTTAAACTAAAAAGTTTTTTAGGTAATATTTTTTAAAGGGTAAATATTTTAAGTTTACAACATTGTAGAGAAGCGTAAAAACTCATTGTGTGAAGACAGAATAGCCCATTTCGGGGGGAGAGATGAGCTAAGAAACTTATAAATATGCAAATAAAAATACACAAAATAAATTTTGCACACAACGCAAAATCATAATAAAAGAGAATTCTAATTAGTTGACAAACTTTTGTAAATTTCCAAGTGGATCGACGTTGTTCTCATGGCTAGTCAAACTACCCCCGTCGATACTATAGAAGCGCTCTTGTGTCTTTAATTCTTCAGAAAACTTCGTCTCTAGTGCCTAAAATATTTTATTATTTTATAGAAACAAAAAGATTTAAAAAAAAGTTTATTAAAAATGGCGTCAAAACGGTCGGCCCAATAAAAAAAACCTAACACATTAATAACTTACTGTATGACTTATTGTAGAATAATAATAATTTTATTTAGTTTTAATAGCAAAAAAAACAGTAAAATATTTTAAAATAGAAACTAACCGATTTTCTAATTGAAAGACCAGCTTTCCAATCAAGAATGACCTGACGATACTCGCTTTCATATTCCGCCAACTTGCTGCGCTCATTGTCAACTAGCATGCTCCGCTTTTCGTTCTAAAAAAAACAGAGAAAATCAATTTGAAATTTATGGCGAGGCAAACAAAATGGTACTTACATGAATTTCTTCCAATTCTTTAAAGATGTTTTGATTGTAGAGCACAAGTTGGGCTAGACGGCGCTTGCACTTGACGTCGTACTCGTCCATCTTCATGCGTATTCGGATTTTTTCCTTCTCTTCAAATTCATGAATTTTTCCTGCCCATTTTTCAACTCCTTCACCCTGCAAAAAAAATTGTAAAAAATGAAACAAAAAAGATGTAGAAAAGGGAAAACTCATTTAAAATATAATTATCAATTAAAATGTTCTTTTTATTCTACACAAAAAAATTTAAACTAAAATATTTTAATACCTTTCAAAATTGGCGTTACATTTGGTTTAAAAATGTCGCAAAAATTTCAGTTATGAGTAAATATATAATTTAAAAAATAAATGGAAATTTGATAAAATAATGTCGTACAAAAATAAAAACCCCTCTGCTAAAAAGTAAGCAAAATAACAAAATAAGTACAATCACCTTTCAAATTTAAAAAATTGCGGGAAAATATAATAGAGTAACGGTAGCGACGGCAAAAATAAACAGAAATACAGTACAATAGCTTGTCATTCCAAATTTCTTGATATAATTCAAGAAAGCTCACAAAAAATAGTTTATACGGAAAAACAAGACCATAAAAATTGCAAAAACAAACCGGTAGGTCGATGCGCAACGACTCTCGGAACATTATGCTACGCGTCTTGCTTTCATTTCGCAAAGCTTTAGGCAGACCTTTGCGATCAGCGGTCAGGCTCCTCAGCAAATTCTCTTCATTCGATTGGTTTACCTTGCGAATATGCTCCAATTCTTTCTGGTGTCTGGCCAACATGTGCGTTCTTTGTAAATGAAATACATCCTAGAAAACATGAAATAAATGTCTAAAAAATGTAAACATAAGCTGTATATACCCTAAATTGTTGGGCTATCAAATTATGCTTGTCGGAGAGTTGGCGTTCCTCCAACTCCCACAGCGCAGATTCCAAACTTCTCTCTAACGAGTGCTTTTGTTTCAAGAATTCTCGTTCCATTTCGGCCATCTTTTCGCTGTTCTTCTCCCGCATTCTACATAAATAAAGCTCTTGGTTGTGGTCAAGTTGAATTAAAAAGTCCGCTTCCTGAATAATAATAGAGTAAAATGATTTATTTAACGGAAAAAAATAAACAAACTCGTTCATAATGTGATTTGTCAAGCATCTCTTTCCGACAACGATAAACATCTTTACGCTGTGACTTTGGCAACATATCCAGCTCCTGTTTCAACGATTTTTGTTCATGTCTCAAATGTTCACGGAACATGCGTAAATCTCTTTCCTAATTATCAAAAGCGGTTTATAAGTTTCAAAAAATGAGAAAAATTTACTAAATAGAAACGATTCTTATACCAACATATTAAAATTTGCTTTAATTTATTATATTAAATCAATCCTTAGGCAATAGATATAGCTTTTATACATCATCAAACAACTTAAAAGCTCAGGTTTCTCGATGAAAAAAAAGAATGAATATTGAAAGCCAAATTAAAAAAATATATTATTCAAAAAAAGCTTACAAAAAGCATAAAAAAATGTTCCAATGCTATTTAAAAAAAAACCTGATCGACACGAATCTTTTTAAGCAAAGCTCGCAGCTCCTCATCCTTGATTCGCTCCGTTTCCTCCATTTTCTTTTTCTGCAATCTAGAAAGTGCTTCTATATCACTTTCATACGTCTTGTGGACGGCCTAAAACAATAAACAATTTAAGCCAAAAAACAGTTTTATGAACAAAAAAGCGACTAAAACAAACATTAAAACACAAAAACAAAACCTGTTTTCCTAACGCAAATTTGCGCTCTTGCTGGTCGCGGAGTTGTTCGGCGCGGATGCTGAGCTCTTGTTGTTGTCTAGCTTCTTCGCGCTGCATCCGCTTTAAATCACGCATTTCCTTCTTTCTGAAACGATCGAGACAATTATTTAAGTGATTATTCTGGCACAAATAGCTACCTCAATTCATAATCCTGTTTAACGCCCAAGACATGCAACGTTGTTGAAGTCACTAAATGTAAAATTTATTAACTATAAAAATTAAGTTCGCCCCAAAAAATAACTGATAACCTAAAAAAAATGAAAATTACAACATTTCATCGCATTTTTGGTGTTAAAAAATTAAATAAACATTATCATTTTCTTTATCAAAAAAAAAATATGTAACAAAATTATAACATCATTATTAATTTTAAAACGTTTGTGTTAACAAAAGAAGCAAAAAAAGTCCTTTAAAGCTAAATGAGAACAAAATTATATTTATGCGCCTCAAATAGGATAGAAGGTGATCTCTAATGTAATAGTTTAAATAAAAAAAAAACATCATTTAGGAGTCCTTTAAAAATAATCTACAAATTGATAAGCTTTACAAACCCAGTATTTTACGTTTTATTTTACAAAACTTCTATAAATTAAAAATTAAAAGTTTAAATAAAAATTTTCAATGCCATTAAACCAAATATTTTAGAAATACAAACACGAAAACAGGAATCACTTAAAAAAACGTTAGCGACGAATCCCACAAACATCACTAATTTTTTTTCTATCAAAATTATTTAATGATATTTGTGCGCATAACATAACTCTCCAGTGCTAATTAATAATAAATGTTCAAAAATTTAAAAACACGTAAAAAAAACTACCTTCGACGCCGTCCACAACATAAGTTCGAGTCTTTTTCGTAACCGTAGCGCGCTGAGGAGACTTTCTCGACATTTGCTGCGTCGGGGCTTTGTTATTGTGTTGTCCATTAGCAATTGGCACAAAAACTTTTTGTTTGTCCATCTGTTGTTGCTGTGAAGAGTGTGAATTTCGTAGCAATAGTTTTTCGTTGTTGTTGTGCGGTGGGACGGCATGCGAGGCGCCGTTTTCCGGCACCGGCGTAACAGAATGCGCCGAGTCGACAGAAGCGGTATGATGAAAGGATTTATGTACGTGTTGTTGCTGAATTGGCAAGTTTTTGACACTTTTTGGTGTCGGTTTGCGTTCCAATTGTCCTGCAATATAAACAAAATAGTAAAAGAAAAGAAAATGTGTACTAAAAACAGGCCTTTAGACTGGTTCTTGGTAGAGATTTGATTGGTTGCTTCTGTATCATAATCGACCGGAGGCTCTGGAGGCGGGGCACTATCGAGTCACAAAGAAAGCAGAATTCTAAAATTAAAATGTTAATACAGAAAGAAAGCAACAACTTAGTGTTAACCATATCGTCATTGGCGTTGACGCGTACACAAACTGGCTCAAAGGACGCCGAGTGCTGACTAGACGGTAAAGCTTTGCTAGCATCACTCTCAGTCAGAACGTGATTGACTGAGGCGCTGTGAGTCGACTTTTGCAAGGGCACGGAAATCGACATTGACGAACACGTTGATAGGTTTCTTTTCGGCGTCTGAGACGATCCGTTGTCTGAAGCACTAGCAGTCGAAATAGTTTCAGCAAAAGAGTTTTTATTTGCCTGCTGCGCGTTAACAGCTTTTGACAATTTTTTAATGGCATCCGGCGGAGAGTAGGAGGACGCAGAGACAAAACTTTCCGATTGCAAAGTCTCGGAAGAGTTATGCAACGGCGTTTTTTCAACAGTCGCTGAAAATTGAGCAAAAATAAAACAATCAAAAAAAAAATGACTTACATGTTGAAATTCTAGAGGAAATTGCGGCAACAGTCATATTGCCAGTAACGTTAGAGACGCCATTGTCGCTTATCACTTCAAAGGTTTGCGATGGCTGAGAATGCTGCAAGATGCCATCGACTTTCGATTGATCATCCAACGTATTGTACAAATCGTCAAGAATATCAATGGCCTCTTGGCCCGACGGGCTTAATGCGTTTGACAAACCAGAGTGGTAGTTTTGATTTGTCAAATTTATGGACGACTCCTCGATGACTAAATAAGCTAGAGGCAAGGTAGCCTCTAAACACTGGTAAGCAGGCTCAGTCGGCAACAAAGAGGGTTCATTGTCCGGCTTAATAACACTGTTCTCATCATTGATTGATTGTCCAAAATACTTCTGTAAATTGAAACAATTTTTCGTCGTTTGTTTTTATAAAAATGACAAAAATAATCAATAGAGCCGAAATCATTAGAAAATAAGATATAAAAAAGAAAGTTGTGAGCTGTTCTTTTACGTAAAAAATATAAGACAACAACATAAACTACAAATAATCTTTATGCCATTATAAAATTTTAAAGAAAATGACGTTACAAAATTAAAATTAGTAAAAAAAGGAAAGTTAGCAAAAAATATCACACAAACAAGAAAGCAAAAAAAAACATGACAATGGGGAAAAGCGATAAGCGAAAATGTCCATTCAAAAATTAATGAAAGATAAAAATAGTGAGTCTATTTCGCGCATTTTAATAATCATTTAAAATGTTGGCTTAGAATACTTTCAGTATGAAAACACTCAAAAACATTCAAACTGTTCCTAAAAAAGTTTTAAAAATAATTTTCAGGTATTACATGAAAAACATAAGCATAAAGTAATTTTAAATGCGCCAAGTAAAACTAGGTTTAAAATAGAAAAAACAAAAGCTTAAAATCCGAATCGTTTCTTTGCTAATGTGCATGGCGATTATCGCTAAAATTTAGCGAAACAAATCGACATTTACACTATTCGCCGCTGTGCACATTGGCAAAAAAACGATTAGAATTTTAAGCTTTTGATTAATTTTACTATGATTACACAAAGAAGTATACGTAAATTTTTCTTTTTCAATCCTACCTCCAATTTTGATGGCGGAATGGCGACCTGCAAATTTTCTTCTGGTGGTTTCGGCGCCGCCGTCTTCTTCATCGGCTGTTGCTGGAAGTATTGTAGTTGTGGAGCAGGCGTTGGTTCCGGCAAAATGTCCTTGACGTTAGACGCATGCGTTGTTGGCAGAGCGCCGTTTCGCGGCGCAGATTGTAAGCCATTGTACGCTTTATCATGCGTTAGGTGCTCCGGTGGAGTTTCACCGCGCCTTAAACCGTCTGACTGTTGCGTAAGCTCAAAATCAAAATAACGGTCCTCAGAGTCAGCCACGCTTCCACCGGTGCTAGACTCTTCGTCCAAAATTACTTCCTCTTGAATTTCAGCGTTTTTCTCGCATAACAATTGAATGATTGGTTTTTTGCTGAGAGCGTCTTTGAGGAAAGGATGCTAAAAAGGCTCACACTAATTTATTACAAAAAAAAAAGAATGAGCCTACTGATAGCAACTCCTGAGCCGTGCAACGATCATGGGGGTTTTTCACCAAACATTTTGCAACAAAGTCGTTGAAGGATAAAGACCATTTAGAAGGCTTGTCAAGAGTTGGTGGATCACTCTTTTGCACTTTGATGACGACACGCATCGGGCTAACCTGGAAGTTAGGCGGATCCATCTGCGCCATTTCAATGAGCGTAATGCCTAGCGACCAAATATCGGCCAAACAATTGTAGGGCTGGTCTTTGAATGTCTCACAAATCATAACTTCCGGCGCCATCCTTTAAAACAAATTTGACATCGTAAGTAAACAGCTTATTATTTTTTGCAAACAAATAATTTGTCACAATAACAAATTGATAAGGAAAAAAAAGAAGAGTAAAATTAATTATTCCCAATTTTAGAGGAAAACAATTTTTTGTGGAAAAAAATATTTGGGAAAAACACTCGTTTTTTATTTAATGTTTATATTATTTCAAACCACTTTTTATTGAAAGAATGGAGAATAGTGTAGGGTATGGTATTTGATAATTTTTTATTTAAAATTGTAACAGGTGGCGAAAGAATGCCCACCAATTCGCACCCATCATCAAAATGGGTACGATGTTAATGTATGACGAAACTCAATTTGATGGGATGCCAGTTGGTATGAAGGTGAGCCAAGAATTCAGGCACGAGTCCGTCTTTTATCGTTGACAAATGTCATTTTTGAACTTTTTTTGCATGGCAATAGTAACATTATGCTACTGTTTAATGTTTTCACTTAAGCAAAGAATTTTAAACCACAAAATTTATAAACTACAATGAATCTCTCGAGTTTATCCTTCAAAAAACTTAAGTGAAAGGGTTAAAAAAGAGTATATTTTTTGCAAAATATCGTGAAAATTTATTAATTTTGCCGTTTACAAATTATACTATTTGCTAAAAAAATTTTAACGCTTCAAAATTTTAAATTTAACAATTAAAAATTAGCTCAGTGATTAATGTGTTTTAGGAAATCATAACAAAATACAATACTGCTTTTTGGTTAATATTAAAAAAAACTACCAGTATGGTGTTCCAATAAAAGAATCCCTGCGTTCACTGCGATCTTTCATTTTTGCCGAAACGCCAAAGTCGGCTAAAAAAATTATGTAATGACACTTGCACTTGAGAGATGCAGAATGCATTGGGATAAAAATAAGAAAATAATAAAAAAAATGAAAAAAAAAGTTTTTTTATTATTTATTAATTTAAAGACTTAAAGTGTCGTTGAAAAGTTTAATTATGCAGACAATACGACGCCAATTCGTTAATCTTATTTTTAAATAACAATTTAGTACTTACATCATTACCTGTCTATAAAGCCCAATTTTTAATTCAGGTAAAATTTAAAGTAAAGAGCATTCTTTACTATAAATAAAAATTATTAAGCATCAGGCTTTGACAAATTAGATTTAATTTTTTGGTCGTCTCTACAGTAGTCTTAATAAATTCGCACTCGATTTATTTTCTGACAGGCCGACTTCACTTTGTTAGTGCATATTACGAAAAAACGCATTTTAATTAGTCAATTTCATTGTTTAATCAAGGAAAAACAACATTGTAAAAATTTTGCTCTTAACATCATTCATTCAATCAATAATAAAAAAATATTACCTAATTTTACTGTAGCGTCCGATGTCAACAAAATGTTTCCGGCCTTCAAATCCCGATGAATCACATAATTTGAGTGCAAATATTCAAGGGCTTGGCAAATTTTACGGGTGACATGTGCAATTTGAGGTTCCGTCAGCGGCTTTTCCAAATCGATCATTATGCTGTCGATGGCGCCGCCGGCGCAAAACTCTAGCATCATCTACACAAGCAAGCATGCAACATTGGTTTGTTAGCTTATCAAGACACTTACACTCAATTTTCCTTCGAAAAAAAAGCAGCCCAAAAGACCGACAATGTTTTCGTGTTTGCATTGCGTTAAAATTTCGATTTCTACTAAAAAGTCCTCCAAATTTTCGCCTTCTTCAATTTCGATCCTCTAAAAAATGAGTAAAATTGAGTGTTGGTCAAAATTTTATTGATTCAAGTATAAACATCTATTAAACAACAATTTTTTTTTGTTAAATAACAATAATTAGTTTAAAAGGGGAATAAAATAAAACATGTATGCCACTGTAAGCTCAGCAGGTCATTTTACGCATAAATTTTTAAAGCTCCTATTAAAAAGGTAAATAGAAATTTTAAAAAGGCTAATTTTTGCGATACTACTTTCCATTTTTTGATGGATCAATTTATTTTCAAATGGATCAATTGCAGTATAGCTAAATTTTAAGTAAAAAATCGGCAAAAGATGATGGATATTAGTACATTATTCATTTTTTAGTACAATAGTTGTATTAACTATATAATACAATTTTTGCTATCAATTATTGATCCAAAAGTCAGTTCCAAGTGACTTCACAATTATGGCGCTTCACATGTAGTAAACCCATTTGGTCTCGGCTTATATCCATAGCATCCACATTCTGACAGTCATTTTGTGAAAGAAATAAATTACAATCAAACAACAATGCTTTGCATTCGGCTAAAGCCAAAAATTTGCAGACACAACACAGTTACACAACTTAAAAGTTTCTGTAAAAACTTTTCAAACGATGAATCATGCGTGTACGATGTCTGTCAAAGAAATTAACAAATTTAAAAAGTTTAAAAAAAACAAAGCACAAAAAAGCAAAACAAACTTTGGCGGCGGCTAACTTTAGCGGTTCTAATTTGTTGGCGACCTTTTCGACTTTGCCAAACGCGCCGTCGCCCAACTCGCCAAGAACATTCCAATACTCGTGAGGGTCAACGTCGTACTCAATCACCGACGACAGCAGTCTCCGCTGGATACCCGATAAATGACCGCCGCGAAACAAACTTCGAAAGCGGTGGAAAATTGGCATCTCCCACTCAAGATTCTGATGTTGAGGAAATGGCTTTTGGAGATGCATGCAACAAAAAAAATTTAGCAAAAAATGTTGACGTTTTGCCAAAAACTTTGATTTGTTTGAAATTTTTTTTGAATTAAAATTTTGTTTTTTTTTTGTTTTTTTTTACGTTTTTTGAGTGGCGACATGGCATGTCTTCACTTACCCAAATACTTTTATAAAGACTTCAATGAGACGCTAAGGTTTGAAAAAGTTTTAGAAACAATATGCTTGGCACTTTTTTTTGGTTTTTTTCTCGAAAAATGGGATGCCATGAAAATGACCGAGCGTCGATTTTTTATTGTTTAACGCTTATTTAAGGTGGAATTATTGTATAATCGATTGTGACCGCATTTTCTACTGTATCCAAGAGTTCTGAAAACATACTCTTTCTTTGCCCTTGTTTTATTTTTTTTAGTTTATATTTTATAACTTTGTATCAATTGCTCCAGAAAATAATTTTCGTATGGCTATTAATTCTATTCTTTATTTCAGCCCACAAAAAGTACAATGGCGCGCAAGATTCGTTGGATGCGCAAAGTGCAGCTATTGCTTAGTAATTGTGGAGTCTCAATCTCAAAAACGCCGACTAACGTAATTATGTTTTGATTTTTGAATGATTATAAAAAATTTTACACCTGTGAAGAGTGCAAAGATGAACAAATATTTTTGTAACAAATAAGCTTTCGAGTCAAGAATGTATGTACGATTAATTATAATTTGAATGATGTTGTATGTACGGGGGAGCGCTGGGTTTAAATTGAAAGATCTAGCAGGCTATCATTCCTGTTCTTTAGCGGCATTTCGATCAGACTCTCATTTGGACGATAGCCGTCCTAACAGTCCGAAATCATATTGCCTGAAAACAACATAACAATTTCTGAAAATTTCCTTATTTTGTGTCTGCTAACACTTTTTGGCCAGGGGAACTCTTTGCTGTCTAACTAAACTGAACGTTTTTACTATCTTAATCACATTTGTTTTCTTTAAGATTCTCTTTGTTAGCAATAGCAGTGTGATGTGTGGCGTCGAGCTGGAGACCTTGGAGGCAGTTTTCTGTCCATTCGACTCAAAGTGCAACTTTTTTGTATATCCACGACACAAATCCTACTCTTTTATTATCTTTTCTGGCGCTGAAAATGCGGCTAACGCGCTGAATGCTTTGAACGATACACAACCGCCTGGTTTCCCCAAAGAAATTGCACTTTTTTTTGTCAAAAATTGTATTATATTTTTAAAATTAATCCTTCGAACTAGTCTCAACATTATTTTTAAGTGCCTGAGCCGGTTGCTCCGTTGTCTCAACCAAAAGCACTTTCCGGCTTAAGACTTATCGAATATGTTGTAGACGATGATACGGAAAAAAATTTGGTGGAATTTATCGATCAATCAGAAAGCTGTGAGTTATTTATTTTATTTTTGCAACAGTTTTTTTTTTTTACGCATAAGAAAGTGGAATATACTTGGCTTTATAATTTTCAATTACCATTTTCTTTTTGATGTTATTGATTTTTGCAAGAAACTCTTTTTAAGCCTACCTTAAAAACCGACGGGTCCAACATTACGGCTATCAATTCGACTACACCGATAACAGCGCGTTTGGTTTGGCGCCGTTGATTCCACAAATATTTACCAAATTAATTAACAAAGTGGTTGAAGGTGTTGACTCATTTTGTCCTGACCAGATAACCGTCAATATCTATGAGCCGGGACAAGGAATCCCACCTCATGTTGACACGCATTCAGCGTTCGAAGAGCCAATTGTCTCACTCAGTCTTTTGTCAGATGTTGTCATGGAATTCCGTGATTGCGCCAACTTGCGCGACACTACAAGCGTTCTTCTGCCCTCGAAAAGCTTACTTGTTATGACAGGAGCGGCGCGTTATCGATTTAAACATGGGTACGTTTGTTTTTTCATATTTTTTGTCTAATTTGCTTCGTTTTTGTAGCATTTTGAATCGGAAATATGACGTTAATCCGGTCGACAATCGACTTTTGAATCGCCGGAAGCGAATCTCTATTACTTTTCGACAGATTCGGCGCGTCCCCTGCATCTGCCCGTTTATAGAGTTTTGCGATTGGGATCGCAGTGGTCGAATGGCTGTGCCGGAAAGTAATTGCGACGGTCTAAATCTAGAAAGTGAATACGTTTCAAAGGTTTTTTTATTATTGCCACATTTTTTGCTTTTCTTAATTTGAATATATGCAAATATTTGTTAATGCGTAGTTAACATTTATATTTAATAAATAAAAGCTTGTCAGTTAATGCTAAGAGACATAAGCGTCTTTATTTCTGCCCTCATAGTTTGCGCCGGAGACGTTCGAAACAAACTCATTTTATTATTTTTAACCCAAAACTAGCTGGGTAATTAAGGTTAATTTTAGCTGATATATAATACAAACATGCTCATTTCATTTCTGCATTCAATAAAGAGCTGAACAAGGCTGCTGGGGTTTATAACTTTATATTTTGTAAAATCACACACCGTATTTCCTCTGATAGATGTCCCAGGGCTTTAATTTTCTAATCGCCAAGAAAGGCTTTTGTTAGAAAGAGGGAGATTTTTTGTTAATGAAATGGTTTTAATTTTTTAGCCTTTTGGTTAGTTTTTAATGTTGTACCGGATGAATGCTCTTGTAATAATTTTTTTGCTCTTTTCAAACCAGATATAGATTTCTTTTTGGAATTGGTTTTGATTTAATTTTTTTTTAAATGTTTTGTCAATTCGTTCTTATGAAATTAAATATTTTAATTTTTAGGTCTACGAAGAAATTGCGGAGCACTTTGACGAGACCCGACGATCGAATTGGGGTGTAGTGAACAAATTTTTAGATGATCTATCAATGGCTAGTGTGTTGGTGGACGCCGGTTGCGGCAATGGAAAATATTTGATTAGGAAAGACTCTCTCTGTAAGGTATCTTATACCACGGCAAAATTTTTAAATTTATTTCTTGAATTGGAAATCTTATTTCATTTAGATTGGCGGTGATCTTTGCGAAAATTTAGTTAAAATTGCGTTTGCAAAGGATTGTCAAGTGTTTCGCGGGGACGCGTTAGCTTTGCCAATCCGCTCCGGCTCTGTGGACGCTGTCATTTCCATCGCTGTCATTCATCATTTTTCGACGCGCGAAAGGCGTATTCGAGCGCTTTTGGAAATCCAACGAATATTAAGGCGTGGCGGTCGGGCTTGTGTTACGGTCTGGGCGATGGAACAACAGCAACAACAAGGACTGACGGAGGAGGAATCTGTATACTCCAAATCCAGAAAATTGAGGTTTGATATTTTTTACAATTTTCTGGCTTGATTGACAATCTGACTTTTTATGTATTTTTTAACGTTGTTGGATAGGAAACTTTTTATCGTCAATATAATTGATAAGTGTTCATTTTGCTGTTTAACTTTCAGTGTCGATTATTAAAGTTTATTTATAATAGCCAACATAACGTGTACTTATACATAATTTTTTTTCAAGGGTCTGTATGGTCTAATTTGTACCGTTTTGGTTTTTTTTTTAATTACCCAACTTTTTTTTTATCATTTTTTTAAATAATCGCGTAATATAAAGACAATTAAAACATTGGTATTATGTTTTTATATTTTAATTAATGTTTAACTACATAATAATTGTAATAAATTGCAATTTCTTACTGGAATGGTGAATATTTGACTGAGTATCAAAGTATGAAGGTTTTTTCTGAAAATTGGATTTTAGACCAAATAAAAAAATGATAAAATATATATAAGTAATATTTCCAAAAACATTCTTACCACCACCAATTGCACCACCCAAAATACATTGCAACATTGTCCTTGTTTCTTGGTATTTCTCCACTAATTCTTTTTCTAATTTAGGGATAAGATTGAAAGCGATGGGGACGACGCTGTAGAAGAGAATGAGGTCAAGTCAACAGAAAGCCTAGAGAGCACAATCAAGAAGCTGCGAGTGCATGACGGCCGAAGCACGTTTGCCCAACAGGACATGCTGGTGCCGTGGAACACAAAACGCAGCACCGATGAAAATGTGAGTGATGGCCATAAGCAGTTTCTCCGCTACTATCATTTGTTTGTTGAAAGCGAACTGGCGGACCTTGTCTCACAATTGTCCGATTGTCGGCTTATCCACACAGAATTGCAGGAGGGGAACTGGGCTGTTGTCTTTGAGAAATTTTAATGAAATTATTTATTTTAAAAATTTATTGGAATTTTAATTTTTTTGTTATTTAACTGATTAGTTTGTTGTTATTTTTGTTGTTGTTATTAAAATATTTTTTACCTATTTTTTTTGGTTTTGATTTTTGTTATTTTTCATATTTAATACCTTTTAAAATATTTACTGTAATTTGTTTTAGCTAAAGATTAAATTAATTTGTTGAATAGGTCGGTCTTACATGGACCCGAACGAGAACAATAATTGTTTTAGCTTGCCACTAAGCCTACAAAGCCGTCAAGCCAAATTGTCGGCCTGTTGTGAATCAATTTTGAGGCAGAATCACAAGCTAGAAAAGTTGTTGGAACGCGAAAAACGCAAGCGCCGGAAAGTAGAAAACGCCTTCAAGCAATTGCTGGTCGCCTACAATTGTGTTGTCGATGCCCATAAGTTTATATTCGAACTTTTTTTTTGTGCGTAAACAAACATGTATCTGTTTGTGTTCAAAAATAGACGTTGGATGAGTTTGCCTGCCCTCCATATTTCATTAAATTAATTTACCGACAAATGTTTGCCTTTTTTGCACAGGCTAAAAGGAGGGTATGATGGAAGGTTATCTGATATACGTGTATTTAATGGAGTTATTAAGCATTTAAGATTTATAAGTGGCGAACCAAACATTTTTATATATTTTATTTTATGAAATATGTATCTTAAATTTGTAAGTTTTCAATTTATCTAAACTTTAATTGTAGGATTTGCGATGAGTCCGCCTCATCGGACGAAAGTGATTCGGAACGGGAGTACAATGACAAGGATGCGGATTTGAACAATGAAAATTGCTTGGTTGTTGCGGACGATTCAAACAATAATAAAACTGCATCAGAGCCGAAAGTCCTACCTCAAAAAATTGTATCAAGGCGGCAGTCCGAACTGCTTGAAGGTATGCTGTATTTATTTAAAGTTTGGTTTGACCACATTTTGCTACAGCGTTATGAAAAATATGTTTTTAACAGCTTTTGAGTATGTTTAGAGTAGTAAGAGTAAATAAGAGTGGTCTAGAAATTGTAAGAAAAAATAACATTTTTAATTTATTTATCTAAAGTTCAGTTCTTTTCTTTTGGCTAACAGTCTTTTTGGTATTTTGTCTCTAGGACAGATGTCTGTAATGTTTTTATTTATGATTATATTTTATTGCAAAACTAGCTAAATGTCTTATTGCATATTGCATAAAGTAAATTATTATTGCACAATTATTTGTTGTACTTTTGAAGGCATCACTTCAAAGGCTTTGGGCTACAATGTGTTTAGCTTTACCTTGGTGAAGCCATGTGAGAGAATAGTTGCCAGTGCTTTTACTATACTCTAAAATGCATATTTTTTATATTCACGATTCTACTCGTTTCTATTCACTTGAAAATAGACTCAAACTCAAAAAAGGCCTACTGTTGCTGTTTTTGCAAGCGCACCCAAGAGCAGGTTTGAATACATTTAACATGGAGTACTTAATTATTGTAGAATTAGATTTTGATTGGTTGGGCTCTTTTCTAGGCTTCTGGTTTGTTTAAAACTAACTCAGAAGGCTCTTTGAATGTCATAATATGACTCTTTTTTCTGCCACTGTATTCTTGTTTTTGTTTTAGAAAAACCGGAATTAAATCCGATATTCCGTAATCGAATTTCCGTCGCTCAACCGGATCGTCAATCATCTACTGTCATTGAAAAACGCCCGCTTTCCTCATCTTTTAACGTTCAGATCATGACGTCGGAGACAGTGAGTCGGCACGTGGAACCCAAAATTGCAAGCACACAGAACGACATTGGAATGAATCCTGTCAAAGCTAACACCAACAATCGCACTGTTATAGCGCATAGAAGTGATGTAAAAATGCACAATCAGCAAACAAATCAGGAGTGGTATTTTGTGACGTTGGACGACGCAGAAGGCGCTCAGCGAAAGGTTTGTTGTTGTGGGTTCTATTTTAGTGTTTTGCCTACACGATCAATGTGATGCATAACATAACAATACAACTGTTTTAATCAATATTCTTAAAATCGCACAACCAAAAATACGCTCCTAAAGACTTTCAATTATCTGTGAAGTCGACGATTATATGTACGATGGCCATTGATTGGTTTTCGAATTATTTTAATTTTGTTTTAATCCATCAATTTTAAGGAAGCGATCCGCCAGAGTCGCGTCGACTCCTGGTTACAACAAAGCATCGAACGCCGACGTGCTATTGCGTCGACTTCACAGAGGCGTGCTGTCATTGCGTCGAATCGGCGCGCAATGGTTATCGAAATTTTACAAGGGCGGCGCCAGTTAGACGATGAAGCGCTGCGCATTTTGCACACCGATTCCTCAACAATTTCCTCGTTCCCCGACCATTTTATGCGCAAAATGCGGTCGTCGTCCCGAAAGTGCGTTTTGCCTTGATTTTAATTGTATTAGCTGATTACATTGTTTGAAGCGTCTTTTAAGGCTAGCGCCTAGGATCTGACATGAATTGAGTGTTATTGAAGGGTTTAGATAAGATTTATAAATCAGTTTTATAAATATAATGTAGCACATCGGAGATGGTTGCACAAAAAAACGCAATATTTTCAATATATTGCGAAACTTGCGTCTTTTTGTCTTATAGCCGGAGAGGTGAGGGCGGGGGGACCAACGGGCTAATACACATTAATATTCATGGGAACCGTTGATCGTGAAATTTTTTGACATAATTTTGCATGAAACACACCCTAGTAATTTGTGATAGCTAAAACAATAGCGATTTCAAATGTTAAAGTATTGTTTAATGCGTTGCCAAGCGCCCCTTATATAGCCTTTAGCAGTATGCCTCTAGAACATTCCAGAAAGTTATAGGAAGATTTTGAACAAAATTGTCAGAAAATTATTGCACAACCTGATGAACAAGAAACACAAAAATTACAAAATACGCTCAAAATTGTTTTCTTTGGCCTTGATACATTTTTTACACCCTTTGGAAAATTAGACACGATGGTCGCAATATGTTTCACTGTAATCTCGCCCAAGGAGTATTCCATTGGATTCAGCTAGACCAAAATTTTACAAGGAACACAATATTAAAATTAGAAATAAAGAATAGCCGCAATGAGAAAGCCATAATAATGCAACAATAAAATTATCAGAACTTTTTCTGCACCCTGTATATAACCCCTCCGCGACTATTTAAGTTTCTTTTGTCCATCTTAACGAGTTTTTTTAGAATAAATTTTCTACTGTAAATGGTTAATAATGAAAAAGTAATTTTTAAAAACATTTTCTTTCTATTGTCGCTCAGAAATGTTTGTCTGATACAAAGCTTTTCAAATTTGGTTACTTAAATGAAATATTCTATCCACAAATATTTATTTATTGTATTTTATTATTTTTTAGGAAGTATTTAGAGTCGCAAAGAAGGTTTGAGCGTGAGCGAGGCAATTATCGGGAAAAGCAGTTTCAAATTGCGACTAACAAAATTTTGGCGCATGTAATCAAAATTTTACTTTTCAATTGACCATTTTTCAGTTTAGGTAATTTTTTGGGTTTCAGACCTCCGCGACTATTGCCCAATGTGTGGCGGACGCGAAGAAGGGTCGTCATTTGGCAATACGCAACGTTTAAATCGCTTGGTTTTATACAGCTGTAGCATGTGGGTCAATGAGAACTTGGCTTCGCTATTTTGTTTTATTTTTATTTTTTTGAAGTATAAGCCAATCGTTAAAATGTGTAATTATTTTGTACTTGCTTTGTCCTTCTAATCGCTTTCTTGTAATTATTGTAACATTTAACCTCAACTTTAAATAATAATTGGAATCTCAGGTGCAATTGAGTTTTGGCTGGCAGGCATAACT
Organism: Drosophila nigritarsus; assembly: GCA_035044305.1. Classification (NCBI taxonomy): domain Eukaryota; kingdom Metazoa; phylum Arthropoda; class Insecta; order Diptera; family Drosophilidae; genus Drosophila; species Drosophila nigritarsus. The sequence goes on along the minus strand of JAWNMF010000480.1, from coordinate 32,438 downwards.
GATAAGGATTCAATCATTTGAATAAAATTTATAATTATGATTTCAAAATGTTTAAATGTATAAGTAGCCCTTTTGTCGACGTGGGGACTTTGTTTCATTCAGAGCTTTTATTTAAGTCCAAAATGAGTCCACGCGATTTCACCGTAAACCCAGATTTTGAATATAACTAAAACTTCATCATTCATAGAGATCCCATAACCACCTTCTTCGTTCTAGCGTTATTAATAAATATTCTAAACTGCTGTAGAAGCCTAAACCATAAAACCATCTGGACTCAAATGAAAGCACTGGTTTTATGTTAAGCGTTGCGAGCCAAAAAAGATAAAGGCTCTGTAACGCTTTCGTTTTTGTACTGTTTTTTTTTGTCTAACGTCGGATAGAAAATAGCATTGAAAATTGAGAAAAAAAAGAATAATTGTTAGTTTATGAGTCTGGCTTAAGGCAACAATAGCCTTCTTAAAAAAGAAAAGTTTATGGACAGTCTAATATTCTCCTCCAGCTTTGTAATGTTTATGCGAACGTATTCATAATTGTATAATTGATTAATTAGTCTAATATTATTCTCAGAAATAAACTTAACATTAGATTTTAAGTCATTTTACTTCAAAGTGGCCCTTCGTTTTTATTTTAAGAAACCAAATTTGCATTGTTGCCATTACATATCTCAGTCGCATTTGAATTAAAGCCTTTTTCATTAATCTGAATTGAACTCATTTGTGTTAAATTTCCAAAAGCATACTTTAATATTGATTTGGTGTTATTTTAAAATCAGTTGCGACATTTCTAATAGAATGGTCAAAACGTTTTGGGTGGTGAGGCACGCGGAGCGTGAAGACAACATCAACAGATACTGGAGGCAAAGCAAAAATCCTCGTGGTTTAAAAGGCGACAACTCGCCGCTCTCTGATCGCGGCCAGCGTCAGGCCGACGAAGTTGGCAAAAGGTAGTTAGACCAGGTTGTAATTTCACTCCGCTTTGAAACACAAAAAACCGAGTTGGATCAATCTAAGAAGCGGAGTGGAGTTTGACTTTTGACGGATTTAATTCCGGTTTTTCTAAAACAAAAACAAGAATACAGTAGCAGAAAAAAGTCATATTATGACTTCTTTTTCTGTCGTTCAAGCTGCGCCACATAACCAAGCCTTGGGCTTTCCAAATTAAAAATGGAAATCAATTTTTTTTGTTTTAATTTAATTTTTAATAGATTGCGAGTAAAGTTTTCATTTGAGTTCACAATGTTTATCAGATTTTAGAAATTCAAGAACATCCTTCTTGATTTTAAAATTATTATCAAATGAATCTTTAGGTTACGGTAGAAGGCTGAACTAATTAACTGTCTGGTTCATTTCAGACTTCAATGAAAGCACTAATTGCTAGAGATCTCTACTTTTTAAACAAACAGATTTGTTGAATTTTTTCTGGTTACACAATAGCCACAAAGTTGCTAAAATCGTCAAAAACAACTAATCATCACTAAAAGTATACAAAATTATTAAAACCATGATACTAATAAAGTATTACTGGTATTTCAAACAAATGATATGAGGAATTGTTTAGATTTGCCGAAATTGAATTTGACCACATCTTTGCTTCACCTTTCGATCGGACGATTGAAACAGCGACGCGCCTAATCGGCGATCGAGGGACGAAAATAAAAGTTGAGCCGGGTTTGGCCGAGGTGATTATAAACATTATATTAAAACACTCTAACATTATTCTCTCAGGCTTTATATCTTTGCGATAGTCCGCCTGGCTTTGAAAGCATTGAGACGGTAAAAGCAATATATCCTCTGGTCGACAAAGATTATGAGCCAATCTGCAAGCGACCGCTGCCAACGGAAGGTTACGGCGACGACGCCTGTGTTCCGCGTCTGCGAAAGACATTAGAAGCAATGATTGAAAAGTATTCGGACGCAGGTTATTTTTATACAATATTGCATGACGCGATTAGCATCAAGAAATTTTAGACTCTATTGTATTGGTAGGGCATGGTGCGTCGATTGGCGCTATTCACGAAGTCTTTTGCGGCGACTGGGCCTACGTCGGGCAGGCAACGGTTAGCAAATTCACCGCCGATCCCAGGAAACCAAAAAAATTCAAACTTGAATTCTCCAGCGATTCGTCCCATTTGTCGGATCCCTCAAACCTTCGACCTTATTAATACTTAGCTATATTAAGTTTTTATAAATCTGTCTTTGGCCAATGTTTGGTCTGTTCTGTTATTTAGTTATTGTGAATGTAAGTGAGAGAATGTTTTTGAGTAATATTTGAGCAGAAATTTTCAAATTTTTCATTTATTTTTGAAAATTTTCAATTGTAAGAAAAAGTTGATAAAATTTACTCCAATTATTTAAAGATCCGGAATTTTAAGAAATACTTTTTCAATTCAGTGATACTGTCGAATTCAATGGTTTAAATAAATTTACAACATTATTGAATGAAATGAAAAAAAATATAATCATGCAATTATACTTAGAAGTCTAATAAAATGGCTAATAGCTAGGAGGAAAGTTGACTCACCTCATATGACAACATTTTTAAAGTAGCACAATCATCTGGTTAGTCTAGACTTAAAGCTGGGAAATGACGAGGAGTAAATTATTTTTTTTTATTGTACAGTTCATAAAACAATTTTTTACAGTCTAACCTACAATAAGTCTTCAAAAAAATCTTAAAACAAAACTAATGATTAATTGAAACATATATTTTTACACAAACTTAAATAAAATTTTAAAAAGAAATAACAATTTGAGCATTTTGTTAAATTTAACACGTTCGTCATGAAAGTTGTATAAAAAGCCTATTAACAGAGCCTATAAACTGGTTAAAACGCTCCCATGTTTTTGTTAATATCTTAGTTGTTATAAGAGCAATTAAGAGAATGAGAAGATGCGTATTCGAGCGTTGAAATGTCTCTGACAGAGATTGCGCGAAGAATCGGCCGTTAAGATTTTGTGGTGCGCTCATACTTGATTGATCCGGCTGTGTATGACCAGAAAAAAACTCGTGGCATCACCAAAAAACTTTCGCCGGCAGACAAGCGCGCTATCTGCCGTTTGGCTTCGAATTTGGCTATTTTCCTTGGCCATTTTTTTTTGCAAAATTGAAAAAAAACTATTTTTTTTCGGCAGAATTCAATACTGAAAGACATCAACATACGTTTATCATAACTTTAAGACCAACTCTTTCTCCAAAATCGTGCACAACGCCTCGTGAAGGATAAGCGCCGAAATACCCCAAATACGATAGCGAGCGTCGACGACGTTCGCGTAGTCCAATTTTGACGAGGAAATCACACGATAATTTTTAGTAAAAAAAACGGGCAGTGTGAAGTTGATGGGCTTGTTGTTATGTATGTAACGAAAGTTGGTATGCTTCATGCTAGCGATCAATTCTCCAACTGGCGCCTAAAATTAAAAAAAAAATGACGATTTAAAAACGTATTTGTTTGCTTGCGCGTTCGCGGTTTCTATCAATGCTCAATATAAAGCGTTTATTTAACAGCTGGATTTGCCCGTAAAATACGAAAAAATGAATCAACTTGCACAAAATTTAGTTTTGTAATAGATTCAAATGTTCAAACTGACTGACTTTATTTTCAGTAGATAAGTTTAACTGGCTCATAATTTACCAATCAATGTTCATTTTGCTCCAGCTGATAAACGCTCCAAATCGAAGCACAGGTTTCTACAACTTCACGCCCCTTGGGTTTTCTTCAAAAATAAAAAAAAAAGTTGGTAACCACTTGCAACTGAATCCAATTTGGCACCGAATGTTATTTGGGTATTAAATGGTGACATCGAAAATTTTTGATAGTGATATTGGTTTATTTCAATGTCAATCGGTGTTGTTGATTTGCAAACACACAGAAAAAAAACAAAAGTCGGTCGTTTAAGTTTTATAAAAGTAATTGTCTAAGGCAAAAGAGATCTAAATAATATAATTAGCTATCATTTTTAAAAACCTCTCTCATTATTCATCTTGATAACAAACCATAAATATTGTCGAAACTTCTTCATTGGATGGTACAAGATCTTTCAAATGATTAACGTCTCTCAGCACACCCACGTTGGGGACAACCACGTTTCCCGAAGAAGACGAAGACATGAAAATAGCGCGCAACGCGCCCCACATTTCAACTTTTTGGCTATCTAGTCCAATTTCTTCGTAAGATTCGCGTAAAGCCGCCTGCAAAAGTAAAAAAATAGAATAAAAAAGGTTGTCTTATTGGGATGAAAGCTTGTGCCTGAATCAACTTAACATATGCCAGCAATCTTTACTCAATAAAGTTAAAAAAAGTCGCCTGTTCCGACGTTTCACCTTTCTCCAATTTGCCGCCAGAAAACGCAACCTCGCCGGGATGAGATCGAAGTCGAAACGAACGCCTCGTCAAAAGCATCCACGGCTCAGCAACCGACGCATTTGTGGTGGTTGGCAAGCTGGCAAACAACACGAGGACACTTGACTTGATTCCATGTGTTTTGACAGTCGCCTCGCCTCTCATTATAAGATTAACATTGGCGTCGTACCGATGGTGAAAGGAGTTTTTTGCTATAAATAGGATTTGTGGAGAAGTTATCCAAACACAAAATATTTGGGGGTTAGTCTTTGTTTAACTTCCTTTAACGGGGTTGTTCAAACGCAAAAGTTTAACGTAATGACCCAAGTCCAAGAGATAAATTTTGAGTTATAGTTCATATTTTTGCTATCTTTCTTTAATAGTAAAAGTGGAAAAATCTCGCTGCGAAAATTGACGTAAAAAATATAAAATTTCTATTAAAAAATTGAAAAAATTTAGACTTTTTGGCGTTTTGTGCTTTTTTGCATATTTTTAACGAAATTTCGAAAAAACGATTGAAAAATAAATCAAACCTATATTTTTTCTACTCATAAGGAAAGATTGCAAAAATTAAGACTATAAAATTACTGCAAAAAAAAACTTGAAAAAAATATGCTTTTCGAGTAAACGTTGTCTGAGACTCAGGCCATGGCCTTAAATATCACAACTAATACAAAAACATAACAAACCTGTTGAATTAGTACGTTCTTTGTTCCGCTGCACAAAAGCCGCTTTATCATCTAAAATATTTGACAATTTTGCGGTCCAACAACAGCGATATACCGTCAGGCAGCTTTTGACGATGAAAAGCAAGTTCGACAAGTTGCCATTTGCTAATGGCATGACCTGGCCCCCTAAAATTGACAGCTGATAAAAATTTCTTTTTCGAAATAAGTCTAGTTTAAGAGAAATTTTCAAATCGTATTTTTTTGTGCTTATAGGGTTTTCTAAAGTGTTAAAACTAATAAAGCATACAAAAAACTTGACGGACGACGGTTTAAAGTCAATATAGCGGTTATACAATCAGAGCCGGATGGCCTCGCGCCTACCGGCGCTCGAGCACCTTATTACTTAGTAGACCTCAATAGCCTCAGACCCTCGTTTTCCTTAACTCAGAATCTATTTTCTAGCAAATGGGTTACAATAAGGGATGATGTACACTCTTTTCGTATTCTGCAGCGATTTTTGGCCTAAAGCCTGCACGGCTTTAGAATGTTCTAACAACACGGAAACCATCGATAAACTTGGCGGTCAAACGTAGACACGGGTTTAAAGTTACATCCCAAACTTCAAAACAAATTGACCAAAATTTAAAAAAAATTGCAAAACAATTATTTTTCAAAAATTTTTTTGTGGCTTTACGCCAATGTCAAATTTGTGTTTTTCTTATTATTCGACTGCTCCTGCATTCTAATGGTTAAAAAATGTGAAAAGTGTGATTCACATAAAAAATTTACTATTATTGACCCCATGAAAAATATTAAAAATTAACTTAAAACAGCACATTTTTTTCTAAAAGTAAAGCGCTAAGGTTTTCAAATATGGGCTATTGGCTACAAAACATCAAAAACAGATTAAGAATTTTATATCCTCATCCTCCGAATCACGACGTGAAGCTTTATTTAAATTTATTTCATGATGACGATAATTTTGCGTTCGAAATGACGAATTGAATTAAGCAATGTATATTACGACACTGCCAATTCAATCTATCTTACACCGAAAAATAGTTTGAGTCGTTTGATAATATTGTATAAACATCTTAAAAATCTGAATGCTAATCTAAGAATATGCTGGTCGTAGGTGTCTCATTTTGGGTCACACCATTTCCTCAATTGCCAAAAGTTCGCGTTGCTCCAAGTACACCTTTTGAAAATGTTAGTATCGACTATTTTGGACCACTCAACGTGAATTTTAACAATGGTCAACAAAATGTTTGCAAATCCTTATTTACTTGCATGACCGTTCGTGCTATTCACCTCGAACTTGTTTACGATCTGTTTGCGTCAGGATTTATTCAGGCATTTCGTAGATTCGTTGCTCGTCGTAGTCTTCAAAAATTAATTATCAGTGTGCTTGAGCTCATTTATTAGCTGGTCTTTGTCATCGCTTCCAGTTGGCACTTTCCATATTTTTATTGCAATCGTTCAAATAAGTCAAATTTTATTTTATTTTATTTTTCTTTAATTGGCTTTGATAAATTTTATTTATTAAAACATTCTCCTGTGCCGTATGTCATTCACTATCGACTACTGAGTCGATACAGGGGTCGAAACAACAATTGAAAATTTTATATCAGAAGTTTTTTGACATAGAGATTTCAAAAATCATGTCGAGATTACTGTATCTTCTTTTTTTCGACCTGGTCGAAAGAGGTCGAACGGACGGTAGATTTTGCTCTATGTTTAAATAGGAATTTTCTGAGACGGAGATTCAAAAATATTGTCAAAATTACTCATTAATAGTTTGACTTAAATCGAATTAATATTTAAATAAAATTTTTTGAATAATTTATCGCTTCAGTGGGAGCAACTTTAAAAATGTTGCAGTATTAACAAAATTAGATTCAATTCAATAAATTATAGTTGACCTAAAGCTGTTAAAAATTTAACGAACATATAAGATAACACAAACAAAACTAAATATCAGTTATTTTGTATCATAAAATAACTGAAAACACTTTTCGTAAAACCCAACTTCACATTTCTTGCAGATTTTGTTTGCTTGGCTATCACATAAAGCACATATCTGGCCTGCCTTTATGTGCATGATTTACCCAGTAATTAAAACCGTCGTATTGTACAGAGTCTTGAACACGTTTGCATCGCTTTGTATTTTGCTCGTCAGATTTACGGCCAGCTGTTGTCGGCGGAACATCGTTTGAACGTAAATAGAACGTTGACTTAACAGCAAAAACGAGATAATTCATTGTTCCTTCACATTTGCAATGTAATTGCCATGCATTAATGCTAACGTTGAGAAAAAAGGAGAAACATGAAAACCACCATTTTGTAGACCTAATACTCGTACGATAATTATTAATATTTTTATCCATTCTGCCAACACCACCCATGTACTTGTTGTAAACAAAAACCCGATATTTGGCTTAGGCTTGTCTAATTTATCGACACTATCTATTGTAAAAAGTAGAAACACAGGACGGTTGTTATTTCCTAAAACCACTATAAGAAAAACTCATCATAGGTAGCCAGCCACTCAACAATTAGACTTTCCCAACCTGTTCGACTAACGTTAGAAATAAAAAAAGATAGTTATGTTATATGTATGAAATCATTGTCCCAGAAAACTCCACATTGAAATTTTTAGCAGAATCTACATCGTTCGACCTCTTTTGACCAGATCAAAAAGTAAGAGAGGTATGGTAATTTCGACATGATTATTGGAATCCTCATACTCAAAAACATATCCAAATTAATTTTTTAGCAAAATTGATTGTTGCTTTACCTTTTTTTTCTTCCGAACTGGCTTTTTGGGAAAAAAATGGAAAATGTTAATGTTATCCAGCAAAAAATATAATAGGTATCGCAAATGCCAAAATTTTTTGTCCCAAATTTTGTTTTTGTTGCTTTTCCTATAAAATAAATTTTTTTAGCATTTTTCCTTTTTTCCCCCGTTGTTTTACTTCGTTTCATTGATTACACACGCGGCGGTCAATAAGTTCTTTTACACAAAATCATTTTCACTTTATTAATTAGTTCAATTTTTTCCTTCTTTATTTTTTTTGCGCTGTTAAAAGTCGCATTCTTGTTCAAAATCCTATATACTACCCTTGCTATAACATCTGTGTGTGTCTATTATTAAACGTATGTTTGTGTTTGCATGTGTGTTTTATCTTGTCTGTTCAATAATCCGGTGATTTTAGTTCCCGCGGCGCAATTTTTTGCCGATTTTTATGCGCATATTGATTTGTGTATCTTAAATTAATTTAATTGCTTTTTTTGTTTAAAATTAAAATAACAGAAAAAATGAAAAGGGGAGAGAAAGACAGAGACTTGACTTCCATTTTACCTTTTTCAGAAATCACACGTTATTTCTCTTTCTCGTAAAACAAATTTATTTCTTCTTTTAAACGCACAATAAAACCTTTTTTCATAATTCAACTGCAATTGATATCAATATAATTAAAGAATATATCATTTAGACTAATAATTAATTAGTCATTTTATGTGTTATTCAATTATAGTTTTTGATTAAGGAAAGGCTCATAAAACTGTTTCTATTAGTATTATATTGATGGTTGTAATAAAAGTACATAACGTTTAAACCGTTTTGCCCTGGAAAAATGCTGCCTAAATTCTTAGACTTTATTGTTTACTAGTGTGCCGCATAACCCAAATTGGGAGTGCTAAACAGTGCAATAAAAAAGCTGAATGAAACGGCTAGAATAACATGAGAGGGTGTATTGCTCAGAAGAGAACGACTAAGGTTAACATTTAATAAAATGCAGTGAAACTCGTTAACTTTTATGCGTTTTGATTGTGATTTACTAACTGTACTTCATTATTTAAGGTGTTGTGGTTAACTCATTTTGATTTGTCGACTTTTTTCTTTGCTTCATTGGCACATTTCATAATTGGTAGTGCCGAAATTTATAAATAATTTTGATTATTATATAACGGGAATTGTATACTTGTTTATATTATTTTATTATCCCATCATGTTATCATATTAACGTGATATATAAGTAATTTTGTGGGCCATAAATTTTCGTTTGTTTTAAAACGCTTGTTACTGTCATAATAAAAAGTGTATCAAACATATCTGGTCGGTTACAGTCCCCGGATATTTTTTTGTCAGGAAACAATAAATTTTAGTCCGAAAACCAATTTTCTATTAGTTTTCTTTAATTTTCTACACACGTTTGTTAGCGTGGTAGCTTTTTTTCTGCATCTGTAAATTAGGATGAAAAAGTACGGGCAACGATTCGCAATCATAAAGGCTTGAACAAAAGAACACGGACAGAACGACGAAGACGAAAAGTGATTTATTAATTTTATGATAACTTTTGTGTTTGTCTGGCGTCTATTATATTTACCACGTTAGTTGTTCAGTGTATTTTTGGCGTTGATAGTCGTAGCCAATTGCTTTTGAAATCAAATTGAATACATTTTCAGACCAAAATTTCAACTGTTTTCAGAGAAATGTAATATTTGTGCCGAGAACTGACCAATATTTTTATTTTAATTCAACAAGAGTGAATGCAGTAAGTTTATACTCTATGTATTATGTTAAATATACTTTAAAAAATTTCTATTCCATTCTACAAAAAGGCCTATTAATTTACCTCAACAATCTCAATACTTGTATTTTTTGACAACAAATTTTATTTCAATTAAAAACAAATTATTTATATTTTACTTATTGTTTTAAATTTTCAAATGCATTCCAATTTAATTTTAAATTGTCAACAATTTGTTGTTGTTTTATTGTATTTAAGTTATTTGGCGGTTTCCGACGCAGCAACCCTCCGTCGAACGTAAGTTGTTTAAAATTCAAAAAAAAATTATTGGAAAGTAAAATTTTGATTTTGCAACCAAATTTATAATTTTCTGAATGTCATAAAGAATAAATTGTGTATCAATTACAGAATGCAAAATTGCTATTTTTCTCCATGATGTCGATTTGACTCTGTTCATTTTCAAACATAAATTATTGCAAAACAAACATTGAAAAGCAATAAGTGAAAAAAAATATTTTATCCATATATGCTTCAATGTTTAAGCAGGGTCCCGTAGCTAAAATACATTGTAAATTCAAATGTTAACTAAATTTGTAATTTTATCAAACAATTTGACAAAAATAGAGAATATCGTTGCAGATCTATGGAGAAATTTCATCTAAATTACTACATAAGAAAAAAAAGTTTATAATTCTGACAATTTTACGAGGCCTTTCACTTGGTCCCGCAACGATGTTCCTCTATTGCTTTTCAAATTTTTTAGGAAATGAAAATAAAGCAGAGAGTTTTTTTTATAGAAAATGACTACGGAAAAACATATATATAATGCAAAGCCATAGGTAATATTTTGTCCAATATTTTTTTGGTATTAAGCCAGAAGAAAAATTTTGCCTAAATCCTTAACTCATGCTTACCTCAGATTTTTTCTTATTTTGAACTTCTTTTGGGTGAATTTTCAGTCTTTCAGTTGAAGCTGTAAAAAACATTAAACATTAAACTAAAAACTTTGAAAGTTTTTAAGAAAATTAAACAAAAAAAAATCAAAAAATTCCTTCCGAAAATTTTTCATTTTTTTAAAAATTTGGATCGGTGACGTCGTTATACGAAGCACTGTCGCTACTAAAAGCATGACGTTATAGAGGAGTTTTACTGTAAATCTAAAGTAATTTGAATTTATCAACCAGCCAAATATACCGAATTTGCAGCTGCCTTTAAAAGTTTACGTCCTATATCTTTTAAGCATACATAAACTTTACGGATTTTAGCCAACAAGAAATCGATATTGTTAAATTTAAATTATTACATTAATTTTTTGAAAAAATTTAACTTCAAAACCTAAGTAATGCTTTTGGTTTCTTTTTTAAAATGTCAGCTATTTTAATCCATTTAAATATGGCAACTGCGAAAGCAATCGTGTCTTATAATTTTCAATTAACAATATTAATTTTGTTTCAGAACAAGGAGCGAAACTCCTTCCAATTGGCAGACAATTGTGCGGGAAAACAATGGAGACGTTATTGTGACCCAATCTTTTATGAATTGTAATAGCCTCTTTGGCGCCAATAATAAACAACACAAAAATTTACCGGCTGTGGAGGAGAAGGAGCAAAAGCAGGGCTCGTGTGTCTGCCCGCAAAGCACACCAATCTTCAGGCAGGATAAAGAGAAATGCGTTGAATTGTTTGGTCAGTTTGTTAATAAAAAGGTTTTAAAATGGAGTTTCCACATAATATTGCAAACTTTAGCATTTATTGTGGCCTTTTCATCCAACAGCCAAATGCTAAACATTTGTATTAAAATGGAAAAAAACCCCAATATTCATTATAAAATTCGTGAAAATGAAAATTATGGGTCGACCTTATGATTTGAAAAAATGAATAGTTCTCAATAAAATAATTTTAAAAAGGGGCTTTGGGCTTGCACCAAGGCAAAATGTGAACAGTTCAAAAAATTTGAGTACAGTATTATTAATCAACTGCATGTTTTCTTTTTAGACCAATGCCCAAATCCGATTTTGTTAAAAGAGCCAACGTCAACTAACCAAAAATTGCTTACCACTCCGATAATTTCTCTCCCATCGCAACCCGCTAATCAACAGTCAAACAACTGGGAATTGTTTGGCAACAATTATGTTGTGCTGTGGAAAGGTTTTGGTTTTGTTTATTTGAAAAAGAGCATTCCAATAAAAAAAATTTGTATTTTAGAAAATACCATTAAATTGAACCAGGGTCAAGGTCCTAGGTGTAACATTACCTATGTTAGGTATGTGGGAGCCAACCCCAGATGGCAAGAGGGCTACACTAATTGGTTCAAATTTGGGTGGTCACAACAACAAAACACGGCTACGTTTTTGGTAAACATTTTAAATAGCTTTTTAATATAGAATTTCAAAAACTTCAAAATGATTTTTTTGCCATGACAATGAGGAAAACGACATATTTATTTGTATGTAGCAAGATTGTTAGTAGTCACACCAAATGTTAGTAGTCACACGCTCGTATATGCCACAGTAAAATTTAATTTAATTTTTTTGTGGCATTACGTCCAATTCTGAAAATAGCTGTATTTAAATAAAAATGAATTTAATGATACAAAATCGATTACATTTTTTTATAGTGGAATACTACAACTCCGCTATCGGAAGCGATGCTTGCTGAATTAAGAACAAAACTTGTCGGGTCGATTTTGTTAATTGACATGAAATGCAAGTCAGGAAGCATACACAAAACGCACTGTTTAACGGTTCGAATCAGTGGCGAATTAGGTATTATTTTCAGTTGTAAATTTGAATAATTAATCCAAACCAAATCTTACATATCGGGGCATCATTGGAAATTGCCGAAATGTCATACTTTTGCAGTCCGGAAAAGACAATAAAACCCGGGAAAACTTGACTGTTTTCACTACAGGGTCTCTGAAAAGTTCTTGGAAAAATATATTTGTATTTAATTTTTAATTTAAAGAACAAAACTTCTTTTATACTAATATCCAATGTTATGTTTGATTGATTGATTGTTTGTAGGCATTTTACCAGGCGCAAATTTGAAATGGATTACATTGTGTAAAAATGAGCGCGAATTTAAAATTTTGGTTGAATTTCCAAGAAAAATTTATTATTTTTGGTAAAAATTCCGGCTTTTTTGGCAAATATTTTAATTTTTTGACAAAAAGTTTTTTTATATAAATTTCCGGAAATGTTAAAATTTTGTAATTTATTAGAATTTTATGGAAATTTGGGTTTTTTTGTGTTTTTGCAAAAATGGGCAATTTTTAGAACTTTTTACAAATAAAAAAAATAAAAATACACATTTGCGCTGCTGCGATACAATGCAGCTGCATTAATAAAATGCAATATGCAAACTATAATTGTTGTATATGCGAGATTATCTACAATAGTTCGAGCTACTGTAGATGATATTGCATACACAACAATTTTTATTCCTTAAATAATTACTTCAGGATAATGCTTCAGAAGGGAAACGCCGGCTCGAAGACCGGGCCATTTGGCCTAATAACAATAAATAATCAACAAGAAAGCTGAAAAAATTCTTTATAAAATTATTCTAACAGCTGATCAAAATTTCCACCTTTAGCCGCGACGCAGGCCTTGAGACGTTTACGAAAATTTTTCACAATGATCGATTAAAAAGCCTTACTATCAAAAGTTTAGTTATGACGACAGCTTAAATAAAGATAATATTTGTTGTATAGAAGTAATTGTTTTGTTGAAACGTTATTTTAAGTAATCTATGAGACCGATAAAAAATTTAACAAATGAAAGGGTTTAGGATTTTTAAAGATTATATAATAAATTCGTTTTCAAATCTCAAGATAGTAGACTTTACTCGTTAAATAATAGGAATACGTAAGCTACAAAATATAGTTAAAAATACACGCTGACTTTGATTAATCAGATAAATTAGAATGTATGTTTTTACTCACAGAAATTTATTTAGTTGCACCGATCGCCAAAAATAATACAACAGCATTCATTGAGGAGAATGGCGGATTTGAAGAAGCCGGACATCCGGTAACAAATGCTGAGTTAACCAGCACAAAGAATACGATTGCGGAATTAAATGATCAAGCATATATACATACACACAGTCGACAGCAAGGCAGATTTGAAACAATTTTAATTATCCTGCTAGTGATTCTCTTGTTCCTCACCATTTTTGGCTCCATTGTATTGTGGAACATTTGCTGGCGTATTAAGAAATCAGAGCTTATTTCTAGTCTCCAAATGCAATTTCTCTACCACATTAAACAGGAGAAAGAGAAGGCATCCGCCGCCGCAAACGTTCAACATAGATATAAAGTCATGTCGGCGGCCAAAGCAGCGGCAGCAGCAAACGCTGGTAGTAATCATCATGCCATCGGCTTTGGCGGCCAAATAAATCCATTTGGTAGTGCGGAGCTGGGTGAGTTTGAGGAGGAAGACATTGATGGACATGGAGGCGATCCCGGCGCCTGCAGCACAATTGTAGCAAGGCGGAAATTGTATTTCAGTGCCGGTATGCTTGATTTTAGTATATTACAGTATATTATAAAAGCGTTTTTTTGCGGTGACTGTTTTGATAGAGTGCAAATACATAGCTAGAAAAGGACAAACTGTAAATAAAGCCCAAAAATGTACGGCTTGGACCAGAAAAAAGTGGCTATTGTTATATTTTCTTTGGCGTAATGTCTTTTTTTTAATTTTTCATTAAATTTGATCGATTCCGTTAGGTAATGCCACGATTACATTGAACTTTTTTTTTAGCATTTTTACGTTTTTTTATTTCATTAAGTACAGTGACCGCAACGTTTTTTGTGCATTGTTGATGGACGCAAAACTGAAATTTTCCAAAGCAACAAAGTTCCATGTAATCGTAATATATATAGCACAATAGGCATATAAAACGTCATATTACTACATTATATTTTTATTCCTTTAACTTGTCATTCCAACATCCTCAAATTAGTCAAATCCCATGTGTTTTCAGCCTTAAGTTTTCCGCATTAAAATAATTTATGGAATTTTTAAAATTGGGTGAGTACAATAATCACGTTTTTCAACCAAACATTTTTAATAAAATTTTATGACAAAATTTATTTCTTTAAAGCTCAATTATCAATTATGAATCTGCTTACAACATCTACTGTCTATCTGTGTCGTACGATGTTGTTAAAGGTAAAGTGAATGGTCCAGATTTATTTAATTTAACTGGTTTAAGCAGCCATTTTCGCCCAACAAAAATATAGTTATGCAGTTTCCAGCAAAACAAAATATGTCGTATAATTTCAAAGCATACGTCCGCAGAACCTAGGCTGTGTGAAGGAATAAATGAAATTCAACGAAAAATTCAAAAAAGACATTACGCCAAGAAAACACTTTTTTGAACAATTTCCGCTTTTTTCAGGTTTACCCTGTTCATCATGAACAGTGTATATTTAACTTAAAAAAACTACCGTACTAATATAATATAATCTTTTAATGTTAAGCTTAAATACTTTTTAACATCATATCACATATCCATTTTTTAGAATTTTTTGATCCATATTTTATGACTAATCCACCTCCAATGGCCGACCAGTTTCTCCACGATTTGCGCAAAATGATCGCAATAGCAAAACAACGAATTTCGCTTCGGCGCCACGTCTCCAGCCTGGCAATTATACCAGAAGAAGATAGTGACAAAAAGCAATGTGAAGTTGAACTTAACACCAGTACGTCTTCCAATTGTAGTAAAGGTTTTTCTTCGACAAGCGGAACCGAGTCACCGACAAAGTATTTCACCGTTTCACAGGGACTTCGCAAATCAAATGTGTACAGCCATAATTGTGACTCCAAAATGCCGTATTTGAAAAGTGATGTTGATTCGGACTACAAATTGTTGGATGTCCTAAACGAGGAAGACCAAAACTTGGGTGACTCGCCCAAATCCTTTAAATCTCTCAGTGATGACTCTGGCCGAAATACATGCACAGAGGGTAGTTCTTCAAGCGATAGTGTTTCGTCAGCAGAGGGTGAATCTCCGAATTTTACACCGCCACCTGTGCATAAGGCGATGACCGCGCGTCATTACGAAGCAACAAATAATGGATCAGTATATAAAGGCGGGTCGGCCGAACCAAAAAATCCATATTTTAAACAATTGTCTGCGTAAGTTTGATATGCGTTTAAATTTTTAATTGAAATAAGACGTAAACATAAAAAAAATCTTTCTATAAGCTTTTACTACCCAAGTTATTTTCATTTGCTTACTTAATTGGATTTTTGAGCTTTTATTGACAGACGCAACAACATGAACAACTACCATAAATAAATTAAACCCACAAGAATATGTTCAGTAGCTACAGGCTTCTAACTAGAATTGAAAATTGATGTTTAAGTAAAAAGGTATGTCCGAAATGACAAATATTAAATATTAAATTTTAGGAAACCTCTGCCCGGTAGCACAGCTCAATCTGCAAACAGTCAACCAAGTGGAAGTCCATTAAACAGCCGCATACCAGTTAGCAAATCGCCACGCATGCAACCAAAGGCGCTTTCGTTGTTAAATGCTTCTCCAATTAATCTGGTAGCTCAAATACCTGAATCTCCATCAACTGCATCACACTTATTGGATGGAAAGGGTGGCACAACGCCTTCATACAACGATGTGCGCCAAAAGTCTCCGCATCGAAATGCACTAAACAGGCAGGACCGAACAACTATGTCAAATAGAAATTATTTGCCCCCGCCCCCACCACCTTTGCCTGCTAGAGGGCCGCCCACCTCACCGCCATCCTCCTGTTTGTTTCCGGGTAAAGGCGAAAAAGCTGTGCCAGAAACAGTTAGACAAATAACACCACAGACGCCGGCCCAAATCAAACAACAGCGTGTGGCCAGCGCTGCATCTCAAAACAGAACAGCAATTAAGAAGAACGCTTACGCTGTCTTTCCATCCGACTCGCTAAAAAAGTCGTTGCCAAGAAGGAATAAAAAAACGACAACGGTTAACCACAAAAACATAATGCCACCAACAAGCCATAGTATTAATGAAAAATCGGGTAAAACAATAAATGGAATTATAGAGACAAATATTTAAGCAAAAAGTATTTTATTATTTTTTTATAATTTACTGAAATGCATTTAACAAATAAAAAATTGTAACATTCAAAAAAATTGTGTGAGACAATATGAAACAATGAAAATCATTTTGCATAAGCGCAACCAAAACAAAAAAAAATAACAGAAAACCCGTTAACATAAGCTTTACAATCCAAAAAATCACAATTTTTGACCCTTAATGATATATTTATAATAAACAAAATTATTGGTCTTCATTTCTGCCTTCTAAAGCAAGTATACTTACACTGTCAAATATTATTCATTTTAAAACAATTATCAGTATTTGGGTTTCATAAACAAGAATTCAAAGAAAGAAAACCGATAAAAAGTAATAGATTCCAGTATTGAAAACTGGCGTAAGCAATTATTGCCGACAACGCAAGCAAAAAAATATGGGTATCTAACTACTATTTGCATAGCATACTGTTTTTTAAATTATGTCTGAATTATCTACAAAATAAGTCATTCTAATGTCAGAAAAAGATTTCACAGAACGTAAATAAACCAAAATCCAAAGATGGTAAAATGAGACCCAGCATAGTTGGGCAACACGGAAAAAAAAGCAAAAAAACACAAATATCGAAAAATGCAAAGAAAAATAAAATTTTGAAATTTTGGAAACGGTCTGTTAAAATTCAGAAAATAATGTCGACAAAATAAAGACTGAAACATTGCCACTCCTAATTTAAACCATATTTGAAGTAATTTTCAAAACATATCCCTTACTAATTTCGCCAAAAAATGGAATTCCATGACAAAAAGGCCCAAAAACGCTTTAAAAAATTATAAAATGAGACTTTAAAGAGAGATACTATCAAGGAAAAAACCAAATATTTTAAAAGGCCATCGTGAATGTGATGTAAAAAATGATCTCGATATTAATAGAAAATCCGTCTAAAAAATGCAAAATATCAAGAGTTAGAAGGCAGAATCGAACTAAGGCACTGCCAAGAAAAAGTTTAACAAATAAATTTTTTGGTTTAGCATAAAATTAATGCATAACAAACAATAATTAAACAAAAAATTATTTGAAAAGAAATAAAAAATAAAATCCAAAAAAAAATAAATTGGAAAATACAATAAGGCGTTCAGCTAAGATAATTCCTCTGCTCATCATCGTCGTTGGTGTTTACAGGACGATAGCGAACGTTGGCACCGCGGCGTCCTGTAGCAGTGCGCCGGCCAATGCGACCTTCAACAATCAAAGCTAAAATGACTAAACTATAAGCAAAACAGACGGGCTGAGTAGTTCATTCTTCTAAAACTTAACTAAAAAACACATCTGCGCAGAAATTAAAAAAAATTAAAAATTATATAAAAGAATGTTTTGGAGAAATACACTTATTAAAAATTTTGCGCACTTTTCTCTAATAGGTTTTTGCTTATAAATGTTTACGTCTGAAACTGTGAATTATTCTGTTTTTAAAGATTTCTGTCCTTAAAACAAATCCTCAAAAAAAAAAAGTCCTGATTAGACATTTGCGCATAAAGACTCTTACGCTATATTGTAGCAAAAAAATGTAAAATAAATAAGCAATTAACTAGAAAAAAAGTTTTGGTGATACTGAAAGAATAAACGAGTAAAAAAACATACCCAAAATTTTAGTTTTGTTGTGGAACAAAGCGCAGAGCATCAGTACTAAAATTAAGATTATCAATAGGATGGAGGACGTGTGAGACTTTTTCAAGTCGTTTCGCTGGAAACTTGGTCGGGGTGGGACAATCTAAATAAAAACTTTAACCATAACAATATCCCAGCAAAAAAAATTAAGCCAAAATTGTTTTAAATAAAATCACCGTCCAACAGGCATTAGACTTAAGAGAAAAAAAATTAAAGTTTTTGAAAATTGAACAACTGTTTTTGCGGCCTCAACGACGTCTTGCACTTTGATTTTTGACTCCTCTATCGGCTTTTCGTTAACATCGTTATCGTCTGCATTATTGAAATTGTTGTTGGGATGATGTTGCTCTGCATTTATAAAATCCACACTTTCCTTAATGTCCAAAAGATTTGGCTTCTTTTGACCTTCCAATTCCTGTTCGTCTTCTAATTTATCTTCGCCGTCTTGTTTCAACACGTCACTATTGTTTTCCACATCTGCTGGCTGTTCAACCTTAGCTTCTGCGTCTTCGCTGAATACTTTAGCAGATAATTTTTGTTCTGCGTCCGACTGAAAACAAATATTATAAGTAAAAAAATGACTCTTAACAAGAAAAATGTTATTCAAATTCACTCATCCAATTTAGTCGATTTAGTCCAAATGCTATTTTTTATACAATATTTATGAAAATGAGGTTTAGGTTACAAAAGCATCACCATTGTCAAATATTTAGACTTAAATGGACATGCGACATAAATAATAAGATGACGTGTTGAGTGCATCAATTTTATAGTTTAAAAAATAACAGATAAATGAGCAAATTCAAGAATATAGAAAAATTTCTGGTGTAAACTTAAAAATGAATTAAGGATTCATAAACCAAAAAATTAAAATTACCACAACTGGCGCTGGAGCCGCATTACTCTTTTTTAATTCATCAGTCACAACCGCGTTGGAATTAGAGCCATTACTTTGCATAACAGGTGTGTTTAAAATTACCGAAACATTTTGACTAACTTCTAAAAAAGATAATAAGAATAGCAAAAAATTGCAATAAATTTACCACTGGTTTTCGGTGTAACAATCACAGGCGCAAACTTGGTCGATTTTACTTCAACATGCGGAGGCGGCTAAAAAGGTATACACAGTAAAAAATCTTTCTCATTTTTCAATTATTTAAGACATCTTCATATATCCACTAATATAAATCTAATATTTTCAGTTTCATTCAAACAACAAAAAACTAAAATTAGGAGGGCTAAAAGGCTGAAGTGCAGTTTACTCCCCCACCCTTTAAATTTTTTTGTCAGATTCTTACTCAGTTTTTTTTGCGCTGATCACGATAGTGATAAAACTTTGGTTTTTAATAACTTTTGATCACCCAAAGCAAACTGATTTTTTGCCTACTTTAAAAGAAAATTCTTTGCGCTCTCTGTCTCCGTGGTCAAGTCAGTACTGCGTTAATCTTTTATCCGCAAAACGCCCAGCATGTGATGTCGGACCTTTGGATAAGGGGAGGGTAAGTGGCTGCGGAGCGAGTAGCGAAACAAAGCGCGGGAAAAGCAACGTCGGCTCTCCCCTTATACAAATATGCCAAAGCTCCTACAGCGCAGCAAGAAACTATGGCAATTTTTTTAATTCCATTTTTACATTTCTGGTACGAATAAAAATAACATAAAATAAATTAGTGCATAAATACAAAAATTGGACTAAATTTTATCAAATAAAAAAAAACTTGGAAGTAAAGGAGTTTAAACTTAAGGCCATTTTTACAAGGCCAAACGCTTAACCGACTTATTCACGGAAACAGAAAGCACAAAGAATATTATTTTTACTTTTAAAGTAAGCCAAAATCAGCCAACATTTGGTGATTAAAAGTGGACGAAAATAAAAGTTTTTGCTAAAATATCACTCACATGATCAACGCAAAAAAACTAAATATGAAACAATAAATGCAAGTTATGGATTCTGGGGAAGGGGGTGGTTACCTGCAATTCTTACCTGCAAAAATATTATACACCAAAAAATAAAATACCTTTTTATTAATTTTTGACGATTTTACTGCAGAATTTTCAGACGATATCAGAGCTTGTTTGCCATCGGTCTCACCTACGTCATTCTTTGAAACTTCTGAAAAAATAACTAATTATATTAATAATAACAATTATTACAAAAAATTAAATACAAAATCATACGTTCACAGCTGCTATAATAAACGCATAAAATGTAAATTGTTAGTAGAAAAAATAATTTTAACATTGTATCGTCGTTGCGCCGCGTTGCGATGAGCTATAAGAAAATTAATATCCCATTAATTTTTGAAATATTTTTCCACGTTTAAATTTTGGCGTAGGGTCCGAGTTCAATTTTTTTTTGACATTTGCTGATTGAGCAATTTTTTTTTGACATTTGCTGATTGAGCAATTTTTTTTCTTGGCGAAACGTATAAATTTTTAAATTATATTTATTTTTTTAAGAAATATATTTCTCATAAATTTTGTAAAATTATATTGTCTTTCGCAATAAATTTGCATAAATGTTATTGCACGCCAATTTCAAAATGGTGATAGAGCGGTTCTACAACGAAAACAAAATTTGAAAATTTTTTCAAATTTTAATTTTTTTATTTTTAAAATTTGTTATGGTAGAGCTTGAAAAGGGGTTGTAAATTAAATTTGCGCAACATTATCTTGTCCTTTATCCCAAAAAATAATTTTACACGCAATTCCCTTTAAAAAACTTAAATTTTAGGTCATTATTGGCAATTGAAATTTTTTTAATCATTTTGAAAAAACGCGAAAATTGAAGACGCCGGAGTCAAATTTTGAACCCCTTGTTTTTCAAAATGCAATACAATGTTAGAGTGCGACTACTTTTACGCTCTGTACATGTCCTGCAGTACATGTTGTTAAATTTTAGTGAGATTCTCAGCGATGGAAATTTTTTAAGAGCAACTTGAAAAAGTGCAAAAAAAAGAAGACTTCAGGGCATTTTTTTTATTAAAAATGATTTATTATAGGTATATTTGTGGAAAATAATATAGTAAAGTGCAGAAAGTTTTGCTAAAGAAGCATCATATGTAAAAAACAAGTTATGAATGCCAAGTTGTATGCAATATGCACTACAAAGTTGATTGCAAATGTATAATCCAAAGTTATTTTGAATTCGCGCCGAAAAATTTTTAAAAAAATAAATTGGCGTTTTATTGATGTTTTGCTTTGCTTATCAAAAATTAACTAAATTTCTTAAACAATAAAACAGCATGCGCCTAAGCCTTTTTTAACATGTTTTCGATGGGATCTTTCAAAGTTAACACTTTTTATTTCTTTTTCTTCATGCATTTTGCACAGTGATTTGAAACGAAAGTTATATGTTTGTTTTCTAACACCACTAAACTTGGAATTCTCCTTTTCTCTTTATTTCTTTTCCAAAGCGTGTAACACTGTAGGCATCGATAGTAGTTTTTATTATTTAAGAAATTTTTACCGAAAAATTTAAGAAGAAGAGCCTTTTGCGACGTGTAGAGGCCATTATGGTATTCTTGGATTAAGCTTTGCACGTGTGCGTTGTCCTAATTTATATTCTAAATTAAGGTTTTGTTTAAAAGTTTATTTTAAAGGATCTTACTTGCTTGGGCATCTAAGGGTTTTTTTCTTTTAATATATAACCATATTATTGTTTACATTTATATTATTTATCAACTTTATTTATTGAACAAATATAAAAACAATGAAAAGTGTAGTTTAAAAATTGCACATAGTATTTTCTGATGTATTTGGCTTGAAGAGTGTTCATAATTGTATTTTAAATTGTCACACAATGCCACACTATATTTGAATTGTTTTCAGCCAATCAGCATTTGTCAAAAAAAAGTTGAACCCGAAGTATGTACCTAAATTTTTTTTTCAGAATTATGATCATTTAAATTATGGGCAGAACACCATAAAAATAACCAGAGGTCACTCCAGTTTACCCCTCCTCTTTTCCCAGAATTTTTATAAGTTTTTTCGTCCAACATATTTCATGCTGAATATGAAAAAAGTGGTCTTACAGAAATTTCATTTTCGTCATTTTGAAAAAAGTCACTTTACCTCCCAGACTCAAACCAGCGACCCCCCAATAATAAAAAAACGCTGTAAATAAACAAAATATATAAAATAAACATAATAAGAATTGGAAAATTCTGAAACACTTTGTTTAAAAAGGTTGGGAGTTTTCGCAAAGAGAAAAAAAATGGATTTAGGATCGTTTTCTGCTTCCATTATTTTGCTCGTATTTAATTTCTTTTCCTTTGTTATATTTTTTGTTTGTTTATTTATATTTGTTATTGATTCCCGTGTGTTCCTTGATTGACTGAACCTATCTCGTTTAACAATCCTCTGGGTATTGTTTGGGCTTTGCACGGGTCATATATCGGCGAGAGCATTCCGCACTTATTGGTGAAATATAGGTTATTTCAACCAGCTGCTCCACATAAGCAAGAATGATAAGCCGGAAACCCTAATCAACCTGGCACGAAAAACCGGCTCAAGTAGACTTTTGTCAATCAGTTTGGATAATTTAAAATTTTCAAGTACATGTTGATGAAGTTAATTGGAGAATAGTATTTATACAAGTTCAGTAAGTGAAATAAACGCCAACAAAGATTATGTGTGTCATAATTTTACTTCCGACATTTAGTAATTGACTTGAAAAATATAAATTAAAGTTTTTTTTTAAGGTTTTTACCCAATTAAAAAGAGAGCCCGCGGGTCTATTTGAACCTCATCTATTATAACTCAATTGATTAAATGGTTAAATAATTCAGATTTAAAATATTCTTTTGATTGAATATATTTAAATAAAATTTTGTTTTATCAATTTTTATTCAAACTGAACTGCAGAATAATGCAAACATTAAAATATAATTTTTTATTAAAAAATATTGCAGAAATAGCGTAAAAAAATAGACGTAGGACATAGATAATTTTTTATTACTGTTTTATTTTACATGTTTAAATAACCCAATTTTGGAGAATATCAGTTTTCGCAGCTAAAAGCTACAGATTTCTAGAGGCACGTTGGTCAAACCAAACGTAAATTCCTATAATTTTACTCTATCGAGTTGGACACAATTTTTTTTCGAACCTCATCAATAATAATTGCAATTTTAAGGGAGTCGTCTAATGGCATTATATCGCTTTCCGTTTTGCCTAAAAATTAATTGAGGATTTATAAAATATAATTTGTACAAAAAATACCTTGAGCGATGGCGTCGTATACGTGATCAGCTTCCAAATAAAATCCATTGCCATTTGGATATTGAAATCCTTTGCTGTTTTTCTTTATTGGAAACTTGTGAATATGCTTCCGTTCGACGCCACGCGGATTGCCATATTCTTCGACGAGATCTGTTGAGCACCAAAATCTTTCGGGAAGCTGAAATAATCCAATATTTCACATCGACCTTATCGTTTGCCAATAAAAATGCGTTTATATCATTTAATGAAATCAATGCTTTTTAAACTTTATGACGGTGTTTTTTTCTTTTCGTCACGAAACAATTAAATTATCACTGGAATAATGTTTTTTTTTCTAAACCAATATGTTCACTAAAATAGACCCAATCAACTCTGAGTTTATTTTTGTATTTCCCTATAAAAGAAGAAATGTACCGTAAATGTTCCATTACTTCCCACAACCAACGCGGGACTAAATGCGCCTTGCGACCCGGAATAAAATAGATTTGCAATACGGTCTTCACTAAACTCCAGCGTTATACTGCCCCAGACATCGTTTCCTTAAAAGACAGTTAATATACAAAGTGCTTAAATATTATTCAAACCCTACCGTTATCATCTATGCGGCCGGTGGCAGTTATTCTCTGGGGCATCTCTGAATTGTACACCCACAAAGCAAAATTTATTGTATAACCCGCTCCCGAGTATAATAATCCGCCGATGGTATTGCTTAACAATGTCATTAATGAAAGAGACGTTTGTCCACTGGACGGAATCGCTAAACTCTTGGAACTGTTTTTATTGCTGTCCACGGAACATCTGTTTACACCGTTGATAAGAATGTGATCGTTATTTTCGTCAACACGATGATAACTGCAATTTGATGTTTCATTATTTTGACTACAGCATAATACCGAGGTGGAATTGGGATTAGAACGTAAGCTTGATGAGAAGAATATTGCTGGAGATGCGGAACGAGAACGAATGTCTTCCTAAACATGACTTTTTTATTGTAAACTGAAGAAATATTGATGTTTAGTTGATGGATTATCGGAGAAAAAGCATAGTGCAAGCTTAATAATGCTTTTGTACATTTTTCTTTAAGCAGTACACCAAATAAAATTATTTTTTAGCAATCGGAATACCAACTAGAGAAATTTCTTAGATCGGCGTAAAAATTTATGCTGAATCTAACGGTATATAATTTGAAATATTGTAAGAATTTAGGTGTGTGGAGAAAAAGACGCCGGACAAAAGACGCGGTCGAAGAGCAAGAGGCAAATTTTAATTTAAAAAAAAGCAAAAATTATTGCAAAATAATTTTTTTATAATTTTTAAACATTGTACGGTACATTTTTTGGTTTTTACTGTATTTACGTATAAATTTAAAAAAAAAATACTTCGTTATATTTATTTTTGGAATTTCGCGTTTTTTTGTCTTAGAGCCAATAATATATGGTATAAAAATATTAAGTTTGAGCTAGGTCATGAACGTCATTAATACTACAGTAACTCACTTCAAGGGATCTTTTCGGTACCGTATTTAAAATTCAAGAAAGTTTAGGTCGTTCTAAGCATTTACTGGCCATTATATGTACTTTGGGTGTTAACATTCAAATTAATCAAAATTTCAGAATCTGACAAATGATTTATTATTTAAAAAAAATTTAACCAATGATGACTTACACTTCCGTGATTTATGCAAAGATTTGCCTGGACCAAGTGAATCGAGCCAAGCTCATGCAAGTTGTCCCGCAGTCTTTGCCATGATGGGAAAAACCGACTCCAATATCCCTAAAAAAGCTTAAATATAGTATAGTAAATAATTTTCCTTTTAGTACACAATGATTTTAGTTAAGAAAACGTTAAAAATATGCTAAAGGCTAAGAGCTTTAGCTTAAGTTTTTTTTGTATTGAGTTTTATGTATTTGATTAGGCTTTAAGCCGATTGTTATTTGTAATTTTTTTAATTTTTGGCTCAAAAGCTTAGAACATAAAATTTACGCAATTTTTATTGATTCAACCAACTTTTGAAATTTTTCTCAGTTTAACAAAATAGGTAAAAGTTTTGCCATTTAAAACATTATGTTGGGCTTTTAATAAATTGATAATGATTTTGGATTTCGCTATTATTTCTGTACTTTTTTAAAGTGGCCAAAATATAATCAATATTTCAGCCATCTCATCAATAATCAAATTTAACAAAAACAACATGTTGGTTTTAGAAAAAATGTTTTCCAAAAAAAGTTTCACAAAATAATTATTACTTCCATCAAAAAGGATTTGCTCTGTTTGGCTTTGTTAACAATTTGGCGGACTTGATCGGCGTCTGTTGCCAAAGGTCTTTCACATAGTATATGTCGGCTTTTGTCCAACGCACAATTAATGACTTCCGCATGTTTTGATGAGTGAATACCGATGTAGACAATGTCTAAAATAAATCATTTTCAAATAATTTTACTTCCTTGTTGCCAAAAAATTGATTGATGTTTTCTACTGACGGTGTTTAATTAGCTGAAATATACCCACCTGCAGAAAAAAACATTAACAGAAGCTTTCTTTTGGGAAAAGTATATTTATTTACCATTGTCCCAAAAACGAAAAAAAGTATATGCAATATTATATTGATTTGCTAGTATCTTTACCTAAACTTAACACAAAAAAACTTTTAATCCACACACACGCCAATTTCAAAACGATGGTTCTACAACGAAACGAAATTTCAAAAATTTTTCAAAATTTAATTTTTTTATATTAAAAATTTTTAATGGTATAGCTTAAAAAGGGGCTGTCAATAAAAGTGGCGCAACATTGTCTTGTCCTTAATCCCAAAAATATTATTCTATACACAATTCTCTATGAATAACCAAAATTTCAAGTCGATGCCGGCAACAAAAAAAATTTTTAGGTATCTTAAAAAAGTGGAAAAATTAGGGGTGTTGGAGTCGAACTTCGAACTCCTCGTTCTTCAAAATGCAACATACGTTTGAAGTGAGATTACTTTTACGCTTTCTACATGTCTTGGAGAACATGTTATAAAATTTTGATGAAATTATCGGAGATAGAATTTTTTCAGGGCAGCTTCTTTTTTCAAAACAAACTTTTACACGTAATGCAAGGGTGTCCTTATACTATTCTCAAGGCAATGTGGATGACAGATCCTGAGCATCTCCGGCAACTATTCCTCGCAGCACAAGTTAAGCAAAGTCATCAAACGGCTTTTCTTTTAAGCGGAAAAGTTTGGCAGCGGTTTATGCGATTCGTTTTTTTGCAATCTGATATGCAACTTTACTTTCGCCATCCAAAGACATTAAATACAATTGATTTGAAGCCGGTGATCCAACAATTATCAAACGTTGAAAGGTGGCAAAGGCTGCGCATTCAAATATTGCGGATCTGCAGCAAGACATTGACACAAATGGAGACGAACACACCTTCCCGCAATTAACAAGCTGCATCTTGTCGAGGCTCACTTATTTGACTTTTTGTTAAACCATGGCTCATGAGGTATCTATGGAAAACAAGGTCTAAAATCCCTCCATCATGTAGCCAATGTCGCTTCTCAAAAGTAAGTGAACAATAACATATAATTCAAATAAATAAAATAACGATATTGCAGATGTTTTGGAGTGAATGCCTTTTTTCTTGAAACGCCAACTTTTGAAATCGTTTGTCAGTGCTGCAGAGTTTGAGCCCAGAAAACGAAATTTCAGCGACAAATCAACGTCAGAAAACAAAAATTTGGTCGACGAGAAGTACATCGAAGTTGGCTATAAAGAGGAAGTGGAATGGTACGACGAAGCCGAACTTAATTGTTAAATGGTCTGAAGTACTATTTATTTTACAACATTTTTGTGGAAAATAATAAAAATAATATAGTAAAGTGTAGAAAGTTCTGTTAAACAAGTATCATATGTAAAGAAAACGAGTTATATATGCCAAGTCGTTTGCAGTATGCAATACAAAGTTAGTTGAAAATGTGTAATACAAAGCAATTTTGAATTCGCGCTGAAAAATTTTTAAAAAGTAAAAAAAATTTGTTTTTTCCTATCATCGAAATTTTCACTGGTTGAAATTGGCGTGCACACAGAATCGGTAAATAAATTGAAACATAAAGCCAACAAAAATTCAAAATGTTTTTTTTTAAAAAGTGAGGCGCGATCTACACAAAATATTAGGTTTTGGAAACCTTGATGAGCGCGAAAATCTGATTGCCATAATGTTGTTAAATATATGTAGACAAAATTTAAGCCGAAGCGAAACGCTTACAAAAAAAACGTTTTCTAAAAAAAATTACCATATTCATTTACCATATTGAGCGCAGTCTCGTAATTATCATAAGTTTTAACATTCTCCGATAATAGAAGTCTGTGCTTAAAATCATCGGCTTTCTCTGTGGATGTCGATACGACTTTTGTTATCTAAATGTTTTTTTTTTAAATGTGTATTGCAATGTGCCAAACAGGTGTGTGTCTTGAAAACGCATTTTCGTACTTGATGATTTCTGTCGGCAACGCCAAGTGCCTGCACAAAATTTACGCTAATACTACCGCATCCGACAATTACCCATCGCAAGGGTCTTCTCACTTTAAATTCTGGGATAGACTCGTCGTTTAACATTGCTAAAAATATTTGAAAATATTAAACCATAAATAATTTATTGCTAAACAAATATTTCAAAAAAGTATAAACAAATATACAAGAATGCACGTAAAGATTATGGCGCATGATTTATAAGACGCATTAACGATTAGGCTCGTCTATTTATTGAAAAGTTTATAATATAAGAGTCAGTGTATTCATTTGTGTTTAGCCGGTTTTTTTTATTAAGACCTCAACAGCCTTGTTTGATAAAACTTTTGGTTCCAACAAATTCAATTTTGTGTCAAAATAAAAGTTTTGATTATAGTCGGTCAAAGAAAATAACGTTTTTTAAAGATTTTCATCGTTTATATTATAATTCAGCTTAAATAAATTGTCAGCTCAACGGCTAAATTAATAAAAGAACATTTCTAAAACAATCAATCTTTTTTTCAGCTTTAATCTGTTATTAAGATCAATTTGATTTTTAAATGACATAATATTTTAAGTTTATTTGCAAAACGAAATAAAGTTTGGTTTGCTCTAGCTGTCAATAAACGCTCCAAATCCAAAAGCACTGGAGTTAGATAAGTAAATTGCTTCCATAATTCTAAAATTTTAAATTGACCTCGTCAAAAATTTTTATAAATGTGCGTATCTAATCATTTGTAAATGTTTAAACAAAAAAAAAGAAGAGAAAAACCACAAGGTTAAGAAAATATTTCAAAAATCAACTTTTTCAATTTCGTAACAAATCTCATAAAAATTCATAAATAGCTAGCTGTTCAATACACTAGTACTTATTTGGAAAACGAATATCCAAAAAAATTTAAACAGTCAATCGTGAATAAAATATGATGGTTTAACCGATTTAATACCCTTCAAAAAAAAATATGCGTTTGTGAAATTGCAGCAAACATACAGATTAGCTAATGAATTGCAAAATTAAATTTGGACACAGAACATAAGGCGGAGAGAAACTGCAAAATTGCAACTTGTGACATTCTAAACTTGCGTTCTGTAAAATTTCTATTAAATAATGATTCAAAAACAAATCGTTTGTTTACTTTTTTTTCTTCCAACTTCATTTGTCTCACACGGATCTGTCAAACACGTGAACTATAAATGCAATGATATCAGAAAAAAACAACAGTTAAATACTTTTCATAAAACTAACCACAAAAAATAAAGAACTGGCTGGAGTTCTACACTTTTGGGGAATACATTAGAATGTGAAAAAAAACGAGAGATTGGAAGACAATTTCAATTTCATTAATATTTTGTTTTTGAACGATGTTTTATACTTATTAATTTGTGTAAAATCAAAAAAAAATAACAAATAGAGGACACGAATGTTATCACAAATTTTGGTCGCCTTTATTGTTTTATTGTTAAACTAAACATTTTGCAGTTAATATGTTTACTTATTTCATATCCCATTGCTAGGGTAAGGGAAGTGGGTATGGATTTTTGAAAAATTCTCTTTTTTTGCTCGATCTACTTTGATATCCACATGACTGCATGACATAATAATAATATATCACATAATATAAAGCAACTATTATAAAAGAAGTATTATTATTCGCTTTCAACAATAACAAATCATAAATTCTGTCTGAGCGAGTGTTTGAGAGAATTATGAAAACTGTGGCAAACGCCACGAAATTAAATAAGAAAAATCAAATAAAACAAAAAATATCAAATAACAAACTTTTCAATAAACAAAAAACCTTTTACAACAGAGATTAAAATGATAACAACCAATTTTCTTACAAAACACTTGAAGAAATTTTTCGGTTTTCGTTGCTGCCTTGTTCATTTTGTGTTTTTTCTCTCCTGCTTGCTTAAGGATTTTTAATATATTTTGTGAAACATTCGTACAATTTCTCGTATTTATATTTTCTAATATTATAATAAATTCTTATTATAAGATTTTGTCCTCAACATACGAAATCACCATTAATTTCGTACAAAACAAACCCCCCAAAAAAATATGAAATTAATGAGGTAAAGAAAAAATTTGTGACAAAATTCATTTAGTTTACGAGGCCATACATTGAAATATGAAAACATATACGGCTTCTACAGCAAATTTTTAGGCATTCCAATGTTCCATTTTTTGTTTGTTTTTTTTTAGATTTTTTGATAAAAAAAAGTTTTGAATTAATAAAAAAATGAAGCCCACAGTGTTACAAACATATAAACAGTAGTAATCTATTGTAATTCGTCGGCCTAAGTCATCACAGTGCTGAAAGTGAACAGTACTTTTATGCTATTCAAAGATTTGTTTGCAGCCTATATGCGACTTTGATATTTTTACTCAAATTGTTTTCAGTCTTAAAGTTTCGCGTTGAGACAAAACATTAAGGGTCGTGAGGGAAAAACTTTAGTGAAATTTAAATTTAATTAAACCTGTCAAAGCTATTTTTGAAAAACTAATGTTTCTGAAGTATGACAAAAAACAATCCCAGTAGAAATAATTAACAGTATTTTAAATGTAGTTGATAATGCTAGTTCAATCTGATAAATTTGTACTTAATTTACAAGAAAACTATCACGAAGTGTTCGATGATAAATTAGGTTTGTGTACTAAAAGTAAAGCTCATTTATGTTTAAGGCAAGATGCAAAACCAGTGTTTGCAGCTAGACGACCAGTGCCTTTGAAAGCCGAGGAGGATGTCAACAAAGAATTTGATTGTTTGGTGTCTCTGGGAGTGATTGTGCCGACGGAGTACAGTGATTGGGCGGCGCCCATCGTAGCAGTGCGCAAGAAGTCAGGCGTTAGGGTTTGTGCCGATTTCTCGACGGGTTTGAACGAAGCTCTGGAGTTGAACCGTCATCCGTTGCCCAACCTGGATCACATTTTTAGCATGCTGAATGGGGCTAAATTTTTTTCTCATTTGGACTTAGCTTATGCATATTTACAGGTAGAACTTGATGATGAGTCGAAGAAATTGGTAGGCATTAATACTCATCGTGGTCTGTATTTGTACGAAAGGTTGCTGTTTGGAGTAAAAAGTGCGCCTGGTATTTTTCAGCAAATCATGGACAAAATGATTTGTGGTTTGAGAGGCGTTTTTGCATATCTTGACAATTTGGTACTTTCTTTAAAGACTGTTGAAGAACATCAACAATTAATTTTTAAGGTTATGGATTGAATTCGATCTTAACTTAAACTTAAAAAATGCAAATTATTTTTAAAAGAAATTGAATTTCTAGGCAGAATTGTTAATGAACACGGCACGATACCGAATCCTTGCAAAACGGAAGCAATCAGTAAAATGCCAGTACCGAAAAATTTAAAAGACGTAAGAGCATTTTTGGGAGCAATCAACTATTATGGTAAATAGTGAAATGCGTAAGTTAAGGTATCCATTAGATAATTTACTTAAAAATAATGTTGATTTTGTGTGGTCAAAAGAGTGTCAAGAGGCGTTTGACACAGCTAAAAAAATAATTTGCTCCGATTTACTTTAAGTTCATTTTGATCCAAGAAAGCAAATCAAAGTTGCTGCGGATGCTTCAAAGTATGGCATCGGCGCCGTAATAAGTCATGTTCTTCCCGACGGAACAGAGAAAACAATCAAACATGCGTTCAGAGCATTGACCTTTTATTTATTTATTTTTTTTTTTGACTTTTTATTAAAACTATTCTCAAATTGAAAAAGAGGCTTTGGCTTTAGTCTTTGCGATAAAAAATTCCATTGAATGATTTACGGTAATAAATTTATTTTACTCATTGATTACAAGCCTATCCTTTCCATTTTCGGGTCTAAAAAAGGTATTTCAGTGTACGTTGTTAGTCGTTTACAGCGTTGGGCTCTAATTCTGTTAGCATATAATTTTCAGATTCAATATGTAAAAACAGATCAGTTTGGAAACGCCGACGTATTGTCTCAACTTGTTGCTGAATATCCTCGTTCAGACGATGACGTAGTGATAGCTTGTGCTGAGGTTGCATTAAATGTTGATATGTTGATGCCTGTGACTGCTGACATAGTCAAGGATATGACTGAAAAAGATGAAATTTTACAGCAAGTAATCGACGCGCTTAAGAGTAATTGGCCAAAGCAAAAGCCAAAAGGACCATTAATGTCATATTTTTCTAAGCGTGATAATTTGTCTGTTATTAATGGTATTATAATTTCAGATGATTGTGATTCCATCGGCGTTGCGCAGTAAAGTGTTGCAGACTTTGCACACAGCGCACCAAGGAATTGTTCGTACAAAATCCTTGGCGAGGCAATATGTTTATTGGCCTGGCCTTGATGGTGACATTGAGAATATAAATTCGAGAATGTTCGCACTGCACAGAAGGGTTAAAAAACCCTGCAAAGCAAAAGTTACACCCATGGATAGATTCAAGTAAACCGTGGTTAAAAGTTTATATTGATTTTGCATG